>OZ020197.1:51987124-52587124 GCA_963971165.1 Philopedon plagiatum
TTGTAGAAAAAACTACTACATTCGTTTATTTTCATCCAGATACATGGGCTTTACATTAGCCAAGCTATCTAAACGAAAAAAACCGGAATTTGTAAATCGATAAAAAATATTTAAAAAAAATTGAGTTTTCCAATTTTTTTAAATAAAATCTTAAAATTTTGCACAAGGACCTAGAATTTAATTCTAAGCAATTTTTTCAAATAACTTTTTTTGATATCTCGTCAACTAACCTCACTTTTTGTAAATTAACAATTTTTTTTTAATTTGACGCTATACCAGTGGTCACGTGACGTATGTCAAAATCGATTTTTAGGTTATCGGACATGCAGAACCGATCCCCTGGGAAAGTTTTTCCGATACTCTCCTAATAAAAATTTTTCCCATATGTTGCGAACTTTTTGCCGGTCACTGTATATGTATATATATATATATATATATATATATATATATATATATATATATATATATATATATATATATATATATATATATATATATATACATCTCATTTGGCATCTTCTGTGCTTACTCGCTGGTCGACCAGCGAGTGAGCTGGTATATACAGTGACCGGCAAAAAGTTCGCAACATATGGGAAAAATTTTTATTCGGAGAGTATCGGAAAAACTTTCCAGGGGATCGGTTCTGCATGTCCGATAACCTAAAAATCGATTTTGACATACGTCACGTGACCACTGGTATAGCGTCAAATTAAAAAAAAAATTGTTAATTTACAAAAAGTGAGGTTATTTGACGAGATATCAAAAAAGTTATTTGAAAAAATTGCTTAGAATTAAATTCTAGGTCCTTGTGCAGAGACATTTCAATGAGATTACATTGAGAAAACCTTAATCGTCTTAAATATATCTGAAGTTCGACTTTTTGTAAAGTTAAGGGGATTAAAATAGATAATAAACAAAAAATTACCTGTTTATTTAATCGAAATTTTATAAACGAAAACCAATGTAAGAAAAACTTAAAAGTAGTCAAATTCTGTACTAACAACACAAAAAATCATTGTTTTACCTTGGGTGCACAAAATTTAAAACTCAGTATGACCACCATTTCTCTCCATACATACTGTTGTTCTCGAGCGCAACTCTCGATTAACATTTCGGAGCATTTTACGATTTATTTGCAATACACAATTTATAATGACATTCTCTAAATTTTGTATATTCCTAAAGGGTCGATGTTTGTACACAGGGTTCTTTAGGTATCCCCACATAAAAAAATCTAACGGAGTCAGATCTACAATTCTACAATTGACAGGACAAAATCGAAAAAATAGGTGTTCGCCGGACGCTCGCTGTTGCAATGGTTTGAATCTAATGAAATGACTGTATCAAGATTTTATTAAGATTTTTCGCACATAAATTTAACAACCAGGTCTATTTAGTTGTACTTAAAACTACCAAAGCAGGCTCTGAAATTAAAACAACCAAATAATCTAGTAGGTTAAAAACAACAGAAAAATGTCAAACAAATTATAATTTGTTTGATTTCAACCTATGTCATTGGTTTATGTCTCGCATCTTACTAAGTTTGATATTTTAAGTTTTTATTTAAGTTTATTAATATTTTATTCCTTAAAATGGCACCCACACTACTTCTTCAGGAAAAGATAGAAATTATTTTAATTTCTGGAGATAATTACAAAAGCCATAGAGAAACAGCAGCAATTTTTAATGAGAGGCACCCCGATATATCCCTCCATTATTCCACAGTATCTCGTCTAGTCAATAAATTTAAAGAAACGGGATCGGTAGAAAATCAGTATAAAGTTTCCCATGAAAAACCGGTAACAGGTGACGAAGGTTCTCTGGATGTGTGTTTGTCGATCACAGAAACACCCCAATTAGCAGTTAGTCAAATATCGGAGATCACTAACATTCACGAAAGATCTGTGCGGAGGATATTAAAAAGAAACAAATTTCATCCGTACAAACCTAAATTTGTACAAGTATTAAAAGATAGGGATTATGACGCCCGCTTCGATTTTTGTGCCTGGTTCCAGGGTATGATTGAGGAAGATTTTAATTTCCCAAAGAACGTTCTTTTCTCGGATGAAGCTACATTTACCTCTAACGGAACCGTCAGTTCACAAAACTGTAGATGGTGGGCCACCGAAAACCCAGACTTTGTAATTCAGAGTAAAGACCAATATAGTTTTAAGGTTAATGTGTGGTGCGGAATTTTCAACCTCAGAATAGTGGGACCTTTTTTCTTTAGAGACAATTTAAATTCAGAACGATATTTAGAATTTCTACAAACTGAGATATCTGACTTTTTAGAATTTGTCATTAGCCGAAAGAAGAAATTTATACTTTCAACAAGACGGAGCTAGCATTCATTCCACAAATGAGGTGAAGAGATGGCTGGATCAAGAATTTGGAAACCAGTGGATAGGACGGTTTTCTCAAAATCCGTGGCCTGCGAGATCACCAGATCTGACTCCGTTAGATTTCTTTATGTGGGGATACCTAAAGAACTCTGTGTACAAACATCGACCCTTTAGGAATATACAAAATTTAGAGAATGTCATTAGAAATTGTGTATTGCAAATAAATCGTAAGATGCTCCGAAATGTTAATCGAGAGTTGCGCTCGAGAACAATAGTATGTATGGAGAGAAATGGTGGTCATACTGAGTTTTAAATTTTGTGCACCCAAGGAAAAACAATGATTTTTTATGTTGTTAGTACAGAATTTGACTACTTTTAAGTTTTTCTTACATTGGTTTTCGTTTATGAAATTTCGATTAAATAAACGGGTAATTTTTTGTTTATTATCTATTTTACTCCCCTTAACTTTACAAAAAGTCGAACTTCAGATATATTTAAGACGATTAAGGTTTTCTCAATGTAATCTCATTGAAATGTCTCTAAAATTTTGACACTGCTGCTAGATACAAATCATTGCAACAGCTAGCGTCCGGCGAAACCCTGTTTTTTTTAATTTTGTCCTGTCAATTGTAGAAAAAACTACTACATTCGTTTATTTTCATCCAGATACATGGGCTTTACATTAGTCAAGCTATCTAAACGAAAAAAACTGGAAATTTGTAAATCGATAAAAAAATATTTAAAAAAAATTGAGTTTTCCAATTTTTTTAAATAAAATCTTAAAATTTTGCACAAGGACCTAGAATTTAATTCTAAGCAATTTTTTCAAATAACTTTTTTTGATATCTCGTCAACTAACCTCACTTTTTGTAAATTAACAATTTTTTTTTTAATTTGACGCTATACCAGTGGTCACGTGACGTATGTCAAAATCGATTTTTAGGTTACCGGACATGCAGAACCGATCCCCCGGAAAAGTTTTTCCAATACTCACCTAATAAAAATTTTTCCCATATGTTGCGAACTTTTTGCCGGTCACTGTATATATCTTAAGTTATATTTATTCCTAAAACTACAAAGTTTTTTCTTTATGTAGGTTTTAATCGTGGTCCTCAAGAAAAAACTGTACTTTATTTGCAACAAAAAATTAAGCTCAATATATTGTTGTACACTTTAAATCCAAACAAAATTTGAAACGCATATTTTTCCTTTAAAATACATATGAATCGATCTTTATGCCTGAATTTCATAAAATATTTTGTGTTTTTCAGATTTTTCTTGTGAGGATCACGATTAAAACCTAAATAAAGAAAAATCTTTGTAGTTTTAGGAATTAATATACCATTTGGAAGATAGTTATTCTTTTGATTCCCCAAAAAATAAAATACGGTGAGTAGCAAAAATATTTAAAATTTTTATGTTTTTATTTTTATGCCCATAATATTTTTCAAAATGACTACCCTGACATCACATTTACGGTTATCTCTAATAAAGTCTACAGAAAATATAATTTGCGTACTGTATCATTGCGATATACTTTTTATACAGGGTAATTCACAAAAACGACTAAATTCTATTTTTTGTCCAAAGTAAGCGAAAATTAATATTTGGGTATAACTTTGAAATCAAAACAACATTTGTTAATTAAAAAAAAATTCTAAAGTAAAAAATGGGGATACTTTACTCTTAAAGCAATTTCGAATTTTTGACTCTTCCTCGTATACCAGAAGACTTTCACCGGATTTGTTGGGTATGATTTTGGTTTGAAGGTATGCAGAACTTTTTCGAAATAAAACAAATTTGTTAAATTCAAAGATAAAAAATTTTTCCCATATGCTACGCAGTTTCTGGCGGTCGCTGTATAACAATTTTCGACTCAAAGTTAATAGAAAACAGAGAAAATGGCAAAAGCTATCATCCTGCGGAACCATTTCTTCGACCTTTTCTTCCCGGACTTTCTTCCATTACAAAATACCTCACATCTGGTCAAACAGTGATTTGTTCATTTATTCAAATTTATGACAAAATATTCTGGTAAGTTACCTACTTAGCAACGCTTTACCGTCTCGGATCTTTACCCACATAACAGCCGATGGATATTCATATTGTATGAATATGTATGCGATGTCTATAAAAGTATGTTCACTTGGAAACATTTGTTGTATATTGATTAAATATACATCTTTGTAATATTCTGAGGTTTGCATTTATTGTATATTATTTAAATTATATTTACTGTTTACTTAAAAAAGAATGTACAATGGATGCCAGACAGCGTATATCCGTGGAGATAATATTTAAAGAGTATTTATAAAATTATATTTTTTATATTTACTTAAAGTGATATACATTAGATCTTACTTGAGTAACGGAAAGGTTATCATTAAACAAGAACTTTTAAAATTACATATACAGGGTGTTATGGAAATGGTTACATTTATTGGAATGGGTGACTCCTGGGGTAGCCTACAGACATGTCCAATACTTTTTTCTGAAATAGAACATTTAAAACTTTTCAAAAATACCCTAAAACTCGTCCATGTTCGACGCACCTGGCTGAGCGAACACATGGCCCGACATGGCGCGACAAACTTAAAACTTAAAAGAATTGAATTTGCTGTAACGTTGCCAGACATATAATTCTTCAAGGATAATTTATTTTCTGTGTGAAGCGTAATTTAAAAAAAGGTAAAAAATTAAAACCTTTTCCCGAGCCAAGAGAAACAAAAACTAATAAAAAGGCCACTGAGAAATCACTCCTTTCTGACAGCAGTGTTAGTTTTAATATTTGCATAACAATTTAAATATCAATAAGTAAAACTAATAAATACGTTTTAAAAAAATGATACTTATCTAGTAGAGAATATGTTGAAAATCTCCTCCATTACTTGCTTTCAAACAAGCGTGCGTCCACAGCGTATTGTCGAGAACCCGTTGAAGGATATTCTCCATATCTTCTTAAATGCTCGTTTTTTTTACAAATCAATTTTTTCCCGATAATAATCGATTGACGATTGAATTTTTTTAAATTTTACAAGGCGACACCCTTTCGGACTCGGATGCAGTGCTCTCTCTTTCCTCGTTCTCATTTTTATCGCTCTTCTCTCTTCATCTATTTCTTGCGCCGATAATAGCTAACGGCTACGACTTCACGCTTCTTCTTTCTGAACTGAAGCTGTGATTGGTTTAATATCTTGCATATCGGCGCGCTAAGTGACTGCGCAACATCACGACGTCATAACGGGATCGTGCAGTGATACTGTAGCTCCTCTGACGCATTTTGACCCCGGCTTTTAAAATTCATTCATTCTCCTAGTGGGAAAAAAGTTTTCAGTTTTTAAAGGTACTGTTTATAGTGTTGACCATTTATAAGAAAACAAAACATTTCGTAGTGTTTGTTGGACTTTCATGTATTAACCAAACGGCTGGATTGTATTGTCACGCTAGGGGTCGTCGGGGTTGATAAATTAGGCTGCGGTTTACCAAAACACTTATATTGATACCAGGTACAAGCACAATAATACACTTACGTCACTAAGTTGGGTAGCGTAGGGGGCAGCTTCTAGCCGAGTACTTTGTCAGCCTAAAGGGCTGGCGCTATTCGTACTATGCGTACTATTCGTGCGGCACCACAGTGACGCCTCCCTTTGCACCTCGCTGGTACGCTCTTTATATGAATCCCCCAAGAACAGTTTATACTAACAGTTCAAACTGGTCAGGGTTCATAAAATAAAGGCGAGGCCAGCGATATGCAATCGCAGCACGTAGAGTGGTTTCCGAAATGTTAAATAAATAATATGAAAAATGTATAGAAATTTGGAAAAAATGATGAATATCTGGGGAAATATGACATTTCCCCCGCGCCTGTAAAAGCTAGCCCCTAGCTTTAAAAATTTACACAATACATATATACAAAATATCACATATTTACAAAATACAAATATACAAAACGGAGATAAACAAAATATACAATAAACAAACATAGAAACAATATTACAAACACAAACAATTGGAGCTCGCAGGCTCGGTACACTCCGTATTTATTTGGGTGAAATGAGGAATGGTAAAACTAGCTTAAAAAATGAAAAAATGGTTACTGTCCTGGTAGTCTGGTTCACATTTACACACTTTCTTTACAAAGTTCTATTATTAGGGAGTTCCAACACGTTACTGATCGAATAGCCTACACACCGACAAAACCCGACACATCCTAGGCGTTGAGGCTCCTTGTCATCTGCTTCTTGCTCAGACGCAGCGGTCACGGTTCCTGTGTCCTGGGGGTGGGATCGGCTAGTTTTGTTGCCGACTCCCAGTGCAGCAGGGGTCTCCCTCCTCCAAAGAGTTCGGCCACCCGGACTTTGGGTGCCGTTGAGTGCCGTTACTAAGCCGTGATTGACGGGAACTTTGCAGGGCTAATCCTAAGGGTAGTTGTGATCAACCAGTGTCGTCACGGCTCGTTGTGCAGAAGTTCGGCGTTTGTGAGGGAAGACCAGGCTGGCGAGCCATGGTGGACCGTGCGTGGCTGATGCATGACGCTGGCTCTGTGGATGCGAGCGGCGACTGGCCTTTGGGTTTTTGGTGTGTTTTGTGGCTCTCGATCCAGGTCGTGTGGTCTCCCAATGGTACATGGAAAAAAAAAGACTACCGGCAGTTAAAAGGAAAAAACAGTTTATAAATAATGAAAAATAATGAAAACCTACATGATACTATGATGTTTAAGTAAAAGTAGACAGGCTAAGAACATTCACCCGGTTTTTACATAGAACTTATATTGGTGTCTAAGTATTACTCTTTTGGAGACAGAGAGACATCGGTCTCTAATTCATCAGGGAAAAACAAAATTATACACATTTACATAACAATTTAAAACCCAAATATAGCGTAATCACATCATCAAATATTTACCATATTTACCATCCTATTTGTTCATCAATAAAGTCACATAAACTTCAAATACAATTTGCATATAACTCTTAATATTTCACATAAGTCACATAAACTTCAAATGCTACTTGCATATAACTCTTAATATTTCGCATAGGCAGACATTCAACCCTATATGAAGGTCATCTTCCATGTCTCCCTATACTCACAATATATGACTCTTAGTCATTTAAATAACGGTATACATACCACCATCGAGTAGGCGAACATTCAGCTCTATGCTCAGGGCCATCTTCCATGTTCCCCTACTCGGAAAACATATTATGACTTTTAGTCATAAATAAAATAAATAATCATATACATAACACATATCACCATCAAATAGGCGGACATTCAACTCCGTGTTCAAAGCCATCCTCCATGTCCCCCTATTTGGAAAACATATGACTTTCAGTCATATAAACAAATAAACACCCGATTACAAAATGCATATGGTAATCATTATTGTACGCTATATTTAAATTTACTTAATAATAATAATATTCGACTTAAAAGTATAAAAGAAGTTGGATTTATAAAAAAATTCTGACCCTGATTTATTTTTCAATGTCTCAGTCATAAAATACACCCTTGTTTTTGTTTAACTTATTTTCATTAGACACCGTATATTACAATTTAACTTTAACAACAATAACTGGGTGAATGGCATTATATAACAATTGTTTACTTTTCTGCTGATTAAATAAAATAATGAACTGTCTACCTTTACCTTCGTGATTTATTTATACATGAACTTGATAATATTATACGTGATGATTTGTTTGCTTATTAAAAACGCAAAACATTTAATAAAATAAAATAAATGGTATTCTAAATGATTGCACTGACAATCTAAAATTTACTACCGTAATTCATAAATAAGCATATAGTACAAATACGTAAAATATTCTTAAAATTTCCCAAGCATAAAACACTCAAACCAATACATTTTGGGTATACCCTCTTTCATACTAACACAAAACACACATTTAAATACTAACCATTTGTTTGTACCCAACTATAAAAACAAATTTGAAAACTTTATAATTATAATTTTTAAAATTGAATTCATAAAAAATTGAAAAAATAAAATTCAGTCAAGAATAGCTTGTTCTTTCTTACCATCTTACCATACATCAATTCCCAAAATTCTTTTATCCAGTTGAGCTCCCTTATATATTTTTGAAATTAAATAGATTATTCTTGTTCTTAATTCTCAAGTCCCTTTTTAAAAGAAAAAGTACCTTACATTTAGCCCAGATTGTATGAATAAAGACCATGTATAAAATACTAAGTATCCCTTTCTTTGATTTCCCAAAAGGGTACTAGTTCCATTTTTTCCACAGCTTTTAAAACTTTTTGAAAAAAAAAATCCATTATTTTATTTTTTGGAAGGTCGTCCTATAAAATAAAAAAGAGATTAGTCAGAAAATAAAAAGTAAAAAATGAACATGCTCCTAAAAACAGGTATAAAGTTTTGTATTTGCTGCCCGTGGTCCTGGTTACCGGCAATGGCGGCTGCTCATTAAACATCAGAGGCGAAATATACATATGTACTGTTATTATATTAAGTATCAAACCTAAAAATGATAATAAAATATAAATATCTCTATGGTACCTTATAAAAATGGCGATAAAAAAAAAGGCAGTACAAATATACCTACAAGATAATAATAAAAAAAAAAAATATATTTAAAAAATTGGAAATCTTTATATTTGAATGGCGCTTAGATATGAAAATATGTTTATAAAAATAACGGTACTATTTGCATAACACTTTGTTAATAATATTACATGCTTAATTGATAACATAACAAGCCCGTGAACCTTGTGTATTGAATTTCAAAATACACTTTAAGTTCATGAGCGACGACCTCAATGTCAAAACAAAATATTATATTTCATTGTCGCCAAATAAATTTAAAAATTTCCTTTTTAATCTCAGGGCCCTTAATTGTTGCTCGTTTGAAATAAAAATTTTTACGGGTAGTGTATTTGGTAAACCTAACGATGTGCCGTTATTAACAACCCTCAACTTCTCTTGCCTTTTTCGTTCTCTTTGAATCTTGTTAAGCTTCTTACGGGCCATAAAAATTAAATAAAAGGGATAACAGGAATAAAAGGGTTGAGGGCAGTTTAGTGATTAACCCCAATATATAATAATTCTGGCCTCGCCAGCGTTAACGGGCACGAGGTGGAACTACTTCTATATTTAGCAGTCCATGTAATCTAATCTCGCCAGCGTTAACGGGCACAAGACAGGACTACAGTAGACGCTTTGAGGTGGGATTTACAGTAAACCTAGCCTCGCCAGCGTTAACGGGCACGAGGTGGGTTTTCCTATAGGTTCTGTTTGGATAATTTTAATCTCGCCAGCGTTAACGGGCACAAGACAAAATTATGTCAAACGTTTTTTGGGATGAGAATGGGGTAGGAAAATTATATAGACGTAAAAAGCACTGTAAAAATTCCCCTTAAAACCACTGTAAAATAAATACCCTTTAAAAACCCAATGTAAAAAAAAATACCCTGAAAGAAAACACTGTAAAAATGCCCTTTAAAAAAAAATCACTGTAAAAAATAATTTGACAAAAAAATGCACTATAACGCCCTGCAAAAAACACTTTAAAAATGCACTGAAAAACACTAAAATGACCTGAAAGAGATAGTAAAAAATTATAAAACACAAAAGGCCCTTGGCAAGTTAGGAAGAACTTACCAACGAGAACGAACCAGGCGCCTCCACCAAATGTCACGCTAGGGGTCGTCGGGGTTGATAAATTAGGCTGCGGTTTACCAAAACACTTATATTGATACCAGGTACAAGCACAATAATACACTTACGTCACTAAGTTGGGTAGCGTAGGGGGCAGCTTCTAGCCGAGTACTTTGTCAGCCTAAAGGGCTGGCGCTATTCGTACTATGCGTACTATTCGTGCGGCACCACAGTGACGCCTCCCTTTGCACCTCGCTGGTACGCTCTTTATATGAATCCCCCAAGAACAGTTTATACTAACAGTTCAAACTGGTCAGGGTTCATAAAATAAAGGCGAGGCCAGCGATATGCAATCGCAGCACGTAGAGTGGTTTCCGAAATGTTAAATAAATAATATGAAAAATGTATAGAAATTTGGAAAAAATGATGAATATCTGGGGAAATATGACAGTATTGTGTAGTAATAGTAATAAACTTTATTTTTGTTTGAACAGCATGCGAGTCCGACAGAGAAAGCTTATTTTTGTTTTGATTTTAATTTCAGTCAGAGCCTCCTTGTGCGTCCTTCCGAAGCGCTTGGTACTAAATCAGTTTGTCATTTCTCACACTTTTCGTTTTGAATTTTTTGTCGTAAATAAGTGCGCTAGGCAAGTGTAAATACAATGATGCATTTAAAACAACTTTACCTTGCAGCAAAAAATCTTACTGAGTACTTTTACGTTACCTGGTAGTACTAACGTCAACTGTGAAAGACTCTAGCGAATTGAAAATTATTGGACAGATGAAAAAAATCGAATGACTGTTTTAACACTGGAAGATGTTATGAAGGTTAAGTTTATTATTAATGTAAGTTGTGAGGAATTCTCTTAAAAATTAAGGACGATGTAAATAAACCTGTTAATAAAATCCAAATCTTCTGTTAAATATAATTAAAAATAGGTAAATAAAAAAGTACATGATTAAGTATTAGGATCTTTGTTTGAAGCTAATTTTGAACTAAAATTTTTGTATAATATGTACTCTTTTTCCTCCAAAAATTTCTGGTCGGTCTAGTTGAAAATTATTATTCTTGGTTTGAACAGCTGTTCTCTGGATTTTATTGTTTGTAATATTTTAAATTTTTGAAATTAAGTTTTCTGAAAGCGTTAAGGTGGGTTGAGGCAGATCACTTTAAATTTAATTTAACCCTCATTTAACTTTACATTTAATTTAGTACGAGTTAAATACACATGAAGGCATAAGAGCGTTCATCCAAAACTTTAATTCAATTTTAACTTTCAACGCCATAAAATTTTCTTAAAGCAAAATTAAAGTTAAATTAAGGTTAAATTAAGTTTAAGGTGTCTGCATAAACCCACCTTAAGTAGGATTTCTTTCTTTAAAGATAACAAAAATATTATTTTTTCAAACTTGTTACATATGAATATGGTACAGAGACTTCGCAACGCCACCGCGAGTACTGACGTCAAAAAAAAAGTTTTTTTCTGTAACTGACGTTGTTCAATGTTTTATGTATGGCCATTCCCAGTGGTTCGTAGCGACTAAAAAAAGTTTTTTTGAAGGCCGATATCTATCTTTTTTTTTATCGTGAAGCGCCATTTATGAATATTTTTATTCAATCTGAATTCATATCAGGATTTACCGGTGTCAATAGCTTGAAGTGAAGTGGGGGATATATCTCCATTAGATGTTACTCGAGTACATATTTTTGCAAGAACGTTTGATATATTTTCAAAACTATAAATATCCAGAGGATAAACACGGATATTACTCGAGGACTGAAGAATATTCGTAAAGGTGAGTAAAGTATAGAGATAAATACAGTTTGGGTATTACTTATTACTTAAAGGCATATCCACGAAAGTACCACTGAATATCTACATATTTAAAATTATACATATGACTATAGCCTGCATATCTGTATTACTTCTCGTTTCTTTCACATCTCTGATACATTCTCTGTATCTTTATATTTAAAACAAAACTTAAAATTTAATAAATCTGTTATGTACAGGGTCTTCCAACGAGGACTGAACAGGGGCTCATTTTTGAGCTTCCTTGTATTTAAAGAAAAATCTAAAATAGCCAATCGATGTACTTTTTCCTGCAGAATTCAAAAATGAAACCAAAAATTTATTTGATCCAGAAACAAAAGAGTTACGCTATGGATAAGGTGTTTTTTAAATGGAACATAGCTTTTTTTATACGATTTTCGGAACGAGTGATTTTTTTTATGTCCGTTCTGATTAAAATATTTAATATTGTGACAGCTATTTTTATTAAATTTTAATGTTTTATCCAGTATAATTTAACTTCAACCTGTTTGAAACATACACTAGGTAATAAAGGTAAAATCACCTTGAAATCCTTCAACGTCAAAAAATTTGACAAATTTACTATAATATTGCCGAAATGAAATATTCATTAGATGAGAGATTGCAATAAATCTTCTCCTTGCTTCTCTTGCATTTTCTTGGCATTTGTAGAACAAGATAACAATCTGCAATCTCTCATCTAATGAATATTTCATTTCGGCAATATTATAGTAAATTTGTCAAATTTTTTGACTTTGAAGGATTTTGAACGGACATAAAAAAAATCACTCGTTCCGAAAATCGTACAAAAAAAGCTATGTTCCATTTAAAAAACACCTTATCCATAGCATAACTCTTTTGTTTCTGGTTCAAATAAATTTTTTGTTTCATTTTTGAATTCTGCAGGAAAAAGTACATCGATTGGCTATTTTAGATTTTTCTTTAAATACAAGGAAGCTCAAAAATGAGCCCCTGTTCAGTCCTCGTTGGAAGACCCTGTACATTCATGGGATATACTTGAGGAGATTCTGTAAATTTAATGTAAACCTACATATTCACCAAATTCGCGACAAATTGATAAACATTACCTATCATTTTTATATTTTATGTATATTTAATGGATATATACGCTATAGTAAATATACATATTCTTACGTAAATATATACTTATTTTATAGTCATTTAATGGTATTTTGTTTTGTGGCTAATGGGCTTGTTCAGTTATTTCGTTTTTATTAAATATGTTAATCTTATTGCGCAATTAGTCAATCGAAACACCCACACAAAAAATTACGTCGCGTCTGTTGGACGGATAATATCAAAAATGTTAAGGTTTAAAATGCGACAAAATTCAAAAAATTCAGTTTCTCGCCGGACGTCATCCCAGGAAAAACAACTGAACGTAGTGGACAATGTGGCGAATCAAATCACGAATACGGCAACACCGCCATGCGCCCCTTCGGAAGTTTTAGTACTGACACTACTTTTTCGTAGTGCTTAAGTGTATTTAAATATAATGATGAACTACAGCAGAAATCCTAGTAGAACTCAAACCTCAGCGTGTAGTAGTTTAAAAAAAATTTGCAGGACACTCACCTAATGATTTATGCCAATTATTGTTGCATCTTGTACATTTTTTACTTATTGGTTTATTTAGTTTTAGTATTTGTGCACATTGTCCATTTTCTTCTTTTGTTGCGGCTTCTTCTGTTTCACATATTTGAATAACTTCATCAATACCGCGGGCTTCAGATAACGTTCGACATTTCTTCCTTATAATAGGATCAACCAGAGCTTCAATAACATGATCTGTTAGGCATCGATTAAAACAATGTGTACAAGGATCAGTAGGTTAAAAAAGCTTAAGTTTTTCTCTGTAAAAATTCATAAAAGATTCACTTTCTTCTTGTTTCCGTTGTATAAACTGGACTCGACGAATGCGTCAATTCTCGTTTCAAATTTATTTCTCCAGCCTTTGAATTGACCTAATAATCCAATCCGTAGGGATTTCTGCCCTACAAAAGGTGGGCAAATACAGAATAACTGCTTATGCAGTTAATTTGTCGCTGTCAACACCTTTAAAATTGTCAGAGAAAAAAATTTAAATTTTTTATCTATTTTCAAGATTATATTAAAATAAATTATTGTACTCTTATAAAAAATACTGTAAGAAAACTGCAGCAAATATAGTACATTAAAAAGGCCAAAGGATATGAAGAGAAATGGGTAAAAAGAAAAAAAGTCATTGTCAACCTCTATTTGTGACAGTGAAACCAAAAAATTAAAAGAAACAGATTTTAATTCTGATGAAGATTACCTCCCACTGAAGTATCCTCAGGATGGAAAAATACTGGAATACTTAAAAGAATTTGCAGTATCAACACAAGACAGAAATGAAGCAGAAAGTTCAAAAAAACAGCAGGAAGATAGTGAAACCCAAAACAAGTGTAGTAGTTGCCCTCAAAAACTAAATAAATCGACATATTCAGTACTGTGCATAAAATGTGAAAAATGGTTTTGTTTAAATTGTGCTTGTTTATCAAAAAAAGAAGCTTCAGATATAAAGAGACAAAAAAGTGATTGGGAATGTTTAAACTGTCGTCAAAATTTTGAAGAGGATGTCAATAACCCAACTGAATTAGATAAATTAAAAAAGGAAAATGCTTTTTTAAAAAAAACTATTTCTGACTTTAAGAGTAAAATGGATTTTTTTATACAAAAAGTTGAAAAATTGGAAGAAACAGTCTTAAAGGTAAATAAACTTGAAGAAAACACAAACAAAATTTTAAATATACTGCAGAAAAATTATCACTTTCAAACTACAGACCAATTATATTCCAGTGTCCTTAAAAATAAAGTAAATCATACGTATCATAAAGAAAATGTACCTGTTGTTATAATAAAGCCTGTTAATAAGCAAAGTAGCAAACAGACAGTGGAAGAAATCCAGAAAAAAGTAAATCCTGTCACAGTGAATGCTTCAGTATCCAGTGTAAAAGAATTAAAAAATGGTGCTATCTTGATAAAGGCAAAAACAAAAGAAGAAATTGAGAAAATTCGAAAAATTTCAGAAGAAAAATTAAAAGGTGATTATTTAGTTCACGTGCCAGAATTACGACATACAAGGTTAGTTATGACAGGAGTATCAAAGTCATACAAAAATGAAGAATTATTTGAGGAGTTAAAATCACTAGGATATATTACTGAAAACGATAAATTTACAATAAAATACATAAGACAATCAAAATTTTCAAAAAAGTACATGATTTACATTGAAACTAAAATTGAAACTTTCAAAAAATTGGTGGATAGGGAAATACCTTTGGGCTGGAACAGGATTAAAATTAAAGAAGATATCTATATTAAAACTTGCTATAAATGTTGCAGTTATGGCCATAAATCCAATCAGTGTGAAAAAAATCAAATTTGCTCGTTTTGTGGAGGTGATCATGGCTACTGGAAATGTGAAAATAAAAATCCTCTGTGTGTTAACTGCAGTAATTATAATAAAAAATATAAAAAAAACCTAAGCTGTCAACATCCAGCATTAAGTTCAGATTGTCAGTTACATCAAAACCAGATTAAAAAAGCGAGAGAAAAAATTAACTATTCTGAGCAGTAAGAAATGGAAAATTTGAAAATTTTATACATAAACGCAAGATCTATAAAAAATAAAATGGATGATTTAGAAATTATAATATCTGAAGAAAAAACTGATATTTTAATAGTTGCAGAAACATGGGTAAAAAAAGCTGAAGAAAAATATTTTAATTTTAAAAATTTTAATAGCGTTTATGCAAGCAGAAACAAAAAAGGTGGCGGATTAGGAATATTTGTAAAAAATGGAATTTCTTATGAACAAATAGAGAAGATTGAAAGTGATATTTCTTACATATCGATTAAAGTCAAGCCATTTAATATAATTTTAAATGGACTCTATAGAACTCCGTCTGTTTCAAAAGACATATTATTTCAATTATTGGAAAAAAAACTAGAAGCTTTGGCAGATTCAAAATCAGAATGCTTTCTCATAGGAGATATGAACATTAATATTCTTAAAAATAATGCAAAAAATAATAAAATCATGGAAATTTATATGGCAAATAATTTTAAAGTTTTAAATAAACAAACTTCCACAAGAGATACAGAAAGCAGTAAATCTTTAATAGATCATGTTGTGACAAATTCCTCTAAAAATATAGAATTAAATTTAGAAACAAGTCAACTCAGTGATCATAAAATTCAGAAAATTGAAATGCATATTAAATGTTCTAAAAATATACCAAAATATAAATATATATCAGTTAAGAAATTTAATATAGAGAAAATAAAAAAAGAAATAAATTCTTTAAATACAAAAAAACAATTTATAGAAGATCCAAACATACTTTATGATAAAATTCTAGAAATTTTTGAAATGTGTTCGTTTGAAACTAAATTAAGAATTAAACAAAATTCAAAACCATGGTTTAGTCAAGAGATTGCCAGAATGATCAAAACACGAGATAAATTCTATGAAAAAACTAAACAATTTCCCAATAATGCTGAATTCAAAAAAGAACATAATTATTATAATAAACTAGTAAAGAAGATGATTAAACAAACCAAACAAAATTTTTATAAGGAACAGTTCGATACCAGTGACCAGAAAAAAATATGGAAAAATTTAAATTTGTTGCTTACTAACAGACTCAAAACTTGTAAAGAAAATATCGATTACTTAATAGTAAACAATAACAGAATAGAAGATGAAAATGAAATTTGTGAAGAAATGAATAAACATTTTGTGAATATTGGAAAAACTTTGGCAAGCAAAATAACAAGTAACCTAACAGCTAACTATACCGAGAACCAGTCATCTATGTTCCTTGAGGCAAATGAAGTATTTCCTGAAGATATTGAAGATATAATTCAAAACATGGACTCGAAGAAAGCTAGTGGATTCGATGAAATACCAGTAAAAATTATAAAGACTATCAGAAATGAAATTTCACCATTATTATTATATTTAATTAATATTTCACTAAAAACCAGTATTTTTCCTGAAAAACTTAAAATTTCCAAAGTTTCAGCAGCATTTAAAGCTGGTAAAAAAAGTAACTGCAATAACTATCGACCAATTTCTGTACTCCCTATCATATCAAAAATATTTGAAATAGTTATACACCACAAAATATCAAATTATCTAGAAAATAAAAAATTACTTTTTCTTGGGCAATACGGTTTTCGCAAGTCTAGAGATACCGAAATAGCTGTTGCAGATGTTGTAACAAACATTCAGAACAATGTTGATAAAAACAAAAAGTGCTGTTTGGTGTCTCTAGATTTATGTAAGGCTTTTGATACTGTTAATCATAATATTCTCCTAAATTGTTTGTATAACATAGGATTGAGAGGAAATGTACATAAATGGTTTAAAAATTATCTTGACGGACGTAAGCAATTTGTTCAAATGGGAAATGTTAAAAGTTCATGTCAGAATATAACCTATGGGGTACCACAAGGATCAATTTTAGGACCTATGTTATTCTTGATTTATATAAATTCAATTTCAAATTTAAAGTTAAAAGGTGATCTAAAACTGTTTGCTGACGACACAACAATTATATATTTTGCTAATAACATAAGCGAAATTTACAGTAATATTAAACATGATTTAAATTTAATTTTTAACTGGCTTCAGTGTTTTAAATTAACTTTGAATTTTGAAAAATCCTCTTTTATGATAATCAGTAAAAAATATTCAAAAATAAATAATATACCATTAATGTTTAATGGAAAGCTTATTCGATACTCAAATGTCACTAAATTCTTAGGTTTATATATAGATGAAAATTTAAATTGGAAAAGCCATACAGAACACTTAAGAGGAAAAGTATCTCCTGTAATTGGGATTTTATATAAAGTAAGAAATTATCTACCGTTAGAGCATTTAAAAAAAATGTATTTCTCTTTAATATACTCAAAAATTCAATATTTAATTTCAGTTTGGGGTTCTGCTTCGTCATCTGTTTTGAAACCTTTGAAAAAATTGCAAAATAAAGCCATTAAATGTATTTATCGATTACCATTATTAGAGCCAACAATAAGTTTATATGCACCAAAAGGACTTTTGGATATTAGTAATTTGTATAAATTAAAAGTCATTATTTTAATACATTCTATTAATAATAAATTGAAATACTCAAATATTAAATTAACAAAAACAAAAAATGAATATAATACAAGACAGTTTAATAGTCTTCAAGTTGCTCAAGTTAAAAGTGATTTTGGTAAAAAGTCAGTCCTACATAATGGTATTTCAGTGTATAATACTATCCCTAGTAACATAAAAAACATTAAAAACTTAACAAAATTTAAATATTTTTTTAAAAAAGTACCTATTAAAAAAGGTATGAAATCAAATTTTGAGAATGGAATAAGAAGTTCTATGCTGTATAATTTATGACGAATTACTATAAAAAAAACCAAAAAAATGTACAATTAAAAAAAGGTAAAAAAGTTTTTTATGAAAAATAAACAATAATAAATTCTCTAATAATATAGAGAAACTATTCTTTTTATTACATATAAAAAGGTTAAAAAAAAAAGTAGTAGTAGTGTTTTTAAATTTAGTTACTTGTTATTATTATTATAAGTTTGCTATAAAAATATTCTCTGTAATGGATCATATATTCGTAGGGAATAAATAAATAAATAAAAAAAAAAATTCAATCTTGCTCCTTTGTCACAAACAAAGGGCGCTGCACAGTATCATGCGTTTAGGACGTACCACCAAGTTAAAAAATGGTATGGAATCCAAAAAAATTAAGAAAACTGGGGCTTGAAACTTGGCACCAATGGGCTAGCTCCAATAATAATAATGATAGAAAAACCTGCACCGTTAGAGTTAAGGCTATTTTAATATTTATAAAAGCCTTTCCTCAGCTTTATTATTTTTAGCATTCCGTATCTAATCTGAGGGATTAAGGAGTTCAAATACAGGGATACAGATAGATTTTATAGATTTCTGTTCAGTTGTAATTATTATTAGAATGTATGATATACCTTTCCTGCAATTTCATAATATGTTGGTATACGATAAATATTTATTTATCTTTGGCAGTGAATTCGATAAAGTCCATAAATTTTAATGATTGCTAGAGATTATTTTAGCTTTATTATTTTCATTGTTTGGTATTTAGTTTAAAGGATATGGATATGCAGGGGTACCTACACATGGATTTTATAAATTTCTGCACAGTTACAACTATTAGAATGTATGATATACACTCTCCTTTACTCTTCATTATATGTTGTTATACGATAGCAATTTATTTATAGTTGGTGGTTCATTATAAATTATATTTAGGGTGACAATTATGTATGTGTGTTGATTTTATTATTTTTGGTGTTCCATATCCAATCTAAGGAATACAGGTAGATTGTATATTGACTCCAGTTGCAATTAGGTACTGGAATGTATGATACACGTATGGGCTAGCTTCAATAATAATAATGATAGAAAAACCTGCACGCCAGACCTTATTAACTTTTATTTCATGCAAATTCAAGAAAGAATGCAGCGGAGCATGTGGTTGCAGAAAAGCCTGGTTGAAGTGCCCTATTGTGTGTGCATTCTGTAATGGCCAATTATGCGAAAATGCACCAGAGGTTTGAATCGAGAGCGAGGACGAAGAGGAGGAGGATATTTTAACAATAGAAGCCCATATTCTTAGTAGTACAACTAAGCAAGAAGGTGACATTGATGACCAAGACTACAATGATGACGTCAACATTATCCAACCCGGACCGTCAAAAAGGACCCGCTCCGCCTAACGCCCTCCGCGCGGCTCAAGATCCATTTAAGATCATGAAACTGATATCGTGGATTAGGCATACTGGGGATAACACCAATCTCTACCTCATGGTGGTGTGGAACTGAGTTTATTTTAAGTTAACAAAATTATTATAATTATATACTAAATAGTCTGAAATATATGTTTTTTTTTAATAAAAAAATGGGACTTTTATGATATTATGGAAAAATGTTCATGTTTCCGCCGTTGTAACTCGTTACATATAACAAAGTTAATACAAAAAAATGTTTGTCTTCTGTAAGCTTGTACATAGACATTTTTGTCGTAGGATCAACTGTTGAGGAATTATTTACAAAACAACAATTTTTAGCACCTTTAATCCAAGATGGCAGCTCGCGCCTTCCCATGGATATTTTGTGATTGTTAACTGTTGCAAGGTGGTAGAGGAATTCTTCCTCGACCGAGGTTGTACCACCCCACATATCCTCTTAAAGGGTTGGTGAAATCCTTACGGATGTTTCCAGCTCTGGATGTGTGAGTCGATTCCCCAGTACACCCACGGTACTTAGACTTCGGTCTTCGTGGGCTGTCAGAAGATACTCCAAAAACAAATCTATTGTGCATAAACTTGGCCTTACTAAGGTTTGTTCGTTTGTGTTGCACGAACAAGCAAATGATTCTTCTATAAATAAAAAAAGTGTAGGTTAGCGCAGTTTCGTGCTACACAAACGAACATACCTTTTGATTTACAAAAATTGGATCGATTAGGACCACTGTAGGTTTGTTCGTCTGTGTTGCACAAAATTAAACTAACCTTGATTAATTTTTTTTCCATTGGGTGTCATCTACAAATAAAAAAAGGTGTATGTTAGTGCATCTTCGTGTAACACAAACGGACAGACCTATTAATACGCCTTTGTGTCGTATTCGGTTGACAAAGAATGGATTAATTCGGATCACTTTTCGACACTTCAATATTGTTTTATCTCTTTCTACTACCCTCCTTGATTACGTATTTTGCTAAAAGTTAGTAAAACAATCCAAGTTGATCCAGTTTTCATCAATCGAATACGCCTCAGGATGGCCCACAATTCCCACAACCATCTTTAAGTAGAGGCGACTGTGGTAGGGCGCTTACCGATTGTAACCGGTTGTCCACCGGTGAAGTCTGAGCCTTGTATGTCAAAATTCAATAGATAAAGGGATAGCTTGTAAACTATCCCTAAGGGACGCTAGGGTCCTGGTCTAAGCGCCAACCCGGGCGGTGAGCTGACAACAGGGAGATGAAGGAGAAGGGGTCCAAAACTGCTTAAAATATTTGAGGTTATATACGACTGTGTTTTGTTCTTATTTTAACAAATCTTATATTTTTCTCTGGTTTATAATAATAATTGTATAGGAGTCCGTTTCCAAAACCAGAAAAGCAATTCATATAAAAATTGCTTGACTTCCAGTACTTTTACTTTTGTTGCAAATACGGTAGGTAATATTATTTTTGATTTCGTTATAATTAATAATGAAATAATACGACACCTATGGCTCTATTATTTTTAAAAGAAAAGGGCAAGGAAAAATTACTTGCTAATTAGGAAGTGTTGAAGAAATGCAACGAAAAGGAAATTTAGTAAAATATCTATATTTTTATAGAAGACTAGTAGGAGAATTGTTTTAATTATAATGTTATAAAGAATAGTCTATAACCAAGAAGAATTCAAACAATATTCAAACAATATATACCTATATATATATATATATATATATATGTATATATATATATATATATATATATATATATATATATATATATATATATATATATATATATATATATATATATATATACATATATATATGTATATATATAACAATATATAAACAATAATATTATTTTTGCACAAGTCTAACAACAAAAGGTAATGCTGAATGCGTATAATGCCATAAAAAAGACTAATTGTGGTATATTATTGAAGTTGAAGGGTATATTTTTTGGTAAAATGCACGTCATTATAAATGAACTTTATTTTTCTTACATTTTTTATTATATTGTGTGTAAAGCTAAGTAGGCACCTACTTAGTACATAGTGTGATAAATTAAATGCCTATCTGCAATAAAAAAGTATATAATTTAATTTTAAAATATTAAAGAAAGGATTTTTCTTTTTTGTAATGAAACGTAAAATTTAACTAATATTTCATCAAAAATTTTACTAAAGACATAACTTTAATTACAGCATATTGTGTAATTAGTTGGGCCCTCTCTTCTTGAAAACAAATGGAAAAATAAATAATTCCTAGGTTTTGTAGTAGCAATTGTCAGTTTCATCATTGATTAGTAAGGAGTTTAGGTAGTTGCTGAATAAAAAAAGAATTAACGCTTTGTTAAACCGACAATCTTGCGTTTTTAAGAATACATTAGGATTTAACGCTTGTTTAACAGTTTTCGGCAATCGGTTGTAAGAATATCATTTTCGATCATTTCGACAGAGGTAGATCATAGGTTTTTTTCATCTACTTAAGTAGTGCTTCTTCTAAAGGTTTCCACTTTTTCTAAATTGGAAAAATTAAAGGAGGCTTATTTGATTGTCCCACATCAGGAGTTGAATCGAAGCTAATAGAATGGTTTTGCAGATTTGGCCTCGTTACTAATACAATTTTAAATATTTTTGCCTGCAATTTCGATAAACACATCACACATCGTTGACGACACAAAAAACTTTGGTACTAAAATAAGAGAGTGGTAAATCGATCTAAATTGAGCAATGGAAACTACTGCTAAGGTATGGCCCATTCGTCACCAGACAAACACCCTGTATAGGACAGCTTAAATAAGAGATCCGAGGCTTGCATTTGAAACCGTGGATCATGATCTGCTTATTAAGAAATTGCATAATGTAGTCGTGATTGACGGTGTCAGGTTATCAAGGCGCGGCGGGTCGTGAGCAGGGGAATCCCTCAAGGGTCATGCATTCCTCCCACGTTTTTTAACAATTACTCATATATTATGGGCTATTCTAGTCGGTAATGGCTTTCGGTATAATAGGTACATTGAAGTATTTCATGTATTTATAAATATTAACATATTTCAATCATACTTTGTATCGCAATATTCTAAAAAGCAAATAAATTTTACTTTACTAGGCAGAATCGGAGTAGAGGGTCCCCAAAATCATTGGGTTCCTAGTAGTGATGTAAGAATACGTATCAAAAAATCCGTTGGATCCGAATATTAAAAGAATCCGGATTATCCGTAACCGGCCGAGAACTTGATTCGGAATCAAAATAAATTCGCATCGGGTGGTTACTAATGCAAAGTGTAAAAAGGGAAAACGGAATCGGAATCGAGTGTAAGTGAGCAACACGGTCTGAGATTTGGCATATTTGATCTTATGCTTTCTCTTTCTAATGACATTTCCTAAAAAAGGTAGCATAGTTGTCGGGGTAATGGGTATCATATGGGATGAGACCCATTGGTTAAACTTGGCCCGCCTCATCCGAACCGAATTCAAGCGAGAACGAACGACGGTGCCTTCTTATCCCTAACCTTCGACTTCGAATGATATGATACCGCATTTACCTACCTAGCCGTATCCGGATAGAAAATGTTTTAGTGTTGCATACGTATACATGATTTGGAACCGCTTTCGCGCGGGTCAAGAAATGGATACGTATTCAGATAATGGATACGGATATTAGCTGATTGCGATTCCGTATTATTCGGATATCTAAAGAATACGGATATTTACAACACTAGTTCCTAGGCCATGGCCTATTGTGCCAAATGGATAATCTGCCACAGCGTAATGGTAGTATTGTTTTAGAATATTTAATGGATATTAGTAACCTTTATGCAGGGTGTTACAAATTTGATGCCCATCATTGGGATCTCATAAACCATAAGAGATTCAGTTTAAAGTGGGACAAAGATGCACAATTTAGTACCGAGTAATGCGCTGCCGCGCCGCGCCGGTCGAGAAATTTAGAAAATTAGCTTTGGGTCTTCATTTGAAAAAATGGTGTAAAACAAATTTATTTACTTACCACTTTTTGTTCTCTACAAAATGGTGTTCCTAGATTTGCCGTACGACTTTTTGTTTTCGGTATATAATAAGCCTGTATTTTTTATTGCAGTTTTGTAATCTCCATCGCTGATTACATCTTAAAACCATATTACTTTAATCATTTTTTAACGTTTTAAACCTAATAAAAACATCTTAGCAATTTGAATGTATTTTATCTTTAAAAACTAAACTTTCCCATTTATCCAGATTTTCCTAGCTGAACAGTCTGAGGGAGGACGACATTGAATTCTGTTGAGAAAGCAAATCCTTTTATCGATCTTAAAGGAATTGACAACATTTTAAGTACTTGTATTGAATGTAAAAATTATTATTCGTAATTGTAGATTTTGTTATTGCTTGTGTGGATTTTTTATTATATATATATATATATATATATATATATATATATATATATATATATATATATATATATATATATATATATATATATATATTATATATATATATATATATATATATATATATATATATATATATATATATATATATATATATATATATATATATATATATATATATATATATATATATATATATATATATATTTTTAAAGTAAAACAATAATGTAAATTGTGAAGTATGCGTGAATTAACAGAATACATATTTTAATTTCACACATCAAATACATTAAAATTAATAAAGATGATTTATTTAGTTCGAAACGTTGAAATCTGATTAAAATAATATTGTTTAGGAAATAATCCATGGTGCATTGCAGAACTGCATTAAATGATACAGGTCCGTTTTTAAATAAATATCTGACGAGGTGACCTAAAGATGAAACGTCGGACTTTAGATCCGAGGACACTATCTTGTCGAGAAGAAAAAGTAACAATGCTGGGTATTGCTTCTCTGAAATAAAATACAGCTTTTTCTTGGTATCAATGTTGCCATATGATGCATTCGGTGAATGTTTTAACAATTTCGGTTTACTGATCGACTCCTCTATATGCTCAATCAAAATTAGAGAAAATATTAAATAAAGTACGTTAGGAAAAGCGAATTTGAAAATCTGTATAATTCACTTTTTTCGCAGACATCACACTCCTTACAAAAAAATGAGGCATGTCCTAACTGGTTATGTAAATATAACTATTACACTCAAACGTACCTTATTTATGGAAATATAGACAAAGCTTTACTACAAACGTATACAACTTTGTCTCAAACAAGATAAAAGTTCTTGAAACTTTTCAATAGAAATATTAATAAACAAGGTGGGTGGCTGCTTAGTAAAACATTTTAGGGGCCGTAAACATTTCTAGAATTTATATATGACTTTATAAGGCCCAGTTTAAACTGTCTACAAAATAAATGGGTTTAAAGTTTAAAAGGTGGGCAATTTATTTTATATTTCTGAAAAGCTATTGTTTGAAGATTCTTTTTATCTATGATTATATAGATTTTTGTTTTAAAATTGGTATCTGTTAGTTCCCTTTGGAAAGAAATCTAACAACCTTACATCATACAGGGACCCAAAACGTATGGATTCCTGGTTCTATAGCCTTTATTATTAGGCGTTATAGAAAAAAGTATTAAAAGTGTTTTGACGACGATGTCAAAAAAAAACCGTTTCAGCTGCCAGTTTGACGCCATCACTATTTTTTAAAATGGCGAGATAATTTAGGTGTCCTACATAACCGTATACAATTTTTGGGATATCAGATAAGAACATTTTTAAGAAATAGTGTCAAAAGTTATAATAGTTATTTATGCAGCAAGCTTGTAAAGTAATACTTTTTTACGAATGAGAACTTTGTCTATGCGAGTGCGATAATCACATATGTGAAAAAAGGTAGTTTACACACGAATTGCATAAAATACTTTTTCTACTACCCAAAAATATATATGTATTACTAATCAAAATATAAATAATGTTTTACGCACTAGTGCGTAAAGTATTTTAATTGACGTACTAGTGTCTGAAATAAAATAAGATAATAAGGTAATTACTGATTAATGTTGCACTTAGTATACTTAATAACATTTTTCTACGATCGTGCAAAAAGTTAGTACTTTTTGCACTATTTACTGTGCCAAAAGCTTAATTTTTTGCACTAGTGCAAAAAGTAACTTATTTTTTGCACTAGTGCAAAAAACACTTTGATACCCTAATGAATACGAGTATATTAAAGATAAAAATTTTTTCTTGTATATTTGAGTATACGTATCAACGTGGCAACTATAGACACATAGGTACTATTTAATATTCCTCAAAACACCAGTGTTTAATATTAAAAAGATAAAAAAGCTTTACTCCAATTTTAAGTAATCCAAATTGTGCCACTAACAAAACCATATTATTCATAGTAACCTATGGATGGTGTTTGACAGTGACAATTTCCGTAATTAATTTCAAGTTGTCAGTTTAAAACTTAAATTTAATGCATAAATAAAATACGAGCTAGTGTGAATTTAAATCGTAAAAATGTCGAGTTCGGACAGTGATGGTGAGGAAGAAACTATTTGTACTCCTCCAGATATAATTGAGACAGCAAATGAAGCTGCAGCAGATTTATTACCAGAAAAATCTAAAAAAGTCTATGAAATTTGTTATAGACGGTTTACAGACTGGTGCGACACAAAGTTTGTTAAAAACGTTACTGAAAACGTGCTTCTAGCGTATTTAAAAGAAAAATCTGAGATACTAAAGCCATCGACCTTATGGTCAGAATATTCAATGTTAAAGGCTACACTTATCATCAATAAAAATGTGGATATTCGAAATTTTACCAAATTAATCCCATTTTTAAAGAAAAAGTCAGTAGGATTTCGTCCCAAAAAATCAAAAATTTTTACCAGAGAGGAATTTGACAAATTTTTGGTTGAAGCTCCGGATAATAAATATCTAATGATGAAGGTAACACATACAAAATAAATGTTAATTTTTAACTTTATACTTACTTATGTTTTCTTATAGATAGTTGCAGTATTTGGCATTGCAGGAGCATGCCGCAGGGACGAGTTGCAAAAACTAACATTAAATGATATTAATGACATGGGCTCTATAATAACAGTAAAAATTCCCGATTCCAAGACAAACAAACCCCGATCATTCGTAATAAGCGGTAAAATTAGATGTTTTAATTTTGTTGAAATGTATCGTAAATATGCATCCCTTCGTCCCCAGTCTACAAATCACACTAGATTTTTTATAAGATATTTCAACGGAAAATGTTCAGTTCAACCTGTTGGTGTAAATACTTTTGGCAAAATTCCAAGTGATATTGCAAAATACTTGAATATTGAAAATCCAATGCAATATACGGGACACTGTTTTCGCAGATCTTCTGCAACATTGCTTGTGGAATCGGGGGCAGACATGTTAACATTAAAACGACATGGAGGATGGAAATCTTCAACTGTAGCTGAGGGCTACATTGAGGAATCAATTTCTAAGAAAACTGAAATAGCGACTCAAATTTTGGAAGGTGAACCAAGTACCAATACCGGAAATTTCACAACAATTCGAAAAAGAGTTTTAAATGAAGAACCTGAGACCTCTACAAGCAAAAACGAAAACAAAATTCAAAAAATTACTGGAAATGAAGTTTGTCCATCAGTTACCATAGTAAATTGCTCTAACTGCGATATTAAAATTGAAATTAACTCGAAAAAAGTAAACAACTAGTTTTGTAAAAATCACGTTAGTTTAAACTGTTTATGTTTTTGTTAGAACTATTTTAATATTCCTTGCATTGTAAAATATTTCTTAAATTGTAAAATACTGTAATAAAAAATAAACCGATCGTAGAAAAAATATTGTGTGTAACATGTGCAAAAAGTATATTTGTTGCACTCAGCATGATTGCAGCTCTCGACTTCGTCTCGAGCTGCAAACTTCATGCATCGTGCAACAAATATATACTTTTTGCACTAGTTACACAAATAACTATTTTCTACAAACGTGTTAAAAATGCATTTTTTAACACACCGCAGAGGCCTTAAAAATGTTACTTTATGGCACTAGTGTTAAAAGTACTTTATAGCACTAGTGTTAAAAGTAATACTATGGCAACTACGACGCCAACAATGGTTGTTAGATTTTTTGACAAATGTCAACTTCATAATTTTATATTATATCTACGATGCTACTTAAAACTATGTGTTTCCAATATGTTAAACTTTCTAAAAATTGTAATTGTGTTTTTGTTTTTTATTGGCGTTTGTAGAAAAAATTTTGTATGATATTTGTGTTAAAAGTACTTTTAAGGCACTCATTTGAATTGCAGAATTCGCTTCGCTCATTCTGCAAACTTTCAAATTCGTGTCGTAAAATTGTACTTTTAACACTTATATCATAAATAACTATTATCTGTTTTATTGAATGTCACAACGTGATCAAATTTTATAAGAACAATAAGAATTAAAATAAATATTGTTACGCAACACAAGTGACAAGTGACTGATTTGAATTTAATTGTGAATAATATGAATATTAAATTTGCAATTGATACAAATATTAAAATGTAATCCTTAGGTCTTATTAATTGCAGATTGTACTTGTGAATTTTCACAGATCACATTATTATTAGGTACTACAGAGCTAATGTGAGCAAACCCTAGTAAACGATCAGTTGAATAACACGAGATAGTAGATTTAAGGCTCAAAAGTACTTGCTAGAGTAATAAATTTAATATTCAAAGTGTCTAAACAATGCACATTTAAACACTACCCATAGATATTTAAGGCCTCACCAAACAGATCGTTTGTTCTGCATCGGAAGTTTTGTCTTTGCCCAGCCCTAGGCTTTGTAAACGTCCAACGGACGAAACCGATGCAACAATGTATACAGGGTATCCAGACTCTATCTTTACAGGCATTTTCTTAAAAACTATAAAAGATAGCGACTTTCATTAAAATATAAATTAAACGGAGTATGGATTTATGTTTCGAATTTTCTTTATATTTTACCAAGTGGTGTAGAACAGCTGGATAGCGTTATTCGAAAAGGAACCAAGCGACGTTTTAACAGTTTTGAGTAAATAAGGTGTAAGGATTCCCTTTGGTTAAAAGTATTACATTGAAAATGACAAAAATGTTTAAGTCGCGTTTGGTAGTATATACCTTGCTTAACTTTTTGGCAATTAGTAAAAGAAAAATTCCGTAGTTAAAGCTGCAGTTTGATTTTTTTGGCGGTTTTGATTGGGTTGGATTGGGTTCTATTTGAAAATTTACAGTAAAGAATCACGGAATTTTCCAAAGCCAAGGATAGTAATTTCTTAGCTCTGTCGCCCATTGTTTAAACTGATTCTTGCACAGGATGCGTTTATTAACGTAAAAAAATTGGTCAGAAAACAGCACGACAGAACGTACGTAAAACTAGAAAAGGAACCAAGCGACATAGACTTGGTTCCTTTTCGATAAATTCGCATAGCTGTATTTCTTTGGTGTCGCTTGGTTCTCTCATCACCAGAGGACTCAGTTAACATTCTGGCACTTGAGTCTTTTTCGAATATCTAATTTAGGGTTTCAGGAGTCGCTTAGCGCCAATAAGTCAAATAAATACAATTTGTCGCTTGGGTCCTTTTCGAATAACGCTATCCAGCTGGGGAATATATGAAATGTAAAACTTTAAATATGCCGCCCTGTATATTATGCAACTTTTAAATGAAATTTTAGGCACATTTTATAGAATATACCATATGTCTAAGTTGAACTGTTCTTGAGATATTGATATGCAAAAGTTACATTTCTGGCAATTTGGTTTTTGGACAGGCTGTACATCGTAACACTGCAACTTAGAGAAAACGGCTTGGCGTTTCTGCCTCACTTTTTCATTCTCTATCTACAAATACAAATAATTTTTCTCCGAGTAGCACTGTTAACATTTTGCTTATTGTGAAATTACATACATGTCTAACAAATTGGACATACTGGAGCATCCTAATAACGCAAATCCGAGAAAAACGGCTTGCATTGATCGATATAGAGTGAACCACAGAGATAGGGAAGTGTAAGCTTTTTTTTTCTAAGTTACAGTGTTAGAATACTGCACTATGTCAGATTGTTAGAAAAGCAATTTCGCAATTTGATAAGCAGCATGTTCACAGACCTACTTGGAGAAATACTACTGTTAAGATACTACACCCTGTCAGATATGTAATTTTTTAATTAATTATAAAATTCAAAAATTGCATAATATACAGGGTGTTCTATTAAAAGTTTTGAAGATGTGGTGCCCAAGCTTCTTTAAACTATCCTGTATAATAAAAAAATTGTAAAATGTATGAAAAGCATATCTCATTTAATTTATATTTTACAGAAAGTCGCTATCGCAGCTTTCGAAAAAATGCCTATCAGGATAGCGGTATGGATTTTGGTTATTTTGAAACGTCCAGGTTTCGCTCAATATTTCGGTGAATGACTGTCGTCGAATTTTGCGTCCAAGGGATCTACGAACAATTTTCGAAAACCAATTTTTTGAGAGTAATATTTTTCGAAAATATCTTTTTTTGAAAGTGAAATTTTTGAAAAACCAATTTTTTCCCAAAATTAATTTTTTCGAAAAGATGATTTTTCGAGAATTTCCCTTAAAATAACGTCGCTTTTCGAATGGTAATTTTTATAAATATGTAAAAAAAAATTGGATGGGATAACTCTTAGTTTGTAACCCATAGGTAGTTGTAAGGGGGTCGCGAATCTAACTTACAAGAACTAGACTTAATCAAACACAACAGACAAAGACAAAAGGTTGTGGAAAAAAGTTTGGAAAAATTTCTTTTCGAAAAATTATATTTTTGAAAAAAGTGTTTTTCAAAAACATGTGGTTAAAAAAAAGTTTTTCGAAAAAAATTCGAAAAAATTTAGTTTCGAATAAGTTTTTCGAAAAAAATATGTCGAAGAGTTTTTGTAGAATCGCACCCAAGGTATACAAAAAGAATATTTATTCACTCTCATATCTTAATAGTTCAAAACATAATTTTTTAAATATAAGAATACAGTGTTGCGTGACCGATTAACAATATTGTTCAATTATCTGAAAGGATAATGCAAAGCATACAATATTTTAAGAATAAAATTTTTCGTTTTTGGCAAAGCTATGTAACCCTTTAAAAAGAAATTAAATAAAATAAAAAATATTAAAGTAAGTATCATAACTTTGCCAATATGAGAATTTTATTAAAGTCAGTATTAATCAGTAAATATTTTTATTAATTTCCCATAAATGTAGTTGTTAAGTTTCTTCCAACATTCAACAATTCAGTTATCATTTTTAATTTACTTATCTTCTTTATTCTGTTAAACTTTCAAAGTATTGCTGCTTAAGTAAGAGTTTGTTTAATTTCATGTACCATTAAACTACTGAAACGTTTAAAATGTATTTTTAATTCAAGGATTAGAATCCTTGTCCTTAAAAAAAAGCACTAAGTACAAAGACAATTTAGTTACCTCGTTTTTCGCATGGGTCTCCAAAAAGTAAATATCCTGATGCGGCGAGCAGTTGATTATCCGGCCTTTCATTGCTGAAACAAATTGAAACAATGCTTTAACTGCTCTGTCGTTATAGGCAGTAAGATAAAAGGAAATGAGAGGAATTGGAAAGAAACTTAGCGGAAAATATACGCTATATTTGGAGCTAAAGGAAGTTAACAAACTTAACATAATTAAGATTTGTATTATATGTATGTAGGTCGGCAAACTTGTAATTTTATATGTTTTTATTCTTTTATTAGAATAATAAATAAATTAGATTTAAGATTTACATAATTTAGGTAATAGACTCAAAAAGTTGCGTTCATCGACCATAATAAGCTGGGCTTCCTGGTTATTACGCAACTATTTTTCAGGTGCCTCCGTACCAGAACCAAGTAGGCCTTATTCTTGTAAGCACCTTTAAAAAGTGTCCGCCTCTGAACTTAAAGAAATAAAAAAAGGAAAGAAATAAACATAATGGGATGGAATTAATCTGCTTTAATAACAGCAATACTTAAGAAAAACAAATTAAACTTAATAAACATAACACTCGCTCGGTTAAACAAAGCAATTGAATAATTAAGAGTTATCTAACTGCAGCACACATGTTAAACGTCAGTTATCCTACTCTCCCATTGCAGGTGTCCAATGTCAAATGTTTTCTGGTGTGGTTGAAGGTTACTGATAAACGATTTCCTTAACGTAGCCCCACAAAAAAGAAGCTTAGTTTAGTCGGGTGATCGCCACTTACTTGGCCCTCCTCTTCCAATCCACCGATTTGGGATGGTTGTGTTGAGATCGTCCCTAACTTGTAATGAATAATGTGCTGGGGCTCCATCGTGTTGCAGCCACATTGCATTCTTCACAGCTATTGGTAAATTTTGACAAATTTGGCAATTGATTTTGCAAAATATCTAGATACATAGGTCGACTCAAATGTCCGTTAAAAAAGTGTGGGCCAATAATATGTTCACCAATAATTCCACCCCCCCCCCCCCCAACCCAACCCAACCCCCCCCCCCCCCCACACATTGATTGACCAGCTGTGTTGTTGATCAACCTGCCTAAAAACCCTTGGATTGTGGTCAAAGTAATAATGGAAGTTATGACGATACAAAAATCCATTTTTATGAAAGGTTCTTTCGCTTACATCCACGGCATCACCCACCGACTGTTTGTTGACTAACGGAAGGATTTTCCGTAACAGATAATAACACAGCCAATTGATTTTCTTCAGTTCGAACCGGTCTATTTCTAACTGGTTTTGTATAGTTGACATTTCCCGTTTGTATAAACCTCTCTAATAAGTTTTGCAGGCTTCTTTTGTCTGAATGTCGTCATTCCGGATAACGCTGTGCATAAACTCGACTTGCCAGAAAACATCAGTTCTTTTCGCATTCTCCTAATATGAAAATATCTACTCTCTAGGCTTCTCGGTTGTACTCCATGACAAAAAATAATACTTGGATGTAAATAGCTTAAATAATTGCTAAAAATATCAATGTTTCAAACTTTTTCTTTACTAAACTCAAAATAGGCTTTTGTCACTTCAATAAACTTTAATGTCATTAAATTGATTTTCAAAGCCACCTTCGATTTTTCTTCGTTAAAATTGCTATTGCAATAGTTGACAAAATGAGTTTTCGGCGAATAACTTTTAATGTGTTAGGAATTGCGATAGGGTTGTAATTAGAAAAAATGTTTGTTTTTTAATTCGGCATGGAATGACATAAAAATACACAGGGGCTCCAACTGAAAATAAGAAAAATAAAGTGCTTTAAAATTTGAAAAGTTTGACACTAAATTTTGGGCACCCTGTATACTTCGAATCAATCAAACTTGGGTAGCGAGACGGTTAGACTTAATAAGTACCTTGTAGAATTTAATTAACGAGGCGCTATTTATATTTTTCATTAATTGTTTAAAACCAGAACCAAAACTGATTTTTTTTAGTATTTATTATTTGTCGCTGATATCACCGAACCGATTTCAATAAAACTTTAGGGTTATGTAGGTAACCATAAGAGGCACCTAAATAAGCAACACAATATATGGCATGCAGTCTAAAAAAATATATCTTGATGACGTCACATTTTTTGGGAGACCCTGTATAATGAAAATATTTTCATGAAATGCGCCCTAGGATATACGTAAAATCTGCAAAATATCAAAATCCTAACTTAATAACTGAGCTACAGAAGACGGGAGGTGAGCTGCAGGACCCTGTGTATACAGGGACACACGAAATCTGAAAAAAATATACTTGTCCAGTTTGGGATGCGATATAAAATATTTCAAAATACGTTAACATTAAGCCCCTTTATAGTTTAAATAATACCTCTTCTGATATAAAGCACGCTAGTACGCTGGTAGATTTCACAGTATATGAGTATGGTCTGTGTATTTTAAAGAAAATCATCACTCGTTTGTGACTCCATTTTATAAATGCTGATGCAACGAAACTTATTCGTAAAGACGCTTATTAAATTCTATATATAAGTAGTTCAAAAGTATATTTTCTAACCTTTTATTGAATTTTTCTATTTACCGTCGTAGATATTAGTACCTACCTCGTTAATACTTTACTTCTGCAACCGAACTTTTTTATCAACTTACTATATTTTAAAACCTTTATGAGACATGCGTAATATAAATCAGTCAGCACTGGAATCACCAGATATAATACATATAGGAAACATTTCTAGCAAAATCAGCTATGCCCTCAAAAAGGAAAACATTAACACAACCTTCAAAACAAACAATAATATTAGTAAATATATCAAAAATAATAAAAACAAAACAAATGAAGTTCAAAAATGAGGTGTCTATAAATTAGATTGTGGTTCATGTACAGGGTTTTCTCTTATATTTTGAACGGGGTCCACAGTCATTATTTTTAGAGATATGGAAAAATGTTTAATACAAAAATTTTAGGGTTTTATCTAAATCATCAGAATTTTCTAAAAAAATAAACAAATGATAACCAGGATGTCAAAAAATCGCTATCAACTTTAATTTTTTAAATAGAACACCCTGTATATTTTCAACCATTTAGAACGATATCTTTTTTCTGATTTCAAAAATATATAGTTTTTTTATGTTTCTTTAAGCAGTTTTTAAAATATTTAGATTTAAATGTTTAAAAATGTTCAAAGCTATACGTTTGCGATCACTGAACAAGTGATTCCAAAGCCACCTATGCTTGAGCGGCTATGACTTAAAACTGGGCATTTTTAAATATTTAAATCTAAATATTTTAAAAACTGCTTAAAGAAACACAAACAAACTATATATTTTTGAAATCAGAAAAATATATCTTTCTAAATGGTTGAAAATATACAGGGTGTTCTATTTAAAAAATTAAAGTTGATAGCGACTTTTTGACATTCTGATTCTCATTTGTTTATTTTTTTAGAAAATTCTGATGATTTAGATAAAACCCTAAGATTTTTGTATTAAACATTTTTCCATATCTCTAAAAATAAGGACTGTGGACCCCGTTCAAAATATAAGAGAAAACCCTGTACATAGGCCAAACAGGACATAACTTCAAAATTCGCATTTAAGGACATAAAGGAGACTATTTAAATGAAAAACATAATTCAGCATATGCAACACATCTCTTGACATATAATCATAACTTTAATGAAGATTTTAGAGTTACATAGAAAATAAAGGTGAAAAACGGACCATGTTAGAATTCTTAGAAATTAACAAACTAAAAAAGAAAAACCAAATTTTAAATGACCTAGACACAGATAATTCACGATTATTAAACTCATTTTATTAATTTGTTTTATTAGTCGATAATTTGTTATGAATATTAACAATAAAATTCACCTGTATAAAATTATATCACAGTAAAATTATGTTAATTGGATAACCAATTTTAGGTGCAAAACTATTTAAGAATAATTCTGATTTGCAAGTTTGTTAGCCGCATTTGACGAAGGAGCAGCGCTATGAAACATGCCATGCATTTTTTAAATAAAACAGTGAAAATCTTACACAGTTTTCTCTAAGTGTAGAAGAATATTTGTATAATATTGTTTGGCCACCCGGTACATAATTACAGCATGTCATTTTCTCTATAAGCCCAATATGCCTCAATATTCCCACTCATGGCGAGTCTTTAAAAAATTGTGACTACTTTGGAAGTAAAAAAGCATTATTATGATGTTAGAATAAAAATTACAAACACGTCCCGGAATAAATTTTCAAGCATTGGCCTTAAAAACATTCTACAAACACTTTTGCGTGGTTAGGGGATCACTGAATTTTGTCAAATTTGTAAACACTTTGTTAACACTCCTGTATAATGAAACCAAAATGTTTCTAAGAAAATGGACTTACAACAGATGAAAGCAAATAAAAAAGTATATTCGACAAACAACAACCTTTTAAATACAAAATAAAAATAAAAAGTTATCAGCGATAGAAATTTTGTTAAAAAATCCGGCGCCTCACTTCGAATGTTGACCGGTTTATTTTATATATACTAATAAACCATTAACATTTTCCCCAAACAAGAGAGCATATTTCGCGTAATAGGTCCCTAATGATAAGATAAGTTTTTCTATAACGTAATTCAAACTCATAGCATTCCTTTCAACTTTTCTCTCTTCCCTCCCTTCATAACCCAGCACATAGAAATTTGCCCGATTATTAAAATTAAAATAAGAAAAGAATATAATATCGGCGATCTAAACAATGTTGCCAGTTTTAAAGGGCTTCTTATAATGCGTAAGACATACTGGACTGTCTAAAATCGGTTGTCATATATTAAGTACATATACTGCCAAAATCAATCTCCCCCTACTGGCAAGTCGTTTGAACTAAAGGTAGGTACATGTTTTGAGATATTGTATCCATTTTATGAAGCTCCACAAGATCTTCTGAAATTCGCGTGGTAGTATGACATGGTTGTGCTTGATACATGCTAATCTTTTAAGAAGCCCGAACCGGGCTTCCTAGCATCCGCAGAACATGGTATTTTTGGCTTCTTAAAGGTGGTATATATATATATATATATATATATATATATATATATATATATATATATATATATATATATATATATATAGAGAAGGGTAGTCGTTGCTGACTAGTTAAGGAGTAAACTAGTAAATATTGGGGTATGCAGCAAATGAAAGTGTACTCTTTAAAGTTTAGTCCGAGCTTTCGGAAATTTTTATTTCCATCATCAGGGAATCTACAATTAATAGTTAAATGGGAGTGTGTTACATTAAACGAGCTTAAAGTAACTTACAACTTTGTTGAGGTTGGTCATCAAGATATCAATTGTAGAACTGAACATTGTCAAGACAAAAAGCCGTAATTTGGGTCCAAAACATTAAAACAAGTTAAAATTAATTTTTACAGAACACACAAACACTGATAAAATTGCTTAATTATTAGGAAAAGAGGCATTAGTTATATAAAATATTGTTTGAGTTTAATCTTAGGTTTCATTTTGAATACTGTCAATGACAGGAGAAAATAATTTTTTATATTCTTAACATTTTTGTAGGGTTAGGGACTAAATGTGTATAGTGGTTACACGAATTCAAGTTTTAGTGTGCAGTATCCTGATACCCGAGCAATAGCAAAGTTAAACCAAAGAAAAAATGGTACCATTCATATTAGAGGGTGGTTTATTATCTAGGAAAAGAAGATAAGAGTAGATTGAACTTAAATGATTAACATCTGTTTTTTTATTAATGCAGTTAGGCTGTTGTGAAATAAAGGCCATCTCCAGAAAAAGCCTCCTGGTGTAGTTAGGTTCTGAGATTAAAATTTTTGTGGAATTGTAGTCCATGTTGTGATTAAATTTATTTGCATGTTCTGCTAAGGCGCATCTTTCTGGGTGAAGTCTACAGTCACTCCTGTGCGAAACAATGCGGTTAGAGATAGGTCTTGAAGTTTGACCAATGTATATTTTATCGCAGTCCGCACAAGGTATACTGTAGACCACATCAGACCTAGCTGTTAAAGGGGTTTTATCTTTGAGTTTAGAGTATACAGAGCGAATTGTAAGAACTGATTTGTTTGCAATTTTTATATCTTTAATGTGACTAAAAATCCTAGTCAGGCCGGGAGTGACCTCTCTAATGAAGGGTAAAGTTGCGAAAATAATTTTTCTTTCTGGGTTCGTCCCAACAACACTACTTACATGATTCCTATTAGGAGTATTGGTGTCAGTCAATGTATTGGACGAACTGAACAGTATCTTTTTTATTAAGGTTGGTGGGTAGGAGTTATCTGTAAAAAGTGTTAATAGGATGTCTAGATTCTTTTTGTGGAAGGATGGGTCTGAGATTTTCAAAACTCTGTTCTTCATTTGTTTTATTAAATTCACTTTTGTAGAGAATTTATGGTATGATAAATAGTTCAGGTACCTGCCTGAACTGCAAGGTTTCCTGTACCAGTCAATAATGATTTTATTCTCTGGAGAACGTATAAACTTGGTGTCCAGGAACGGGATAGCTTGTTCTTCATTCTCTGTTTCTATAGTGAATTGTATGTACGGATCATAACTGTTAATAGTTTCTACTATCTCATGAATACCATCCTGAGGTAAGGATAAAATGATATCATCTACATATTTTTTTATGAAGTGAAGATTGAAGGATAGGACAGGGATGACAGTGTCCAGCAGGTCGTCCATAACATAGGCTGCTAGAATAGGAGAAATAGAGGCACCCATCGGTGTGCCAAAAGTCTGTTTGTAATGTTTGTTATTAAAAGAGAAATATGTGTTTTCAAAAAGGAAGGTTATCAATTCCATAAAGGATTCTTTATTTATATTACAGTGAGTGCTGATACGGTCCCAGTTTTTGTGGATGGCTCTGTGAGCAGCATTTAAGTAAACGTTACTAAAAAGAGATATCACATCCAGACTAGCCAGGACATAATTGTTAGGTAATATCATGTTGTTGAATCTTTGTGTGACTTCAAACGAGTCTTTTATGTAATATTCATTATTATAGTCATAAGCTTTAGTTAGAATGTCTGTGACAAAAGATGCAATTAGTTCTGTAGGTGCTCCAATAGAGGCTACTATAGGCCTTACTGATAAAGTAGGTTTGTGTATTTTAGGGAGAGCATAAAATTTTGGGGATATACCTTTATAGCCAGTAAGTTGCTTTTTTTGAACTTCAGTAATCTGGTTAGTGGTTTTTAGTCTTTTAACCATATTATTGCATTTTCTCTGTATGGACAACGTGGGGTCCCTTGGTAGTTGAACATATGAAGTGCTAGTGACTATTAAGTCCTCAGTTAGTTGTAAGTAGTGTTCTTTGTTCATGATGACTGTCACGTTGCCCTTATCAGAATTTGTTACAATAATGTTGGGGTTGCTTTTTAGAAATTTTTGAGTTTTATTGTATAAATTATGAAAGAATGAATTATTAATTTTGTTATTGTGGATATAATTAGTAATTAAGTTAGTAGCTCTAGATATTGTGATATTTTTTAGTGAGATGTCATCTATGTTAGATGTGATATAATCCACGTCCGCCAAAACACTTTTGATGGAGATGTCCCTATTTATTATGGGTTCAATGCAAAATTTTGGACCAAGTGATAAGAACTGCAATACATCATCTGGTATTACTGTTTCTGTAAGATTTTTTATCCAATTAGGTTTGGTTTTGAGTTTTTTTATTGATTCTTCATTCTTTAATTTGTTTAGTTTGTTAATGTTATTAAATTTAGTTTTATGAAATAATCTATTGTAATGTCTCAGTTGTTTACCTGAGAAATTATTGAAAATTAATTCATTAGTATGTGTAATTATTTCTACTTTAAGAGTTTGGAGAGACGTTTCTAATTTATTAATAACTTTGTGATTGCTCGCAATCTCAATACTTATCAATCTATTCCCTAACCTTCGGACATATTCAGTAATGTTTGAGTGTGCATCTTGTCGGAGTAGAAGTTCTTCAGTAGGTCTAGTCGTGGATGTAATGTGTTGTGGGAGGATGCCTAAACTTCTGCATTTGAGTAAGAAAGACCTTCGGTTGTACTCCTTGGCAAGTTTCATTTTGGTCTTGGACCACAGCTTCAGCTTCTCCACTGCAATGTTCCCGTATGTAGCCAAGATGGTTTGGTAAAACCCCATACCTGAGAGTTTAGAGAAGGGTAGTCGTTGCTGACTAGTTAAGGAGTAAACTAGTAAATATTGGGGTATGCAGCAAATGAAAGTGTACTCTTTAAAGTTTAGTCCGAGCTTTCGGAAATTTTTATGGTAATTATTGATATTACTGTAAACAGCGAATTTTTTCATGAAATTTTGCACAGACCCTAATTTTGGGTCGTAGAACACGAATCCGAAGTCAGCTTTTGGCGGTCTCGTATGGTTTTTCCAAAAAAAAATTGTTTTTGGAAAACTTTTAGGTTAACTTTTAGGTTACCTTTTTGTTATAGATTCCTTTAAGTTTCGACACTTTCACTTCAACATATCTGTAAACTTATAATTTTTATTAGTTTTCGTCACACAAAACACCACATTTAGGCAAAAATAGCTAAGAAAATTGCTGTTTTCTATAGAAAATTCCATTTTAACGCTCTAGACGTCATTATTTTGCCAGCTGTCAATTTTCCGGCGTTGCCACGTTTACAAAATATTTTTCTCGCAAATTTTAACAATTTCCGGCCATAAATAAATCCAAAAAAAGAGATGGCAATATGAGAGTAAAATAAGACAGATAGCATTTTATTTTCCCTAAAAGGGCAAAAAGATGACCCCAACCAACACCCTGGGGCACCGATCCCTCTTCGCCTGCGAGGAAAGAGACTGGTCAGGGCCCCCATCAGGGAATCTACAATTAATAGTTAAATGGGAGTGTGTTACATTAAACGAGCTTAAAGTAACTTACAACTTTGTTGAGGTTGGTCATCAAGATATCAATTGTAGAACTGAACATTGTCAAGACAAAAAGCCGTAATTTGGGTCCAAAACATTAAAACAAGTTAAAATTAATTTTTACAGAACACACAAACACTGATAAAATTGCTTAATTATTAGGAAAAGAGGCATTAGTTATATAAAATATTGTTTGAGTTTAATCTTAGGTTTCATTTTGAATACTGTCAATGACAGGAGAAAATAATTTTTTATATTCTTAACATTTTTGTAGGGTTAGGGACTTTTAGTGTGCAGTATCCTGATACCCGAGCAATAGCAAAGTTAAACCAAAGAAAAAATGGTACCATTCATATTAGAGGGTGGTTTATTATCTAGGAAAAGAAGATAAGAGTAGATTGAACTTAAATGATTAACATCTGTTTTTTTATTAATGCAGTTAGGCTGTTGTGAAATAAAGGCCATCTCCAGAAAAAGCCTCCTGGTGTAGTTAGGTTCTGAGATTAAAATTTTTGTGGAATTGTAGTCCATGTTGTGATTAAATTTATTTGCATGTTCTGCTAAGGCGCATCTTTCTGGGTGAAGTCTACAGTCACTCCTGTGCGAAACAATGCGGTTAGAGATAGGTCTTGAAGTTTGACCAATGTATATTTTATCGCAGTCCGCACAAGGTATACTGTAGACCACATCAGACCTAGCTGTTAAAGGGGTTTTATCTTTGAGTTTAGAGTATACAGAGCGAATTGTAAGAACTGATTTGTTTGCAATTTTTATATCTTTAATGTGACTAAAAATCCTAGTCAGGCCGGGAGTGACCTCTCTAATGAAGGGTAAAGTTGCGAAAATAATTTTTCTTTCTGGGTTCGTCCCAACAACACTACTTACATGATTCCTATTAGGAGTATTGGTGTCAGTCAATGTATTGGACGAACTGAACAGTATCTTTTTTATTAAGGTTGGTGGGTAGGAGTTATCTGTAAAAAGTGTTAATAGGATGTCTAGATTCTTTTTGTGGAAGGATGGGTCTGAGATTTTCAAAACTCTGTTCTTCATTTGTTTTATTAAATTCACTTTTGTGAAATTAATAAAAATTCTCTACAAAAGTGAATTTAATAAAACAAATGAAGAACAGAGTTTTGAAAATCTCAGACCCATCCTTCCACAAAAAGAATCTAGACATCCTATTAACACTTTTTACAGATAACTCCTACCCACCAACCTTAATAAAAAAGATACTGTTCAGTTCGTCCAATACATTGACTGACACCAATACTCCTAATAGGAATCATGTAAGTAGTGTTGTTGGGACAACCCAGAAAGAAAAATTATTTTCGCAACTTTACCCTTCATTAGAGAGGTCACTCCCGGCCTGACTAGGATTTTTAGTCACATTAAAGATATAAAAATTGCAAACAAATCAGTTCTTACAATTCGCTCTGTATACTCTAAACTCAAAGATAAAACCCCTTTAACAGCTAGGTCTGATGTGGTCTACAGTATACCTTGTGCGGACTGCGATAAAATATACATTGGTCAAACTTCAAGACCTATCTCTAACCGCATTGTTTCGCACAGGAGTGACTGTAGACTTCACCCAGAAAGATGCGCCTTAGCAGAACATGCAAATAAATTTAATCACAACATGGACTACAATTCCACAAAAATTTTAATCTCAGAACCTAACTACACCAGGAGGCTTTTTCTGGAGATGGCCTTTATTTCACAACAGCCTAACTGCATTAATAAAAAAACAGATGTTAATCATTTAAGTTCAATCTACTCTTATCTTCTTTTCCTAGATAATAAACCACCCTCTAATATGAATGGTACCATTTTTTCTTTGGTTTAACTTTGCTATTGCTCGGGTATCAGGATACTGCACACTAAAACTTGAATTCGTGTAACCACTATACACATTTAGTCCCTAACCCTACAAAAATGTTAAGAATATAAAAAATTATTTTCTCCTGTCATTGACAGTATTCAAAATGAAACCTAAGATTAAACTCAAACAATATTTTATATAACTAATGCCTCTTTTCCTAATAATTAAGCAATTTTATCAGTGTTTGTGTGTTCTGTAAAAATTAATTTTAACTTGTTTTAATGTTTTGGACCCAAATTACGGCTTTTTGTCTTGACAATGTTCAGTTCTACAATTGATATCTTGATGACCAACCTCAACAAAGTTGTAAGTTACTTTAAGCTCGTTTAATGTAACACACTCCCATTTAACTATTAATTGTAGATTCCCTGATGATGGAAATAAAAATTTCCGAAAGCTCGGACTAAACTTTAAAGAGTACACTTTCATTTGCTGCATACCCCAATATTTACTAGTTTACTCCTTAACTAGTCAGCAACGACTACCCTTCTCTAAACTCTCAGGTATGGGGTTTTACCAAACCATCTTGGCTACATACGGGAACATTGCAGTGGAGAAGCTGAAGCTGTGGTCCAAGACCAAAATGAAACTTGCCAAGGAGTACAACCGAAGGTCTTTCTTACTAAAATGCAGAAGTTTAGGCATCCTCCCACAACACATTACATCCACGACTAGACCTACTGAAGAACTTCTACTCCGACAAGATGCACACTCAAACATTACTGAATATGTCCGAAGGTTAGGGAATAGATTGATAAGTATTGAGATTGCGAGCAATCACAAAGTTATTAATAAATTAGAAACGTCTCTCCAAACTCTTAAAGTAGAAATAATTACACATACTAATGAATTAATTTTCAATAATTTCTCAGGTAAACAACTGAGACATTACAATAGATTATTTCATAAAACTAAATTTAATAACATTAACAAACTAAACAAATTAAAGAATGAAGAATCAATAAAAAAACTCAAAACCAAACCTAATTGGATAAAAAATCTTACAGAAACAGTAATACCAGATGATGTATTGCAGTTCTTATCACTTGGTCCAAAATTTTGCATTGAACCCATAATAAATAGGGACATCTCCATCAAAAGTGTTTTGGCGGACGTGGATTATATCACATCTAACATAGATGACATCTCACTAAAAAATATCACAATATCTAGAGCTACTAACTTAATTACTAATTATATCCACAATAACAAAATTAATAATTCATTCTTTCATAATTTATACAATAAAACTCAAAAATTTCTAAAAAGCAACCCCAACATTATTGTAACAAATTCTGATAAGGGCAACGTGACAGTCATCATGAACAAAGAACACTACTTACAACTAACTGAGGACTTAATAGTCACTAGCACTTCATATGTTCAACTACCAAGGGACCCCACGTTGTCCATACAGAGAAAATGCAATGATATGGTTAAAAGACTAAAAACCACTAACCAGATTACTGAAGTTCAAAAAAAGCAACTTACTGGCTATAAAGGTATATCCCCAAAATTTTATGCTCTCCCTAAAATACACAAACCTACTTTATCAGTAAGGCCTATAGTAGCCTCTATTGGAGCACCTACAGAACTAATTGCATCTTTTGTCACAGACATTCTAACTAAAGCTTATGACTATAATAATGAATATTACATAAAAGACTCGTTTGAAGTCACACAAAGATTCAACAACATGATATTACCTAACAATTATGTCCTGGCTAGTCTGGATGTGATATCTCTTTTTAGTAACGTTTACTTAAATGCTGCTCACAGAGCCATCCACAAAAACTGGGACCGTATCAGCACTCACTGTAATATAAATAAAGAATCCTTTATGGAATTGATAACCTTCCTTTTTGAAAACACATATTTCTCTTTTAATAACAAACATTACAAACAGACTTTTGGCACACCGATGGGTGCCTCTATTTCTCCTATTCTAGCAGCCTATGTTATGGACGACCTGCTGGACACTGTCATCCCTGTCCTATCCTTCAATCTTCACTTCATAAAAAAATATGTAGATGATATCATTTTATCCTTACCTCAGGATGGTATTCATGAGATAGTAGAAACTATTAACAGTTATGATCCGTACATACAATTCACTATAGAAACAGAGAATGAAGAACAAGCTATCCCGTTCCTGGACACCAAGTTTATACGTTCTCCAGAGAATAAAATCATTATTGACTGGTACAGGAAACCTTGCAGTTCAGGCAGGTACCTGAACTATTTATCATACCATAAATTCTCTACAAAAGTGAATTTAATAAAACAAATGAAGAACAGAGTTTTGAAAATCTCAGACCCATCCTTCCACAAAAAGAATCTAGACATCCTATTAACACTTTTTACAGATAACTCCTACCCACCAACCTTAATAAAAAAGATACTGTTCAGTTCGTCCAATACATTGACTGACACCAATACTCCTAATAGGAATCATGTAAGTAGTGTTGTTGGGACGAACCCAGAAAGAAAAATTATTTTCGCAACTTTACCCTTCATTAGAGAGGTCACTCCCGGCCTGACTAGGATTTTTAGTCACATTAAAGATATAAAAATTGCAAACAAATCAGTTCTTACAATTCGCTCTGTATACTCTAAACTCAAAGATAAAACCCCTTTAACAGCTAGGTCTGATGTGGTCTACAGTATACCTTGTGCGGACTGCGATAAAATATACATTGGTCAAACTTCAAGACCTATCTCTAACCGCATTGTTTCGCACAGGAGTGACTGTAGACTTCACCCAGAAAGATGCGCCTTAGCAGAACATGCAAATAAATTTAATCACAACATGGACTACAATTCCACAAAAATTTTAATCTCAGAACCTAACTACACCAGGAGGCTTTTTCTGGAGATGGCCTTTATTTCACAACAGCCTAACTGCATTAATAAAAAAACAGATGTTAATCATTTAAGTTCAATCTACTCTTATCTTCTTTTCCTAGATAATAAACCACCCTCTAATATGAATGGTACCATTTTTTCTTTGGTTTAACTTTGCTATTGCTCGGGTATCAGGATACTGCACACTAAAACTTGAATTCGTGTAACCACTATACACATTTAGTCCCTAACCCTACAAAAATGTTAAGAATATAAAAAATTATTTTCTCCTGTCATTGACAGTATTCAAAATGAAACCTAAGATTAAACTCAAACAATATTTTATATAACTAATGCCTCTTTTCCTAATAATTAAGCAATTTTATCAGTGTTTGTGTGTTCTGTAAAAATTAATTTTAACTTGTTTTAATGTTTTGGACCCAAATTACGGCTTTTTGTCTTGACAATGTTCAGTTCTACAATTGATATCTTGATGACCAACCTCAACAAAGTTGTAAGTTACTTTAAGCTCGTTTAATGTAACACACTCCCATTTAACTATTAATTGTAGATTCCCTGATGATGGAAATAAAAATTTCCGAAAGCTCGGACTAAACTTTAAAGAGTACACTTTCATTTGCTGCATACCCCAATATTTACTAGTTTACTATATATATATATATATATATATATATATATATATATATATATATATATATATATATATATATATATATATATATATATAAATGTAAATGCGAAGATTTACTTCTTCGCTAGTGCAGCGAAAAGGCCGTGAATGAAAAATAAAAATAATGAGGACTATCCTTGATTCTGGTCTGGGTGACCTCCTGCTATCGATTTCTGGGCCCTTACCCATCAGCGGGCAGGCTTACACCCAGGGTGGCTGAAGAACAGACCACGATTTGGCCAGAATCAAGGAGAGTCCTTATATCCAAAATGATCGGAAAGGATGGGTAAGATGTAGTGGCTCGCGCCAACTAGTTCACCCAGTGTTGCTCCAAAAATGTTTGGCTGAATACTCGAAAGTATGTCGAATGTCGATTTTCTCGACGTCGACGGTACAAATGCACCATTGTACAACAATAGTAGAAAAATGGAAGATTTCTTGGCCTATAGGTAATATAATAAATGTAAATGCGAAGATTTACTTCTTCGCTAGTGCAGCGAAAAGGCCGTGAATGAAAAATAAAAATAATGAGGACTGCTGCACTAGCGAAGAAGTAAATCTTCGCATTTACATTTATTATATTACCTATAGGCCAAGAAATCTTCCATTTTTCTACTATATATATATACATATATATATATATATATATATATATATATATATATATATATATATATATATATATATATATATATATATAGAGTGTGATTCAGAAGTACTTTGACAAAATTCAGGAGGTGATTGCCGGCATTATTTTAAGGTGAAAAGTTCATATAAACAATGGTCCTTGGCGGCTTCGTTACCGAGATACAGGGTGTTGAAAAAGTAAAAAAAATAAGAATTTTTAAGTAACTTCTAAACGTTTTGAGCTTGTGTTATGAAATTCGGTGGATGAGATAAGCACCTAAGGACACTCATTGTAAAAGTATATCGCGCACTTTAATTTATCCAGTGGCGTCGGCACGAAACTTTCATATAACATTTTTTGAGAAAGCTATGCTACGCCACTGACTTATTTTATTTTAACTATTGTGAGTGACATTTTGTGAGTCCTTGCTTTATTTGCAACAAAAAAAGTCTCTTGCGTTTTTTTCATACGGGAAACGGTTTAAAGGTAAATCATTATTTTATTCGGCTATACAGATGTATTAAAAAAAATATTTGAAATTGATCAAAAACATTTATTTTGAATTGATCAAACATTCAGACATTATTAAAATAACAACTATTTATTTAAATAAATAAGCAACAGTTATAAAATTGCCTTAAATAAATTGTTGGAAATGTCCACCCACAGACATGATGGCGGCATCTAATTTTTCAACACCCTGTATCTCCGTAATGAAGCCGCCAAGGGTCATTGTTTATATGAACTTTTCGCCTTAAAATAATGCCAGCAATCACCTCCTGAAGTTTGTCAAAGTACTTTTGAATCACCCTGTATATATAATATATATATATATATGTATATATATATATATATATATATATATATATATATATATATATATATATATATATATATATATATATATAGATATATATATATATATATATATATATATATATATATATATATATATATATATATATATATATATATATATAAAAACACCTTTAAGAAGCCAAAAATATAATTTTCTGCGTATGCTAGGAAGCCCACAGTGGTTTCAGGAAGCCCGGGCTGGGCTTCTTAAAACCATGCCTTATATATACTACCACGTGAATTTCAGAAGATTTTCTCGGACTTCATAAAATCGATACAACATCTTAAAACATGTACCTTTAGTTCAAGCGACTTGTCGGGCGATTGACTTTAACAGTATATGTACTAAATGTATGACACGATTTTTAGCCAGCCCAGTATGTCTTACGCATTATAAGAAGCCCTCTAAAACTGGCAACATTGTTTAGATCGCTGTTATTATATTCTTTTCTTGTTTTAATTTTAATAACCGTATAAATCTCTATGTGTCGGATTATGAAGAGAGGAAAGAGGCTTTCTAACGAGGTATCACTTGACCCCACCTGCCATTTAAAAATTGCAATCAAAATGGCGCCCTGCCGCCATCTTTGAAAACTGACTCACGAATTTACGCCTAAAAAGTAGTTTTGTAGTTGTTATGTAACGTACCAAAATTTTACTTTTCTAACATTTGTTAATCCAAAGTTAGTGGGGACATTAGACGCGCACTGTATAAATTTTATAATGTATGGGAAAGACGGGCAAGTTCGGCATAGTGAGCAACTAACTTTGTCAGTGTCTCTGTTTCCTGTATGTACCGGGATATGCGGCAGCGCCTTCAGTGTTTGTTTATCTCTGATGATACTAGTCACCTGTTAGTGAGATTATAATCGTTGCCAGTCGAAGTTTTGAGATATACGTAATTTGTTTGTGTTCTTACGTTCCCGATGTAAGTAAAAGCTATTTAATATGACGTTTTATCTGTTATAACGATTTTTTGTTTACCAATTCTTTTATATTTGGTCATAGGCTTTTGTTTTAGTTTAACGTTTAGGTTGACAGTTATTAAGTACAGTTCACGCAAAAAAATATATCGATGGTTTCCTTTTTAGCGTGCGTTGCGGGTATATTCGGCATATTCTGCCGAACTTGCCCGCAAAATACGTATTTTGGATTTTTGTGTTAACTTTTTTTCTTTTCTTTTTAGGAATGATGGAGCATCAATTTTTGGCTTGCCTTAGTCACGATTGCTCTTCATAGTTAAACAATGGATTAACCTTAATTTTTTGTCAATCTCAGTTCATTTGTCTATCTCAGTTTTACATAACTTTTTTAAAAGATAAAATTAATTCTTATAACGTTTAACTCTTACTCAGAGTTCAGGGGCGTCACTGAATAATAAAAGATGTCGCAGGACCTCCTCAATTTTTTCAAATTATAACATGTTTCCGTTCGGAATAAACAGTAATTTCTTTGTCGGAATCGGAAACTGCGAATGCAACAATTATGAATTTAACTGCATGGACAATCCGGATTTAAAATTGAAAAGTTTGATTAAACATGGTTAAACATTAATTGAAAATTCCTTAAAGTTGTCGCTAAAATTAGAAACTACAAAATACTAGAAATGACCCTGTTATTGACAGATATCATTATACAGGGTGTTTGGCAACGAAGGGGTCATACCTTAGCAGTGGCTTCCGTGGCTCAATTTAGATCGATTTAACCTAACTTACCTTAGTACCAAATATCAAGTGAATATGATAAAAACCAAATTATACATAAATGAACAATGAAAAATAAACAGCTAAAATGAACTCAAGGCATTTTTAAGAATTGCTTGAAAATAAAATAATTAATATGATGCACGGTAAATAAATTCAATTATTGTTCTGCAAATGTTCAAAATATCTACCGTTTGCCTCGATACATTTGCGTCATCTTTTACAAAATTCCTTCTAACTGCAAAAGAAGTTGGATGTAAATTACACACGGCGTTTGCTGCAGCTACTATCCTTTGCCAAAGCTCATCTGGTGCATTGATGACTAATTACACAAGATGTTTAATCTATCCCCAGAAGTAAAAATCAAGTGGATTCAAATCAGGGCTACGGAATAGCCGGGGATGTTCACAATGACAACACTTAGTATTATTTGATATTATTTTATTTCTTATTTATTCTGTGCAGCACCGAATTCAAAGCATTTTTCTCAAAACAGTTTCTTCTAGCAACATTAATAAAGTATACCTCGTTTAAGTAAAGGGGGTAGGGGAATAAGAATTTATATTCAGAAATTAAATAGACTGAAGCTCAAAAAAGTTGGGACGTTTTAAAATGGCATTTAATGCCATATGTGATTCGCCCTACAAAATACGGCAAATTTGAGAAGGGATTTGCTTCTTCCATCCTAAAAAAGCCCCGCTTACCAAAGTTTGTGAATTTATTCAGTATCTTTCAAAATATATCGATAAAAATGTAAAATAAAATTTTAACTTTAGCACCCTTTATCTTTCTTATTATCAACCTTCGTTCTAAGAAAAGTTAGGTTAAATCGATTTAAATTAAACCTGGAAAGCCACTGCTAAGGTATAGCCCATTCGTTAACAAGCACCCTGTATATCTTATCAAAATTTGCAAAAATAATACTTGCTAAGAATTACCGAAAACTAAAAGATCATAATTAGTATTACGCTTAGTTGTCTATTCCTATTTAAGGGGTATTTAAAAAAAGTCTAGAGCTTCCATTTGAAATGCTAAACAAAATAACGTTGTTACATTTTTATAATGTCGCTGATACAATGATATAACCCTCAACAAGCTTGTAGATTCTTGATTCTAAGGAAATTTTGTAAAAAAAGACATTATTGTGTTAAATATAAAATATGCGTGAGGCACAACCTGAAGCTTGTTTTCGAACTTTGACGAAGACGAGCGACTAACGATCGTGGTAAGATTCATTCTGATTAGTTATTATATGCCAGCGTTTTTAAAAGTAGTGAACTAATTTAGCGATTTATTTAATAATACTATAAACAAATAATTAAATAGCATTGTTTTTACTAAATATCGATTTAACTAGGTATGATATACGTGTTTCTATTTTGTTTGTTTTTAAAAACGTACCAACTTCATTAAAACTAAAAAAAACCTTTTTCTTGACAAAATGACGAATGCTAAAATAAAAATTAAGAGGTTATTAACCTTTTAGTCCGCCACACTACGTACACCTGGTTGGTCGTTACAGGTCACTGAACACGTGCTTGTCAAGAAACTGTTTAAGCGACAGAAGTTTGCTGAGCATCGATGAGTAATGCCGTGTGAATTGTTGATTTCTGTTAATTAATTAGTGAAAGAAAATAGTTTTCAGCCCTTTCATAGTGTCATCAGTATTAAAAGAAATATTGTCCGCGCTTAGTTTGTGCATTATAAGTCAGTAAAACACGACATTTCTGGGTGTTTAGTTGAGCGTCATTATTTTACCATTCATTTCAACAGCTGTTCTGTGGATTATTTTATTTGCGTAATAGTATTTTAACTTTTTGAAATTGAAAATTTTGAGAGCGTTAGTAGGATTTCTTTCTTTAAAGGTAACCAAAATATTATTTCTTCAATCATTAGATAGAATTCCTGTTGAGAGACTTGGCAACACTACAACGATTACTAACCTTGCTTACTATTTTTATATGGTCATGTGCTTACTGCCAGCGATGCGCAGTGGCTATAATTTTTTTTAAGGGTGATATCTAGCTTATGATCGCGAAGTGTCATTTGTGACTATTTTCCTCCATCTGAATTTATACCAGGATTTACCGGTTTCAACATATGCAGTGAATTTCATAACACTATTACAATATTACCTGGGTAATATTATAAGCCCTAGCTAGCATTCGGTGAGATTGAGTTCCGTTGGTTCGGCCATGGCTACTTGCTTGTTCTGTGGTAAATAACTTATGACGTTTTATTATGAGCGCCACTGTTCTTTTTTGTGTTATTGATTCGGGGTAAAAACAGAAACCCTTTAAAAATATATCACCACTAACGCACCTGAATATCGCAAACCAAAAGATCTGGGTCCCACACAAATAAACCTTTATTGCATTAATAATACCAGACCCATTCTTTACAAATTTTGTACATAGTTCACATTTTTACATGGTACTTAAGATGTTTCCAAACCATTTGATAGAAACGTTAAGTATAATAAATACTAACCGCTAGTCGATATTCATGAATTCGAATAGGGCGCACATTATTTTAGCTAAAATAGTAAATTATGATCGCAACCAATTTGCCACTACATAATTAATGAAAGAAATTTTGTTAAGATTACCAGATAACATTGTGAAATTATATGTTTAAATAATTATAAATAAAAATGGAACAAATGGCCTTATGGTTGTTCATCTCGATCTAACTGACATCAAAACACCCTGCTGCCTCTCCAAGATTTCATTCTACTTGTAGTACATACCGTGAATCTAAAGGGTGATCTTAGAATGGACTTAAAGGGGTTGATTCCCAAAGGTGGATCCTAACGGTGTATTATCCCGCGCGTGAATCCCAACAGTGGACTCAAAGGGGGATGATTTATCCCGAGGGTGTATTAAAGGGGGTGAAACCCACAGGTGGTGAACCAAACAGGTAGTGAATTCAAAGATGTGTTATCCCGAAGGAGAACATTCTAGTTCTGAGGGAACCATAAAAAACATAAATCCATAATGGACTTCTAAAGTGCCATTAAAAGCCAAAAATATACTTTCTAACCATCATTAGTTATTTCAGAGAAAGAAAATCAAAAAAACCATCCTCAAAGGCATACAACAACGTTCCTTTTTCTATAAAAGACCATTCAGGAAACAAATAAAATCGCACAATAATTTCAATAATTCTCAAACTTTCAAAATCAGTGTTGAAGAAAGCCTCTCTGAAATGGGTCTTGTCTATCGGCTTCTTCGCAGATTCGAAACGACGAACGACCCATTTTCTTTTTTCTTTCCTATATTTATAATCTCTGTTAAAAAACACCCACATTCCTGTAAACAAAAAACCAGCTTCCACTCACGTTGTGGTTAACCTCACTTCAATCGGACAACGAAGAAATATCCTGTCAGAATAGTAGGATTCATTCATAATCAAAATATTGTCAGCGGAATGGCGAATTGACGAGATAACGGAATAGCGAACTCACAAAACTACCTACTGATAATGAAATCAGAGATCGTGTTATACCATGGTTCAATTCTTGAGAAAGTAGAAAGTTATTTAATTTGTTATAAAGACAGAATAAGAAAGTTATAAAGGACTTACATGAAACGGTTTACATAAATAATAACCGTAATAGCATTTTTCCTTATGGGGAAATATGCGCAAAATAAAAATGCTACAACACCCTGTATTTCCTTCATTTTTGTTTGTAAATATGTTGTGATTTTAGAATCGCTTTTTTCAGTGCAAGCAACTCAATATACACACGAGGTCAAGTTCTTAAGGGTCGTATTAACAGAGGTTTCTAGAATATTTCCTAGACTTTTAAGCAGGAGTTAAGTAAGGTGTCGCCAATTCTTAAGAAAACCTCAAGGTCTGAGAAACGACTATGACGACTACCCTAAATTTACTTTTCTTGCTTCTTAATTTTTGACAGGTACGCGACTTACAGCGGGTTGCAGAAAGAAAATTATGTGATTAGCTAACAACGTGTTAAATGTAATACGTTGTTAAATTGGATTTCAGTGCCAAATACCGGCTTGCTTCGATGCAAATTTCGGCCCATCGAGGTTTCGGCCCGATTCGGATCTAAACGTACCACATCGAAAAATCGGGAGCTGATAAAATGACAGATTTTAATGTCAACACAGCGAGTTTTCTTCTATTTCTTGGGTATCGAAATTATTTCGTACGTTAAAATGGGAAAATATGTCAATAGGCAAGGCGAATAGAAAAATTACACAAACATGACAGAAAATAAACTTATGACCATAGGTATGTATATTTCTAAGATAAGTTGAAACCATTGAACGATAAAATAGTGTATAGGTACATAGCAAGCAAAATTTTTATAATTTTTCTGTTAATTTTTAAAATTTACGTTAAAAATGCTTTGAAGCAAAAATCTGCTGCTTTTTAGTTTCCTTAAGTACTATCATCTTATTATTATCCATTTATGTGTTTGTTTTAGGTACATTCAAATATGACTGTAACATTTCTAAAGAATATGAATTCCTAACACTAAAAATCGAAATTTTGAAGAAAGATAAAGCACAAAAACATACTTCCCTGGTAAACCTACATGTAAGGAACACAGTCCTAAATGAATGTTATTTGAGAGATTATCCCAGCCATAATATTTAGAAATACCTGACCGCCAGGGGAACAATTTAAATCGAAACCTTTGTTGTTATTTTCTTGATAATGTAAAATATTGTCATAGATATATTAGTCAAATAGGTACTTTTATCACCACTTATGTTACAAAATTTTTGAGAACAATTTTGTTTCTCATTTTTACCTCAAGTTCTATGTTTATGAACGCCCGTAATAGCTTATATGCATACTATATAATTTTTGTCCAGTGAAGCTAACAAAATATTTTTGTCTGGGTAAGTATCCTGGTCAATTCATAGTAGGTTTATGAATTGACCATGACTGAATGAATTGCGGGTAGTATAGATCACGAATATTATAATTTTCGTAACCATGCGTCACGCTCAAACTGTATATTATTTATTTAATCCACCTCAAATTCGTTTAAAACCAAGGTCGAAGTAAAATTTTGCTGTTTTTCTTTTAATAAAACTTTTGCTCATGATTCATCAACTTTAAATTTTTGTGACAGATTTACTTAACTACCATTTTTATCATAATAATATGTGAATATAAACCCCATACCCCCATACACTTGTTACTATTTAGAATAAAACATCTATAAAAAAGTTATTTACTTGGGCTGTAGACTGTAGAACATAGTGCTTTTATTAAAATTATTATGTAATCATGTAATTTCTTGTTTTATTATCTGCTTTGTTTTCTTTTGTTACAGGTACCAGATAATTAACAAAAAACCCTTGAAGATGTGATGTGAAGATTGGCTTAAAAGAGTACCTACTGGTGACATAAATGCTGAACTAGTTAAAAGAAAAATTCTTATTTTACATTAATAAAATGTGCTGTGGGATTTTTCGAAACATAAGTTTACATGAGTTATTTTATATCTTTGTTCGATATTCTCTGAAAATTTATAAAACTAGAAAAAATTCCATAATAAAAACTATAATTTTTTTAAAGTTAATTGAAATGCTTTTTTACGTTTGATCTGTGGCATTAATGTTATTTTTAAATTTAAGAAAGTTCAATTTGCACTCGAAATAAATTCGCATTTTTTCGAGTGCATGAACCTAGCCGTAGTTTATTAACACAAATTAGATTGCTCGGGATCACTTCACGATACCTCTTATTTTAGTTGTATATTCGCTAAAAGTTCGTAAACCGATCTGAAGTCCTACTCCGGGTGGTTATATTTTTCTATATTCGACACAAAGCGATCATGTTGTTTTTGTCTGCCGATCGTTCGACAGCGAATGTAAAACTGGGCGAAAAAATATCGCTTTGTCTCTACAAATAGAATTCTACGACCACGCGGAGTCCCACTGCTGGATCAACCCAATTTCGGTCAATTGAAAACGGCAACAACCGCCTCTCAGTACAGCGCTGCTACTCTGGGTGGTTGTAGTTTTCTATAATCGGCACAAAGCGATCGTGTTGTTCTTGTCTGCCGATCATTTGATAGCGAACGTAAAACAGAGCGAAAAAATATCGCTTTGTCTCTACAAATAGAATTCTACGACTACAACGCTTTGGTTATGGTCTAAGCATCAGCCACATCCGATGGTGAACAGTGTTGCCAGTCTAGTAAATTGTACTAGATCTAGAACCTTTTTAAGATATCACTAGTACGCTAGTACACTTGAGTCGAAACCTTAGTATGAAATGCTCTCCGACGTTTTTAAGAGATACTCATATTTTACAGATCTCGTATTTTTGATTTTTTTCCGCAGATTAGATCTGTTTTTTCAGAGAGTGAAAATACATACCTGTTTCATTAAAAAAAAAAAATAATTATGTATTTAATTTTTTTATACCAAGTACAGATTTTTTTATACCTCCTGTGCCAGTGCATTGCCTCGTCTGTTTTGTAAAGATCTAATTCATTTTCATTTAATTAAATACTTTTTCAATCAGAATCTTGTACCAAATAAAAAAAAATCCGGCAACACAGCAGTGGGACTCCGCGAGGTTGTAGAATTCTATTTTTAGAAACAAAGTGATATTTTTTCGCGCTGTCTTACGTTCGCTGTCAAATGATCGGCAGACAAAAACAACACGATCGCTTTGTGTCGATTATAGAAAACTACAACCGCCCGGAGTAGCAGTGCTGGTACTTCAAATATTTGAGGTTATAATATAAACTGTCGTATTATTTCTATATTATAGAAATAATACGACAGTGTTTTGTTCAAAAAATACAAATTAGGTTTGTTTTGTTTATGTACAAATCCTTTATTTTTCTATTGAGAGAGGCCAGCCGTGACTAAAATAATAAAATAAGTGATTAATCCAAACTTGCTTGCACTCCAATGCTTTTACTTTTGTTGTAAATAAGATAATATTCTTTTTAATTTTGTTATTACGAAAATAATTTAGAAAATAACTACCTCAATGCTTCTATTATTTTTAAACCCGTAAAAGTGTTTGCTATTTAAACCAAGAGATAAGTGTTAAAGAAGACCGTGTGATTGAATAAAAGTAAGCAAAAGGCAATTTAGCAGAACATCTATATATTTTTAAAAGATTAGTAGGAAAATAGGTAGGTTACATTTGTTGTTATAGCGTGCCCACTCGTACAAAGGTAGATAGTACCGACTTAGTAAGTATTAGGATAAATTAGATGCCCATCATAAAAGTGTATATAGTTTTATTTTAAAATATTGAAGGAAGGATTTTTCTTTTAATTTTTTGTATTGGAATGTAAAATTTTGCCAAAATATCCAATATTTTATTAAAAATGTTACCAAAAGCATGAATTTAATCACAGCATATTGTGTAATTAGTTTAATTCATCAATAAGTCTTCTCTTCATTAAAATTAAATAAAAAAATAAACAACTCCTTGGTTTTGTAGTGATATTTGTCAGTTTAATTCTTGATTAGTTAAAACTTTGGGCAGTTGCAGAAATAAAAGACATTTAACGCTGTGTTAAACTGAAAAAAAAATTTTAACAACGAATTAGGATTAAACGCTTGATTAAAAGTTTTCTGCAACCAGCTGTTATTATAATAAATTATTATTGACTGATCATAAGATAAAAATGATTGAATTTAAGAACTTAACACGAAACAGCGACGCGTGCTTTAAATAGCATTTGACGTCAGTTGAAGGGGTGCGCAAATGGCGGCTTTACATTGTTAAATTATATCGAAAAATTTTTTTTTTGTTAAATTGTATTATCCCAGTCATTTTCTTCAAAATTATATATTTATGGGTTTGTAATCATTTGCTTCAACAATTTAGGCAATAAAAAAATACATGCATTTTCCCTATTGGCCATTTTTATTTACAAAAAAAGATAAAATTGTGTCTGCAATAAGCACGCAATCTTAATCGTCAAATTGTGTCAAATCCATAAAGCGCTCTGCGTTTACGACTACCAAGAGGTGATCGATTTTCTTTGTGCTGTGTTGATTTGACACAAATTTGACTATAAAGTTAATATTGCGCCCGTATTGTAGAGCCAATCATCTCTTTTTTGTTAATAAAAATTGCCAAATCCAATGACTTCATTAAAATTAATTATAAGAAAATAGAGAGCATGTATGGCAAACTGTAAATATGTTTGTTTTACAGGAAGATCACCACGTGGTGTTTTGCTGCCAAAATGCCGAGCGCTTTCCCAAAACGTTAAAATTTGTCGACAAATACGTGCTGATCAAAAATTTACGTCATTGGTGCTAAGCGTCTTCGCGAGCTTAGCGTTTTAAAGTTACAACATAAAGGCCCCGATCTATAAAAAGAACCAAAGACAAAAACCTATACGATATGGTCAGTAATTTTACCAAGTTAACTTGAAATAAAGATATTGAAAATAATTCCCCCTTCCTTTAAAATACAGTAATTAATTAGGTATTATTGAACAACGGTAGGTACTTAGAGAAATTTAGGCAAAACCACAATGACAAAATTGAAATGTCTCACCGTAGAGAAAAAATATTTTCCAAAGCTCAAAGTCCTCTCATTAGGCCTGAAAAAACCAAAGAAACTTGTTTGTCAATTAGTTAATCACAACTTCTAACAGATCTATTAATTAACATAATTATTGATTAAATAAGTTTCAATTAGTTTAATAAATAATTAATATACTGCTTTTTCAGACCAAGATAAAAAAATAAACCATTGGATGTTTACAGAACAATTATTTAAAAATTGATGGGAAAACTTTCTGGCATATATATTATTAACTAAAACGAAGATACCAATATTATGGTTAAAAATATTTAAAATTTAGCTACTTATAAGAGCAATATATTTTTAGAGGTTGAATAATAAATACATCTTTTGGGGTAGTTTATGTCAAAGAAAAACAAGGTACTTTAAAGAAACTTTCAGAATAAAATACGGAACGGAAACCTTGAAAAGCAAACTTTTTATTTATATTTTTGCTGTGCCTAAATCCCACGCTAATAAATAATTTCTGAGGTCTGGAAAAAAGTGTAAAAAGTTATTTTAAGGCGATGGTTGTTAAGATTATACCTGCTTGGGAAAATTCAGGATGTTTTTTTATAAAATCCCATTATAAAGTTTTTCCTGCATAATATATGAAGCATTCAAATTCAGCTGAATAAAGGCCTATAGCTCTAAAGAAAAACATACAATTTATACTTTCAGTCGTGCCGTACGGCATAACATATTATGTGCTTTTATTAAAAACTAATAAGGTTGTCTCTGGGCTGGGGTTTAATATTCAACTAGATTTATTTGGTTACTTTATCGTTGCCGTCCATATTCTTTTAAATTTTAAGTATAACAGCGGTTAAGTTTAAATAGTACATACGACATTTTGTTAAATGATAGGCGATTTCTGTATTTCGCCTGTAATAACTTATTCTAATAAAACCTTGCACATACGTGCTTTTTCTACGGCAAAGACGGTATGTACAATGTACATACATACCTATATCTTCAAAACTGTTGAGTTTTGCTCTTTTTTACTACATAAAGTTAACACTTTTATAGGGTATGATGAACAAATTTTTATTAGAGATATTTTGTTCATAAGAAAGGCCAAAATTTTAGTCAAAATTTGGAATTTTGACCTATTGCTTCGGTTTTATGAAAAACTCAGACGTGATGGGCTAATTCTGATGACGGATTCGGATTCAGCGGGTCAAAATACATTGAAATATATGGGCCTACTCACCAGATCAAGACACTTTTTTTGTGTGTGGCTGAGCAGTCACACAAAAAAAAGTGTCTGGATATCTTTCAAAGTATTTATTCGTATTTTGATTTGAAAATATTCTACTCCACTTCAGGATGGTTAATTTCTAATTCTATCTACTACGTTACTTTTGTAAACTGTCTCTAGTTCTGTGTAGAATTTTTAATCTTTGAGAAAAGTGTGATGTCTGGATTCCATCAAAAAGTTTGTTTCTTACACCATAAATATTTTTTTTTACAGCGAAGTGGTAATTTTCCGTGCAAATTACATTGCTCCCGATAAAATTGCGAATTTTGTTTTGTTCAGTGGATTAGACGAGTCACTCCAAAGCGGATCCTCGTTTCGCGATAAATACCAGACTAAGATAACTTTACTAGCCCGAGTCGTTCATAATATGTTTCTTTTTCAACCAGGCAGATCGCCTGAAGACTGATAGCAAAAAAGCACTTTGTATCAGCCGGTGATAAGATGTTTTCTCCCTCTCTCTCTCTCTCTCTCTCTCATTTTTTAACGACAGAAAAATAAGAATTTAAAAAAAATATAATCGGTAACAACTGTCGCGAAATGCTCTTTGTCTAGTGTCCCACATTTTTTAAATTGCTGCTTGTCAATTTGTGTTGCGAGCGGCAAAATGTGCGTTTTCCCCACTATGTGATGTACCTAGTGAGTTAAAATGGCCAATTACTGTTTTGTTCCTGGTTATAAAGCTCAGAGTGGAAAAAATATTAAAATGCAGTAATTTCCAAAATATCTGCATGTTCCCAAACCTACTTATCAAGAATTTTTTTTATAGACGAATATTGAAGCAACATTTTTAAAAGCAAGAAACTTAAATTTACAACCTAGTGTTGTCTTTGTTTTTTTATCTGGTTACATGTAAAAATATAATTTGTTTATAAAACCCATTACAAAATTGTCTTTTATAGTTCTTAACACTCAATTCATATTTAGATTCAATGTTTTCGTGTTCAAAATATTCCACTTAATTATGGGATACAAACCATTTAAAAGGCGAATGATACGTCACGTCAACCTTAACGTGAATCCATACCATTAAGTATACTTTAACTAATGTTAAGTGAAACCGCAAAAAAAAGTAACGAAGCCGACACCTTTGACGCAGCAGTGCCGATAAGGTCCAGCCATAGGCGTCCCAAAATATTCTAACCAATTTAAGATGGGACACAATAAAAAGTTTTAACATTTTAACCGATTATTATTTATAAGTATATCAAAACCTAACTGAATCTGCAAAAACGATGTTTAACCATAGAAATAATTGTATTCATGAGCGTACCGTCGACCGATAATTAAGACTTTAAATTAATGGCATAAATACGTTATTATTTTTATGATCGTTTTGTAGTAAGTGTAACTATATTATATTTACACCGTCGTCCACTCCCCAGGCGCGCACGTATGGGCGTACCTTTACGACGCGCGGTTTGTCATGATCGAGATCAGCTATTCAACTGAGAACCAAGGACACACATAATGGCTCAAATGCGTTATGCATATCATTTTCTTGTCGTTATTAGCCAGGGCCACGCCTCTTGACTATAATTATTTTTCCTAGGATTATTCCTGGAATTATAACGTAGACCACTATCAGTCTAATAAACCATTTTTACCGTTTCGTGAATACCGTTCTGGTCCCTCGACTCGGTGCAAGACTCCCTTGACCAAGAACGTTGATTTATCCCTAATTAACAAATTCCAAGTGTAGACTTCCAACATCTGAGTACAAAAGCCTTCGTCTAATTTCGAGACGCGGAGTGCATGTCTTTCAAGCGCTTCACTCAATCGTAACGACAACCGCGGAGACCGCCAGACTGAATTTAATTACTAAGGCGGAAGACTTTCGTCCTCTTTCCTGTATATAGACTCTATTCATGGATTGTCCTGCCAGACACTCAGCAAAAAACCCGCCGCTCGGCCCAATTCGCTTAGTTGTCCATTTCTCAGCAGCATTTTGGAATAATTTTCCTCCTTTAAACCATCTTCCCCAAGACATGTATCCAGGTTGAATCTCCTTACGGGTTACAGCTAGCAAGGTAAAGCTATTCCGCCTGTCCCTTTACTCGTGTCGGAGGGATCAAGTGCGTCCCGTACCAAGACGCGAATTTTATAAACAAAGGTATTTTACATCATCGGACCAAGCGGCTCAAACCAAATCAAGTCTGAAATTCAAATCGATATATGGATGATATCTATGAAGAAAATTAGGCTCAAAATGTTTGAAGAAGACACGCGAGCTCTGGGTCTATTTATTTTCTCTCTTCATACCTGAAGTCTTGAAGATGGGTGACCGCGGTCGACCAGTGCTGCGGATGCTGCCGTCTTACTGCATATTAAATCTCGAGGTTCCCGAGAATCTTGAAATTCTTGGAGTTTCTTACGTGACCATGGCCATCGTAATACTGTCTAATTTTTTTTTTTTTGGGTAAGAGGAGGTGAATCTTCCAAAGATACCCACATGCGACATTCGTGGGTTATGTCACGATTTTTATTGACTAAACACCCCCCTAGAGTAGTTGGTTTCGGACCGGAGTCTATAAACCAAGTATCTCTCGATAGATTATAACCGCTCGCATGACCCGTTGTCATGCCGAACTTTTATAACCCTCCCATATTTTCGCATACAAATATGGGGTTTATCTCGGTCCTGAAAGGAAAATTTTTACAATATTGCCTTAAGGTAACAAAAGTCCTACTTAAGATAATATTTGTCTCTAGCCTTAAGATATTTGTATGTTATATACGGTGTTAAGTAACTAAGTGTGCATGACATGCTATTTACCTAAGTAATCTTAAGATGTGGGAACTTAGATATTTGACTTAATTATTGGTATTCAGGCCCGCTCGCACTAGCACTTGCGCTCGCGTTCGCACTCACACTATCGCTAGCATTTGCACTACAATCGCACTAGCACTTCACTTTTGCCTTTTCATTACTCTATTTGATTCCTTGGTCTTCTTTTGTATCACCTATTTTGCCTCGTTCTTCCGGCTATTTATAGATTTTCCCTATTTCCAAAAGCAATCAATGTCACTGCAGATAACGAATCTAGTGAAAAGGGGCGGGGCTTGTTAGGGTAGTTGAAGTTTACTTTTCATATCCTGAAGCAATCGAGACCGTCAGTAGACGCAATGTTGCTGTAAAAGCTCAATAAACGTCTTTTCTTGAAAACTTTCGAAGTTTTCATAAGATCTTTGTCTTCCAAAAGTATATTTATCCGCTTTTGAAAGAATTTCGTTCAAAACTTGAATTTCTATCAAGGTTTCTCTGTATTTTCTGGAAGAGCATTGTGAAAAGCGTTTTTCACAACAAATGCTATATATTTTAGAAACCTGTCAAATCCATTATCAAAAATAAAACAAAAATATCTATATGCTGTTGGAATCGTCAGAAGATTCGGAACTAGAATCATTCGCATTTTGAATCACAAGTGGCGCTACTGGCGGTAAAATAGGATATTCATCTTCTTTTTTTATAACGTGGGCTACACAGTTTCTCCAAATATCAAGGCTCAATTCACTTATTACTCGTCGAATATTATCCAGTACCACTGCACTTAATGTTGGTGACTGATTACATTTACGAAGACGTTTTTGTATAGTGCCCCAAATCATTTCAATTGGATTAAATATGCAATAATAAGGAGGTAACCGCAACAGAGTATGGCCGTGTCTAGTGCAAAGATTATCAATTACATATTCATTTTTAAAATTTCGACTCTTTATCATTTTTATCAGCTCTTTTTTTACCGGGACCTTTTCAGGAATTTCCATATTTTTATGCCTCATAAAATTTAAAATGTCTTCCTTTTTAGTATTTTTATTCGGTATTTTGTTTAATATACGCGAATGATATGGTGCATTGTCCATGACGATTACCGAGTTTGGTGGAATGTTCGGTAAAAGCTGATCAACAAACCACTTTTCAAATAAATCCCCAGTCATGTCCTCATGATAGTCGGCATTGGGCACGAAACTATTTTCACCTCTGGCATGAAGTATTATCACGCGCTTTCCTCTTGAAAATTTTTCCTCTCCTTTCCTCTTTAAAATGCAATTTTGAGTTTCATCTACCCGACCGTACTGAACAACATCATGAGTATCAAACCATGTCTCATCTAGATACACTATATACCTATTTGATTCCCGGTGTTCTTTTATTTTACGCAAATATTCTTGATGATGTTCAACAAGACGGCGCGATTCCATTATCACCATCCGATTATCAATTTTTTTGTGTTTAAATTTAATAAAATTCCTCGAAGAGTTTCCAATGACTGGTAATTGTAATCAGGGTAATCGCGTAACTTATCCCAGATCATTTCTAATGTTGGCACCGTATTTTCCTTATATAGATTGTATACAATTCGTCTAATGACATCTTTTGCTGCATCGTCAACTTTCTGAAACTTTTGATTATTTTTCTTTCGCTTTACCGAATGATCTATAACATCTCTTGTTTTAATTAAGCGTTAAATTGTAGATATCGAAAGTTGTGTTAATTCGTTAACTCTTTTTATAATGGCTTTATCTGACTGTGTCGGATTTTCTTTTTTTAAACAGCCGTAAATATTTAGAATTATTCGTTGACTTTGAACATGTAAATCCTTATTAAACTCCGGACATGTTTCGACTGGCGATGCCACGGTCGGTACCGAAGGTAATTCAACATGTAATAATTCGCTTTCATCTACCTCAAAAGGTCGCCAAAAAGCCATTATTATAATAAAAATTCACTTACATAAACCAAGTAAAAACACTTATAATACGCACTTCACTGGTCAAAACCTAAAACTTAACTGTTTCACATAAATCATGTTCTAAACGAGCATCTGTCTAGACGTAACGTCTTAATTAAATGGAAATGACTCCGTCCTCTGCATGCGCTAATATAATATTACCCTTAGTGGAAAAGAGACAAAACGAATCGTCGCTGCAGGTGTCCCTTCACGAGACAGGCAGCTGCTGTTCGCATTATATACCGAAGTTATCACTAATAAATCTGAATGAAATGTGGGTTACTTGCTATGCTACTAAACTAGGTATCGAGCGATCCCGGTATAAGCGGCAGGCCTTTGTCTGGCTTCTTATACCATTTAAAACTTAATAATTTATATTTATGAGATTCAGTTAACTCTGGCAAAACTATATGTATTAATATAGGTGTTAATATACAGGGTGTCTAAAATAGGTGATACCACTATCGCTATCTCCGAAACGGTAAAAGATACGAGGTTGGTTAAATTGAGAAAATGTGCCATTTGTGCCATATTCCTTTTACGGAGTTGTCAAATTCTCTATAGTTTCTTATCTACAGGGGATTTTTTAAAAATAGTCAAAAATGTAATTCCTAAATATCTGGAAAACTATTATAGGCCGAAAAAAATTGTTTTAACAAAAATCACACGATTTTTTACCTTCTCTAAAGTAACGTTATGGTTTTGTTTATACCATTTGTTTTTATTGAATTACTGATACTAACTTGTTTTTTTCAAATACGGACCTAAACTTTTTGCTGCATTTTGCAAAGAATACTCCATACCCTTTTCATCTCTGTATTACGTGATTATGTTTTTCGACATTTTGGTGAAGAATAGCATCATCATCAGGATATTCTACTAGTATGGACCTGTCATTTTTCAAGTTAATGGGCCATTTCACATCCACAGAAACCACAAACCGTAGCGACAGGTTGTGAATTGTGCCTTAACATGGAAGATCCCAGGTCCGTATTGATAGAAAATCCTGATAATGTTACTATTCTTGATCAAAACATCTGAAAACATTCAAGTTATACACAGTAGTAAAGGGTATGAATTATTGTGTCAAACAATGCAGCAAAAAGTCCAGGTCCGTATTTGAAAAAACCAGTTAGTATCAGTAACTCAATCAAAACAAATGATATAAACGAAACAATAACGTTATTTTAGAGAATGTAAAAAATCGAGTGGCATTTGGTAAACAATTTTTTTCTAACTATAATAGTTTTCGAGATATTTAGGAATTAAATTTTTGACTATGTTAAAAAAATCCCTAGTAGATAAGAAACTACAGGGAATTTGACAGCTATGTTAACCGAATATGAATAAGGGCTGAAAATGGCACCTTTTCTCTAATTTAACCATCCTCGTATCTTTTACCGTTTCCGAGATAGCAATAGTGGTATCACCTATTTTAGACACCCTGTAGATATGCCATACAAGACGGCATGAAAATAAGAACATCAAAGTCTCTGTAATTTTGTTCGCATGAACATTAGAGGAGGTTCCTATTGACGTTAACGTGACGTCTCGTAGTGCATAATCTACCTGTAGTTGAAAATTTTAATTTGAATTGATGACGTGGCCCGTGACAGCATGATTTGTTAATCTGTCGTAGGTATCGCTACCTTAGGGAACCAATTTTGTACATGGTAGCCCATAAGTCACAACGGAGTTCAAACAGTTAAACAATTGTTTGTTCATTAATTTATTTTTATTCGTCTTTGGTTATAAAAAAGTGCTAAATTGGCAGATTTGTTTAGCCTATAAATAAAAATAGCATCGTTTAAATGCCGCCTATTTACGACTTTACATAGAAGAGCTCTTCATGTAGCATGTTTTAATAAATCTCTGAGTACCGATAGCAGTAGTGATCTACCTTCTGCCTGAATGTTTTTCTGTAATTGCGGAATTTTTCAGGTGTACCCAAACAAGCTCCGGAAGGTTATCCAATTTTCGGAAAACATTAGGGCAAAATTATTGCACTACAGCCACGGACACTAAGAGTTGCAACGAAACGTGTAGAAAGAGCGTGGAGTACTCTTTTCGCAACCAAAAATAGATGACATCTAAAAGATGTTATTGTTCATTCATACTGTAACAAAATCTCCCAATTTGGTATTTGCTCATTTACAAAGATGAATAAAAATAATTAATTAACACAAAAGTTTTAAGTTGTTCAAACCCTGTCGTGACCTATTTGCACCTTGTATATTGAGTTACTTATCTATATCAAACCAAACCTAACGGAATTGTTGGTCTACCCTTTATCTTTTCCGAATGGAATGTTTACCAACAACAGTATTAAAAATAAATACCCTTCCCGACCTACCCCACGATCTAAGTGGTGATGAGATGATTTTAATAATTCAAAGATAGCGCCTCCGCAACCGATTTTGTTAGTTCTTGCATCACTGGAAAGCAAATTGCTCCAAACTACATTTTACCTCTCCCGGCTTCGTCCTGGTTGAATGATAATAAGCTGTCAAATAAAGTTTAATTGTCTGCTAAACTGCTTAGTCGTGAAAGATAAAGACTCGAAACGAACTACCAGGGAGACATTATATTAGAGTTTTAATTATAACAATATAGAAGGTAGTAGAATATAGAATAATTAATTAACAATTATAAATAAGTAATAACAGCCTTTATTGTATCCTATTTATAGTTATGGATTTTATTAAAGTAATCATTAGGGGATTCTAGATTTTAAGTACAATCTATATACAGTTTACTTAAGATAGGCTAAAAAGTAGGAAATATTGCATTTTTATGTATGAATGGTAAGAACGATTAAATCTTGTCAAATAATTGCCTACACTATTCTTCAAAAGAGCATTAAAGCAACTTAGCCAACGGTCTTAAATCTTAGATACGAATCCTTAACTACCACTCATACTTTAAGGGTTAAGGTTGATACAGACTTATAAAGGGTTTGCTACTTCACCCAGATAAATCAAGTAATTTAGATTTATGCGTCATAGAGGTGCGTCATAAGCTGCAAAGTGAATGGCAAATTTTACTTTTTAAAGCGATTTTAGCCTTGAAACTGTACTAAAAACTTAACAATGGTAATAAAAACTGCTAAAAGTTCCGTACAGTAGGTACCTATTCATTTTATATTAAACCAGAGTAAGAAGAAAAATGCGAGAGCCAAGTTGTAACTTAGAATTTAAAATAATAACTTACCATAGCAGTGGCGGCGCCAGCTTTTTCTTTTCGATTGGGCGACACCCGGCAGAAAAATTTGGAGGGTGGGCAGCAAAAATGTGCATTATTTCGGGTAACACAGATTTTTGTCCAATTTAGATATTTTGGAATTAGGAAGTTTCCTATGTCAGAAATATCGAGTAACTTCAACATCATTTAATAGTCTTTCACTTCACTTGTCAAACAAAAAAAAATTATCTCGATATCTTCAAAATTCACGAACTTATTCAATTTCTTATTTAATAACTTCGCGCGCGGCTTTTATCGGCCGTGACGTCAAAATACAGAACTCTGTCGCCCCATGGTCGCCGGGCTAACTGCCCGCTGCTGCTTTCGCGTGTTTACTTTAATGCATTGGATCAATAACTACTTGAATACAAGGACACAATGCTTATGACTTAACGTTATGTGACGTCATCACCCGAAGTCATTACATATACGGATATCTATGCAACAACTCCTAATCTATGGCCATACGCAAAAACTCCTTTCAGGTCCAGCCGCCCGACCCGAATTCGATTGACAAAAATTTGGACCGATCCGGATCACTTTCCGACACATTTCATCTCTTTCTACTACCCTTCCTGATTCAATTACGTATTCCTCTAACTTAATGTTTGTAACCTGATCCGGATCGATTAGATTTTGTCAATCGAATACGCTGTGCGTCCAGACATGTGCTTGAAACAATATTGTCAGATTATCTATAATTCTTAATTAGGATAAGCTTAGAAATAACTTTTCTTTGTGTAATGTGTTTATAACTACGTTAACTTAGTTATTAACACAGGCCTAATATAATTTTACAGCAGTATTTTATTGGGAGTATTTTGAAGTTAAATAAAAAAATAACAATAATAATAAGTTTTAGTAAACGTGCAGTCAGCAGACAAAACGCTACCGTCGATCTGGCAACGTTGTACCATATGACATGCAGTTTTCCTTTTCGTGTTAACAATCTACAAGTGTTTTGTGTATTTAGTGAAAAAACAAAGTGTATTACCGGTTTCAATAGTGTTTTAAATAATTATTAAAATGCCTTATAGATGTTGTGTAGTCGGTTGTAAGGGTAATTACCCAAACGGACCAACAGTACGAGTATTTCGTTTTCCTAAGAGTCTGGAAGGGCAAGTGAAATGGCAGAACGCCTTACATCGTGAAAATTTTATTCCAAATGCTAGTAGCCGAGTATGTGAGCTTCATTTTACAGAAGATGATTTTATCAGGCAGTATAGTCAGCAAGACACGAGAACCGGTGAGGTCGTTTCTGTAAAGTTAAATATACCAAGATTAAAAGAGCACAGCGTACCTAGTAAATTTCCCAATTGTCCAAAATACTTATCAAAAACTTTAACGCATCGAAAAAGCAGAGAAGAAAAACTTAAAGAACTAGACGAATTACGATTTCAAAAAGGTATTGAAGAAAGCAAGCGTGAAATTTTAATACATAAAGAACTTACAAATTATAAAACTTTTGAAGAATTTAATAATTTGTTTAAAACATTTAGTTTAAATGAAGGGTGGTTTATTATTAATGAAAATACTTCAAAGACTCTCTTTAAGATTAAGCATATTCCGGGGCCTTCAATTACGTGGGCTATTAAAATAAATAATAATTTAGAAATAAGTACATACTTGTACGGACAACCAGTAAGTATACAAATTGATAAACTAAAAACGCCCTTTTTGTCAAGTAGTTTGGATGAATTGCGAAATTTACTTGATACCATTGATTGTTCGATGAATATTCTTCCTTTAGATTCCGAACAAGACAATAATAACTCTGAAAATAACTCGAATCCTGACCGCGATCCCGAATATGACTACAGAAAAAATAACATGGATATGTCAAAAATTAATGAAATTTTGAACTTTGTTTCAGATTTGCTAAAAAACTTAAAAGTAGACAATGATATTTTAGCACAAGCTTTGCAATTTATCTCCGAACAAATAAAATTAAGAACTTTGCCAAAAGAACGATACAGATATTCCACTACAACTATGGTATTTTGTTCAATTGTATATACAATCAGTCCTCATGCGTACAGATATTTAAGAAATCACTGGCCAATAATTTTACCCCATCCTGAAACTATCAAAGGCGTCTGTAATAATTTTTTAACTGATCCCCATATTGATGAGAAAAAAATTTTTTTGACTTACGCACAAAATATTTTTAAATATTTAAATGATCAAGACAAAAATGTTTGTCTGCTAATGGATGAAATTCATATTAACCCTTATTTAGACTATAAAGGGGGAAACCTGGTGGGGGCATCAGTAAATAATAACGAATTGTTAGCAACATCTGCATATACTTTCATGATTACAAGTATTTGTTCAGATTTGGAAGAAGTTGTTCACATTGCCCCTATATCTAAAATTAACCATGAATTGCTTTTTCATTTTATCAAAACAATAATAACTCATTTAGAGGCTATCGGTTATATAGTTTTTTGTGTACTCAGTGACAACAATGCCATTAATGGAAAAGCTATGTCAAATTTTTCACCAAAAAAAGAACTTAATATAGTGTTCCCACACCCTGTCGATGCTAAAAGACCTTTATTTTACTTGTTTGATTCTGTCCATCTCTTAAAATGTATATTCAATGCCTGGCTAAACTCAAAACCTGATCAGACATTTACATATCCCGACTTTTTTACTGGCGAAGAAAAAGTTGCATGTTTTGCATCTCTTAAAAAATTGCATGACTTGGAACACAACATGTTACTAAAATTTGGCTTCTCTTTAAATTTAAAAGCTCTGTATCCGTCTAGCATGGAAAGACAAAATGTAAAACTGGCATTAAAAGTTTTTAATCCTTTTGTAATTGAGGGCTTACAAAATTTTGACAAAGATATCCCCAATGCTCAGGACACAGCCGAGTTTTTGAAAATAATAGTAAAGTGGTGGAATATAATAAACGTCAAAACACCATTAAAAGGAAAGCGTTTGCGTGATATTTTCCAGGAACCTATTGTAAAAGGTAAAATAGTAAACGACCCAAAACTTGACTTTTTGAAACAAATGTTGATTTGGTTAGATAACTGGAAATCAGAAATTTTTTTAAAAAAATTAACACGCCAAACTCACACAGCTTTGTCCCATACAATTTATGGTGTGCTGGAAATTGTGAAATATTGTTTTGAGGAATTAAATTTAAATTATATTTTGTTAGGAAAATTGCAAACTGATCCCTTAGAAAATCGCTTTGGAAAGTATAGACAGTTAGCGGGTGGACATTATCACATCTCAATTCGACAACTTTATGAATCTGAAAAACGACTACGAATTCAATCAATATTGACACTAAAATCCCATAATTTTGGAGAGTTAAGAATTGAAAAATTCTACGAATCACCTGATTGTGACGAACAGGACAGTGCTGAAGACTGTTCTAAAGAAATTGACGAAATTCTTAAAAATATTATTATTCAAAAATCTGATATGGACAACTTTAAACCAGAAATGCCTGTGATTACGTATCTGGGGGGATATTGCAGCCATATTGCTTTAAAGAAGCTGAAATGCAATTATTGCAAAAATTCTTTGATATGCAATAAAGAACTTATTGTTGAAGATAATTTTAATCTCATAACTAACTTAAGCAGAGGTGCCCTGCAATATCCTAGAGATCATGTAATTGAAATAGTTATTGTTTCATATATTTTATTCCAGAAAATACTTAGTGACCATGAGAATACATTCTTAAACATTTTTTCTCAAAAATCATTTCTGACTAATCTCGTATTTAAATATATCCTTAAACAAGAATTTTTAATATACTTTGATGGCTGCAATACACACTCAGCAAAAACAATTATTGATATTTTACTTAGCCTCAAAAATTACTGTGCCAAGAAAAATAACCGATTAGGTAAAGGTCATAAAAGGAAATTAAATACATATACAAAATAATTGGACATACATTAACTTTAACTTTAAAGTGGCTAGGTAATCCAATGATGATTTTCAGTAAATTTTTCTCAGTACTTAGTTACTCGTAAATCCTCGAGTACCTAAATTTTTGGAAAATTTTGCTATCTGAGGATACACAATATCTGAGGCAAAATCTTTAGGATCTCTTAGTTTAATAGAAGATATTATTTTTTATAATTGGTATTAATACTCACCTTAAAATATGTACCTAAAAAAACTACAGTAAAACATTTTACACAAAGTAGTTCTTTTTAAAATCATTATAGTTTTTATCACTTATACATATTTTAGATCTTATTAACGCATAATTTGCCCAAATGCAAGTTTAAATATTTAAATAATGATGGTCTAAAGTGCAAATTTATAAGTCACACAAAAACATAAATCCAAAAAAAGCATATAATATAATATTGTATTCATTTATTCATATGACCACGGCTGATGACGTCACAGATAAGCATTGTGTCCTTGTATTCAAGTAGTTATTGATTGGATCCTGTCCGGTAAGAATAACACTAAAGATTAAACGGGCGCCTATTCCGCTGTTGACGGCGTAGTGTATGTTGACGTCATCGAGCCTCAGCCAACGTGAGCGTAGCATCTCAGACTTTGAAGGACGATAACTTTCTTATTTCTACAGATAATTGAAAACAAAAAATACATATGTTTCTTACATTTGTAGGACTATTTATTGAGAGAAAATGAAAAAAATGGAAAGTTCCTAATTGTGAAGCTTAAAATAAAATTATTTAAATTTTTGAAAATCAAACTAAAATTAAACAATTGAATAAAAAACACGGAAAATATTTCAGTTTATTTTACACAGTAACATGATTACAGAACAGTAAACATTAAAAAAGAGCTCTTTCTATTATTATGTTTAGTGGCAAAAGAGTCTACAACTAGTGATGTAAGGATACGTATCCAAAAATCTGTTGGATCCGAATATTAAAAGAATCCGGATTATCCGTAACCGGCCGAGAACTTGATTCGGAATCAAAATAAATTCGCATCGGCTGGTTACTAACGCAAAGTGCAAAGAGAAAACGGAATCGGAATCGACTGTAAGCGAACAACACGGTCTGCGATGTGGCATATTTGATCTTATGCTTTCTCTTTCTAATGACCTTCCCTAAAAAAAGATAGCATAGTTATCGGGGTAACGGGTATCATATTGGATGAGACCCATTGGTTAAACTAGTCCCGCCTCACCCGAACTGAATTCAAACGAGAACGGCGCGACGCACGGCGCCTTCCTATCCCTAACCTTCGACTTCGAATGATATGATACCGCATCGACCTACCTAGCCGTGTATCCGGATAGAAAATGTTTTAGTGTTGCATGCATACGTATATCTGTAACCGCTTTCGCGCGGGTCAAGAAATGGATACGTATTCAGATAATGGATACGGATATTAGCTGATTCCGATTCTGTATGATTCGAATATCTAAAGAATACGGATATTTACAACACTATCTACAACTACATCTATGTCCAATGTTTTTGCAATATTTTTCTCAACGTATTAAATTCCCAAATCTGTGATCCTCTCTTATGACATTGTCGTTCTTAAACAATTTTTTATTCTTTTTAAGCCATTAAACGACCTTTCACAACTGGCACTTGAAGGGGTACGGTTATCGTAATGTTGCACAAATTATTTATTTCGTGATATACTAAATTAAATTCCTGCAGAAGAATTGCAAGATCTGATAAAGTCTTTATTTTACCATCATGATTAATTTCATACATTTCAATGGTTTTTGGTAGTAATTTTAATTCATTTTCGACGGATGCTATATCCATAATGAATAGCTAATGGCGTTAATTGCTCAAAATTTCAAAATATATTATTCAACGGGTTTGATGAAAATGCTAGTGTTCTAAAGGGGTGTAGCCCTTTAGAACACTAGCATTTTCATCAAATCCCCGACAAAGTTCTGAAGTAATTCGATCAATATCGGGATAATATAATTTAGCTTGAAATTCACTTTTTTTACTAACACATCTGTCATCTTTAAGTGAGGTAATTGTTTGTATGATAATAGAATTATTAAATTTAGATGGTAATTTTTTTTGTCCTTTATTATTTACATCATCTAAGTTAAGATTATTAGCGAAGGCGTGTTCTAGAGTCGCAGTCCATAACTTTTCAAATTTAGAATCTTGCCTATATGATACAAATAACTATTTTAGTGATTCCACTAATGTTAAACTTTTTAAAATATCACTATTTTGGCTTTGTAAATAATCAGAAACATTTTTTATTTTTGACAAGAATTCACAAAAAACTTCTAAATTGAATAAAAAGCTAAAATTAATATTGTTTAAAAGTCCGTTTTCTTCGGGAGAGTGAACGTTGTTTTCTGTTATATATTGGTTTAATAAAATTATTATTGCTGGCAGTGTTTTTTTACAGCCAAACAACTTGATATACATGACGTCCACCTCGTATCACTAAGTCTTTTTAGTTCCACAGGTTTATCTTCTGGATGTAGCTTTTTTTGGATTTGTAAAAACGCATTATATACGAAAGATCCACTAATAAAAACAAAGGGACCGCATTGTATCGCGTGCCGAAAATGCAATTAAATGAGTTATATTTTATTTATTCGTTTATGTAGGTATAGGATAATAGTAGGTATAGTTTTTTTTAATAGTTTACGTATAATTTTTCATATATAAGGTCTATGCATTTATAATGTTGAAAGCGATGGTTTATCTTTTTTTAGTTTTAACTACTGGGGTTTTCTTTATTTTTTTTTGCTCACATGCTCGATTTGGGTTGGGCGCTCGCCCAACCGCGCCCACCCCTAGCGCCACCACTGTTTTGGAATTCTGGAGCCTTCGGCGCTGTTTACACAATTTTACCACAAACCACCAGCAGATTTTTGCGCTTCTCCACGCAAGGTGTTTCAGATTTCAATCATAATGCGTCCAAATTCTCAAAACCTCACATCAGTCGTATTTCACAGTGGGCCAGATTTAAGAAAATGCGATCGAAAATCATTTTTTTATCTTAACCAATTTAGTTAAAATTGCATGAATATCTAGTAATAACTGTAAATTACTTATTTTACTAGTATTTAACATCAGCATATGCATTCCAACTTCATGCTTTACGCGCGAAGTGCGAACAAATTAAGAACTTGTAATAATACACAAATTAAAGCAATTATATTATTCTTTTATTTTATATTCATAAACTCACTGTTGGTGTATAAATTACCTTATAAAGCATTCTTTGGGCAACAAAATGCATGTTTACTTTTTGTTCCTTTTTGTACATACATTTATAAAATATGTCATCGTAGAAAATCTTACAGATTACAATAAATGTAAAAGAAAATCGGCCTTGCAATACAAAGGAACCACCAGGAATTTATAAATTATGGTCATCTCGTTTAGTGTCTAAGGAAGACAATTATACCAAGAAATGCTGCAGACACGTGCACACTTGTACAATACCAGCCCTCGCGGCGCGACGCGCCGGTTGGGGTGGAAAGTAAACGGTAAATTGCGTTGTCCCGCAACGAAGATCTCTTCTTGAGACTGATCTTAAGTTCCGATCCTTGGATTAGTGCATTTTCTAAAACAACAACCAAGGAGAAAAGGACGCTAAGTGACCCTGAAATACTTAATCTGATTAAAATTCCAGAAGATTGGCAAGCATTTTCGGAGAGTGATGTTGTTGATTTTGATTCAGAGTAAAATTAATTGACATGTTTGTGCATTGTATTTCTACGTGAATATACACTAATACTTTATAGACGTCTTTGGCGTTCTTTATTGTCATATTACTATTTTTCAGGCTATTGTCATCACTGTTACTATTATGTTACAATAATTCTAATAATGAATATCCAGTTATTTTCAACTGTTGCATGTTGATACATTCAGAAATTCGAGTTCATGCCTAAAAATCGTAAGCCTGTGTGCATCGATATACTTCTTATATGGTTATATTTCAAAAAAATGTATAATTTATTAAGAAAATCTTATATGGTTATATTTTCCATCCATATATATCTCATTCTCACGAGGTAAGTTCCAATTTTTTAACCGGTTTCTCCTCAAGTACACACCAATATATATGCTGTCTTGAAAAATCATACAAAGATAATATTTTCCACCCCTGTATCTCATCCCCTAGGGGTGTCAATGTTTTTTCACAATTTTTCCCTTTATTACTTTAATGCCATAAAGGCTTAATACCAAAAATCAGGCTGTGTTTATATTTTCCACACCCTAAACCGCACCCCAAGGGGGTGCCAATTTTTATGACGATTTTTTCTTGAGTATTTTAATACCGTAAGCAAATATAAGAAGTTTCAGAATTTCGATCGACAAAATCCAATTTGGGCCCACTGTGAGACGCCTGCCTCCATACCATAGAAGATATACAATGTTTTTATGGTTTGATTCAACGCTGGTGTGCAGTAAATATTTAAAGCAGAATTATTTCGATCTATTTATAGGATTAACTTTTCCCTAAATGTCTATCACTGGAATTATTACAATACTTTTTAATATTAGACCGCTGGACTTTTATCAATATTTTGATTTAGGTCACAAAAATTTACCCTTGGCTGGTTCTCATTCGGACACTTTAAGGGAGGCAACCAGTGACCGCCACTAATTTTAGTTGTAACATTGAGATCACACTTGTGAGTAGTTGAATACACCGAATAAAGTTACGATGCAAAATGGCGAATAACATAGTTAATGGTGCTGGTGCTGATTGTATTATTTATATTCTACATGCCATTTAAGATGATTATTTTAATAGAAAAAGAAACGATCGCTTTGGTAAGAAAATGGTTACATAGAAGAACCGAGCTGGGTGCGTCATCAGAACTTTTTAAATAGTTAGCTGGTGAAGATACCACATAATTATAATATAAAAATCATCTGAGAAAATCTGTTGCAATGAACTTCTGAAACTAGAGATATCCTTAAGATAGAAGGGTGGAACTGTGTTAAGAAGCCCTATTCCCGCAAGAACAACTCTGTGATAGCTTGTTAGCGCAGATAGAGTTGTATCTGTTTAATATTGTCCCGAGTCAAAATTCCTTATTAATTTATTCTATTGATTCTTGTTTGGTATATTTTAAAATCAGATTTTATTAAAAGATGCATTCTCATATTAACGATGAGTAGACACTTTGTCGTTCAGTGAACTTGGTAGTCTCATTAGCGGTCAGCTTAATTGTGTTTAACTTTACGGAAGAAGCCAAGTTATGCTGACTTAGCAATGCACCGGGCATTGATCGCTAAATTACAAAATGATAGTCAGTCATTTCGGAGAAGATGTCGAGATAAGACATGTGCCCATTGGTCGGGAGAGGGAGTCGCCTTTTCCGCAATGTATTTCCTCAAAACCTAAGTAAGAATTTACTTTTATTTGTCATGTCTGTTTTTAATTATTTTCAAGAGAATATATTTTATTTTTATAACTCGCTTTAACTTCATTCCCTTCAACGATCCCAGAGATTATTCTTTAGTCTCAGCCGCAACAACCCCCGCTGTGACGATATAACTTTAGATTTAGGGTTGCAAAAAATAAAGAAATGTATATCTAAAAACCTATTGTTATAAACATAACCTCACTAACACTAAATAGTTACCGCCATGGAATATTTGTGATTTCCAAAAGTCAAGTTCTGATGAACGAGACACTAAAATTTGCTCCTAGAGGAAACTTAATTTCTTAGTCGTCTAATTAAAGGCCAGCGGCAACTTTTAGGTCATATATACCGGGATATTCCGCGGAAACTTTAGTGGCGTTCACTTGATGACTCCACTAAAATGCCTCAGTCAGACCCAGCCTGTAAGTGACTGGCCAAGTTATGGCCACAAAAATATCCACTAAAATATTCTTTAGCCCCCCTTTATACCCACCGTTTATTAACTCACGACATTTGTAATTATTCTTTACATTTACTGAAATTTGCTACTTATATACTTTGGAAAAACGTGCTTATTTTGCTCAGAGGTTCTGAGTCTCTGATTCTTAAAATAATAAAAATTTGAAGCAGGAATTGTTATAAATTAGGTTTAAGCAAATGTAGCCTTCGGTGATACTACGTGCTATTCTTTACAAAAATTTTCTTGGAGAACTAAAATGAATAGAGTTTCAAAGTTAATTAAAGATCATGAGTTACTACGCTTGGGAATGTGAAAAGAAATTACGATTCTTCGGCGAGCATTTTAAGCTCCATCAAAGAGTTTTATACAAGTTTAACGTTTTTTATTGGAGGTTACAAATTTATATTTATTTTCATAAAAATAAAAGAAAGAAATAACTAAAAATTACTTTTTAAAACTATATTAAGATATCGCGTTGTTTCCTGATTTTCTGTTATAGTTAAGAGACTAGAATTTTTTTAATGTAATATTTTACCTAAAACAAACAGCGCGCTGTCGGTAATCGACCGCATACCTATAGGTACATGTAAATATCTTTAAAGTTTAACCTATTTTGTTCTTAAAAGTTATTTACAGTGGCGATAGGTGGCATGAGGCAGGTGAGGCCCGGCATCACTACAATTAATTTAAAATGTAAAAATGAAAATTTTCGTAAGATTGATTGATAAACATGTTTTGATTTGCTGTTCTTCATCACATTACTTCAAATCCAAAATGTATTACATAAATTTGGCAATTATAAAGGCCGAAAGGTTTAGCAAACGTCTATAAAGTCACTTTTATTTACAAGGGAAGCGCTCATATTTGTGACAATATATTCCCGATTTTGAAGATGTTGGATCTGGCAACCCTAGTAGTGAGTCAGAAAATAACGACTATGATTAATTTCTTAAGCCAAAAAAAAGTGTTAGAAATACAAAAAACTGGAAAAGAAACAAAGCAAAAGTAAAAAGATTAAGAGGAAACGCATTTGTAAATTCAGTGGGTTCTAGTTTTTACCATTCCCTAAAAACCGCAAATACTCCATCTGATGATGAATTTATTGAAGATGAAGAAGATCAAGATTAACTTAAAAATATATGTTTTTTTTTTAAGATTTATCCTTAATTTTGTTCAAATAAACGTATATCTTTTTATCAATATTTAGTTTAGGCCTAACATTTTTTAAATAAAATTCTTACGGCAAAACGGCCTAATCCACATTTTTTGTTCACTGGCTTATTTTTATAGAAAAGAATATCCCAATTTAAATTTATTTGCTCTTTACAACAACATTTCTGCAATAAAAAAAAGAAATTAATACTTTAATGAAGAAAAAAACCAGCACAGATTTTGTCATATTTTTCTTTGTTAAATTACTCATAATATATAGTTGGGGGTTAGGCCATTCTTCCGCTGGTAGCCTCAAATAATGTAAATAGTTTTAATAACGTTTTAATAAACATACATGTACTTTTTATATTACCCTCGTAATACTGGTGGTTAAATAAAAATATCCTAATATTGAAATAATATAATTCCCGCGAATAGACTGCTTGATATGCGGAGTGAAGTGAGGTAAGTAAGAATGCGTTTGGTGTTATCGGTAAATTAGGAGATTGTTGACAGTAGTGCCAACTTAGCGGAATTTCCGCTAGATTTAGCGCTATTTGATTCATGTTTGGGGGACAAAATGAGCAATTACGGAAGAGGAAATTTTGACGGATTAAGCGATTTTTTAGCAGAATAAAGAGTATTTCTAAACAAACTTAGGAATAAAATGAATGTCTGAAAGTGAATAATCGTCAATGCGATACTTTCGGTAAGGTATGGCCTTAAAAGACATGACAAACGTAAGGATTATATTTTCCCACATGTTCTTACCAAAATCGGTACCAAACAATGCTACTGTTATGGTGAAAGTGCCATAGATGTTGAGCTAAATTTAGGATTATCTGATTAATAAATATACCTTAAAGTATAACATCTATTATTTACTTTTGCAATAAATATTTCATTCTTCTTGTTTTGTTGATTTTGAATGTGATTTTTTTGAAACATTGTTTTACGTTAATATATATATATATATATATATATATATATATATATATATATATATATATATATATATATATATATATATATATATATATATATATATATATATATACAGTGACCGGCAAAAAGTTCGCAACATATGGGAAAATTTTTTATTAGGAGAGTATCGGAAAAACTTTCCCAGGGGATCGGTTCTGCATGTCCGATAACCTAAAAATCGATTTTGACATACGTCACGTGACCACTGGTATAGCGTCAAATTAAAAAAAAAATTGTTAATTTACAAAAAGTGAGGTTAGTTGACGAGATATCAAAAAAAGTTATTTGAAAAAATTGCTTAGAATTAAATTCTAGGTCCTTGTGCAAAATTTTAAGATTTTATTTAAAAAAATTGGAAAACTCAATTTTTTTTAAATATTTTTTTTATCGATTTACAAATTTCCGGTTTTTTTCGTTTAGATAGCTTGGCTAATGTAAAGCCCATGTATCTGGATGAAAATAAACGAATGTAGTAGTTTTTTCTACAATTGACAGGACAAAATTAAAAAAAACAGGGTTTCGCCGGACGCTAGCTGTTGCAATGATTTGTATCTAGCAGCAGTGTCAAAATTTTAGAGACATTTCAATGAGATTACATTGAGAAAACCTTAATCGTCTTAAATATATCTGAAGTTCGACTTTTTGTAAAGTTAAGGGGATTAAAATAGATAATAAACAAAAAATTACCTGTTTATTTAATCGAAATTTTATAAACGAAAACCAATGTAAGAAAAACTTAAAAGTAGTCAAATTCTGTACTAACAACACAAAAAATCATTGTTTTTCCTTGGGTGCACAAAATTTAAAACTCAGTATGACCACCATTTCTCTCCATACATACTGTTGTTCTCGAGCGCAACTCTCGATTAACATTTCGGAGCATTTTACGATTTATTTGCAATACACAATTTATAATGTCATTCTCTAAATTTTGTATATTCCTAAAGGGTCGATGTTTGTACACAGGGTTCTTTAGGTATCCCCACATAAAAAAATCTAACGGAGTCAGATCTACAATTCTACAATTGACAGGACAAAATCGAAAAAATAGGTGTTCGCCGGACGCTCGCTGTTGCAATGGTTTGAATCTAATGAAATGACTGTATCAAGATTTTATTAAGATTTTTCGCACATAAATTTAACAACCAGGTCTATTTAGTTGTACTTAAAACTACCAAAGCAGGCTCTGAAATTAAAACAACCAAATAATCTAGTAGGTTAAAAACAACAGAAAAATGTCAAACAAATTATAATTTGTTTGATTTCAACCTATGTCATTGGTTTATGTCTCGCATCTTACTAAGTTTGATATTTTACATAAGTTTATTAATATTTTATTCCTTAAAATGGCACCCACACTACTTCTTCAGGAAAAGATAGAAATTATTTTAATTTCTGGAGATAATTACAAAAGCCATAGAGAAACAGCAGCAATTTTTAATGAGAGGCACCCCGATAAATCCCTCCATTATTCCACAGTATCTCGTCTAGTCAATAAATTTAAAGAAACGGGATCGGTAGAAAATCAGTATAAAGTTTCCCATGAAAAACCGGTAACAGGTGACGAAGGTTCTCTAGATGTGTGTTTGTCGATCACAGAAACACCCCAATTAGCAGTTAGTCAAATATCGGAGATCACTAACATTCACGAAAGATCTGTGCGGAGGATATTAAAAAGAAACAAATTTCATCCGTACAAACCTAAATTTGTACAAGTATTAAAAGATAGGGATTATGACGCCCGCTTCGATTTTTGTGCCTGGTTCCAGGGTATGATTGAGGAAGATTTTAATTTCCCAAAGAACGTTCTTTTCTCGGATGAAGCTACATTTACCTCTAACGGAACCGTCAGTTCACAAAACTGTAGATGGTGGGCCACCGAAAACCCAGACTTTGTAATTCAGAGTAAAGACCAATATAGTTTTAAGGTTAATGTGTGGTGCGGAATTTTCAACCTCAGAATAGTGGGACCTTTTTTCTTTAGAGACAATTTAAATTCAGAACGATATTTAGAATTTCTACAAACTGAGATATCTGACTTTTTAGACAATTTGTCATTAGCCGAAAGAAGAAATTTATACTTTCAACAAGACGGAGCTAGCATTTATTCCACAAATGAGGTGAAGAGATGGCTGGATCAAGAATTTGGAAACCAGTGGATAGGACGGTTTTCTGAAAATCCGTGGCCTGCGAGATCACCAGATCTGACTCCGTTAGATTTCTTTATGTGGGGATACCTAAAGAACTCTGTGTACAAACATCGACCCTTTAGGAATATACAAAATTTAGAGAATGTCATTAGAAATTGTGTATTGCAAATAAATCGTAAAATGCTCCGAAATGTTAATCGAGAGTTGCGCTCGAGAACAATAGTATGTATGGAGAGAAATGGTGGTCATACTGAGTTTTAAATTTTGTGCACCCAAGGAAAAACAATGATTTTTTATGTTGTTAGTACAGAATTTGACTACTTTTAAGTTTTTCTTACATTGGTTTTCGTTTATGAAATTTCGATTAAATAAACAGGTAATTTTTTGTTTATTATCTATTTTACTCCCCTTAACTTTACAAAAAGTCGAACTTCAGATATATTTAAGACGATTAAGGTTTTTTCAATGTAATCTCATTGAAATGTCTCTAAAATTTTGACACTGCTGCTAGATACAAATCATTGCAACAGCTAGCGTCCGGCGAAACCCTGTTTTTTTTAATTTTGTCCTGTCAATTGTAGAAAAAACTACTACATTCGTTTATTTTCATCCAGATACATGGGCTTTACATTAGCCAAGCTATCTAAACGAAAAAAACTGGAAATTTGTAAATCGATAAAAAAATATTTAAAAAAAATTGAGTTTTCCAATTTTTTTAAATAAAATCTTAAAATTTTGCACAAGGACCTAGAATTTAATTCTAAGCAATTTTTTCAAATAACTTTTTTTGATATCTCGTCAACTAACCTCACTTTTTGTAAATTAACAATTTTTTTTTTAATTTGACACTATACCAGTGGTCACGGGACGTATGTCAAATTCGATTTTTAGGTTATCGGACATGCAGAACCGATCCCCCGGAAAAGTTTTTCCAATACTCACCTAATAAAAATTTTTCCCAGATGTTGCGAACTTTTTGCCGGTCACTGTATATATATATATATATATATATATATATATATATATATATATATATATATATATATATATATATATATATATATATATATATATATATATATATACAGGGTGTCCCGAAATTAGGGGGCCAAAGTTAAACAGTGCATTCTGCATAGGAAAATAACACTAATTTGTTTAACAAACATGTATCGAAAAATGCCCCCTAACGGAGCTACGGCCCCCTAAAGAGGGGCCTATTATGATGGTTTTTTTCAAATAATTCCCACAGGGTTGAACATAAAAACATAAGTTTTTGGTATTTTTGTAATTTTGATATGCTGAATCTAGATCTAAAATCAAAACTATTAAAAGTTTATCATAGGCGTAACATTTGGGGGGGTAAAGGTACAGAAACAGCCCTAACTTTTTTATGACCTAATGTTTTAATTTTTTTTTCTGAAATTATGAAAATCTAGAGCTTTTTACCAAAAAAAGGTACTCTTGATTTACATCGCTTAGATGCACCATTTGTGAGAAAAATGCCTTTAAAAGTAACACTGTTTAGCAAAGACGGATCAAGTAAAAATTAATCTTCCAATAAAACTTAGTGCCGGGCCATGAAATCGAATGTTTTACCAAATTTTCTAAAAAATAATGTTACTCTTATAAGCATATTAACGTTTATGTGGTTTTGTAAAAATAATTTTAGAGTTATGCATTCTACTACTAAGTTTTAGTGAAAATATGGGATATCTATGCTAAACAGTGTTACTTTCAAAGGCATTTTTCTCACAAATGGTGAATCTAGGCGATGTAAATCAAGAGTACCTTTTTTTGGTAGAAAGCTCTGGATTTTCATAATTTTAGAAAAAAAAATTAAAACATTAACTCATAAAAAAGTTACGGCTGTTTTTGTACCATTACCCCCCCGAATGTTACGCCTATGATAAACTTTTGGTAGTTTTGATTTTAGATCTAGATTCAGCATGTCAAAATTACCAAAATACCAAAAACTCATGTTTTTATGTTCAACCCTGTAGGAATAATTTGAAAAACACCATCATCATGGGCCCCTGTTTAGGAGGCCGTAGCTCCGTTAGGGGGCATTTTTCGATACATGTTTATTAAACAAGTTAGTGTTATTTTCCTATGCAGAATGCACTGTTTAACCTTGGCCCCCTAATTTCGGGACACCCTGTATATATATACATATATATATATATATATATATATATATATATATATATATATATATATATATATATATATATATATATATATATATATATATTTTTTTTATTTGAGGGTTATTGGGTTTTTTGGATCCCGGGGAAAATTATACAGTTTTGTGGGTTGTTATTCACATTTAACGTTTCGGTCCTTTTTTGACCTTCATCAGAAATTTCTTAAAGCTAAAAACCGCCTTATTAGTAAATCAGTTACAATTAAAAATTAAAAATATCTTACCTTCGAACGAAAATTCAGCGGTGCACTGGTAGGGCATACTAATAATGTTTACAAATTATGCTTACAAAGGACTAGAGACACAGACATAATCACGGTTAAAAACATTTAATTAATTAAAATATCTATTTAAAATAGAACGTCGAACACCATGTGGGTTCATTGAAGAACTGAGATCACGAAACGACAAAGAGATTAGGTGTGGAATTTGTTTTTTGTTGTATTATTTTTTTAATTTTATAGATTTTCTTTTTATATTGTTGATTAACCTTTTTCCTTCAGAATTTTAATTGTTAATTATTGGCATTATTGGGTTATTTTATTATGTTGTAATAGATTTTGCTTAGGTGTTTTGTATCGGTTTTGGAGTTTATACTATTTTGATTTTTTTGGATCTCTATCATTTCATAGAGTTCTCGTTTTTTTGTGTGATTTTCTGTACGTAAGATTTTAACATCTTCATAATTGAATGGGTGTTGTTTTTCTAGCATATGGTTGGTGAGTGCAGTTTTGTTTTTTTTATCATATTTGTGTCCATTTAGTCTGTTTTTTAGAAGTTGGCTTGTTTGACCGATGTATACACCTTCACAGTTGTTACAGGGTATTTGATAAATTATATTACTTTTTTTATTTTTTGGAATTTTGGATTTTAAGTGACTGAAATTGTTTTTTAGTAGGTTATACCCCTTATGTGCGACCGTTATATTGTGATTTTTGACAGTGTTGTTTATTTTTTCTGACAGGCCGGGGATATATGGAAGAGAAAGATAGTTTTTGTTTTTTGGTTTTTTATGAGTTTGATTTTTATTGTAGAAGATGTGGATGCGTTTTTTAAAAATGGTATTTATTAGTTTTTCCGGGTAGCTGTTTAATTTTAGGGCTTCTTTTGCTTTTTTTAATGCTGTATCGCGATATTCGGGGCTGGAAAGTTTAATGGCTCTATCGGCAAGACCAATGATTACTGATTTTTTTTGGGCAAGAGGATGTTGAAATCTGAAATTAACATATATATATATATATACATATATATATATATATATATATATATATATATATATATATATATATATATATGTATATATATGTATATATATATATATATATATATATATATATATATATATATATATATAAGCGAGGGAAATATTGGGGAAGCTGTCTGTAAGGTAGTGCTAGACACGTGTTTCGTGCTTATTAGCACTCGTCAGTAGCACATAACCAAGTTAATAGGTGGGAAACTTGGAAGTTAAGAAAAAAAAAATACACAAGGAGTTCACAGACCAGGGACCTGCCAACTCATTTGTAGTATTTTGTCAGGAGACCCAGAGTTTTCTGGGCAACAGCCAACATCACCACGGAGGTTGCAATAGCCCCTGCGTGATACCTCTAACCCCATTAAAAAAGAAAAGGTAAAGAAATAGCGACAGTACCAGTTATGAAAGCGAGGGAAATATTGGGGAAGCTGTCTGTAAGGTAGTGCTAGACACGTGTTTCGTGCTTATTAGCACTCGTCAGTAGCACATAACCAAGTTAATAGGTGGGAAACTTGGAAGTTTCAATGGGGTAGAGGTATCACGCAGGGGCTATTGCAACCTCCGTGGTGATGTTGGCTGTTGCCCAGAAAACTCTGGGTCTCCTGACAAAATACTACAAATGAGTTGGCAGGTCCCTGGTCTGTGAACTCCTTGTGTATTTTTTTTTTCTTAACTTCCAAGTTTCCCACCTATTAACTTGGTTATGTGCTACTGACGAGTGCTAATAAGCACGAAACACGTGTCTAGCACTACCTTACAGACAGCTTCCCCAATATTTCCCTCGCTTTCATAACTGGTACTGTCGCTATTTCTTTACCTTTTCTATATATATATATATATATTGATGGACGGTATGTTGATACCTCCGAAATAGAGACTCAATATACGTTGTCACCTCATATATAACGTCGGTACCTCCGCTTTCGGAGGTATCAACGTATCGCCATATTTTCCACTGTCACCATCATCTAGAGGGCGTTTGCGACCGAAAAACGAAAATTTGTTCTGAGGTGCCAACGTTCACCGAGTCTCTGTTTCGTAACGCCGTTAGTTCAAGCGTAGATCACGGGCGCTAGTGTCGCGCGACGAAGAGACACGCCTATTACGTTGATACCTCTGGTATATATGTACATTATTTTAGACAAACGTGGCACGCTGTTACCTCCGAAAAGCGGCAACGTTGTACTGTTAGGCGAAGGTCATTCTTAATATGTCTTGCCTAAATTTCTTAGGCAACACATATTACGCATTCTACAATATTTTGAGAAGAAATTATTGTTACCGCAATTTGTATTCGTATGTGAGAAGTAAAAAATTTAATACCGGCTTTCACCAAAGATGTTTAGGACTTAATACTGGTGATCTTCTGGTTAATCATTGTGTTTTAACAAGTTTGTAACTCCTTGTTAAAAAGAAGAGCTAGTCAGTTGAACAAAACGTTACATTTTTTAGGAAATAAAAATGAATAAAGGTATAAAGTAATTATTGTACACTTATATTTTGAAAAATCCCAGAACACATTTTATTTATGTAAAAGTAACAAATTTCTACTTAAAAATATTTCAGCATCAACGTCAAAAAAAGGTGTATTGTTTTGAGCCAATCTTCAGATTACATCTTCTAGGTTTTTTTGGTGAATTATCTGTAACCTGTAACAAAAGAAAATGGAGCAGATAATAAAATGAAAAAAGTTTATACTTAGCAATATTAATAAAACAACTATGCTTTGCAACCCGGGAAAATAACTTGTTCATAGATATTTTATTCTAAATAGTGGAAACACTGTGTGGTATATATTTGCATAAATATGATAAAAATAAAATGATAGTTTCCTTGCAAAAAATGTGATGTTAAAATCAAATCTCTGAATCTGTAATTACGTGCAAAACTACTTACCATAGAAATATATGTAACCAAGTATATTTTCTTCTATGTTTGTGAAATTTTTCCATTTGTTTTGCCTACTCACTTTAATTTTTCCATTTTACCATACCAACCAACTTCGATTTACAAGGAATACAAAATAATACCAGAGAAAAACCATCTTATTTTTCTCTGATAATACACTCTATGTCATGTGTCATCTGTCTCTGTGATGTCAAAATCTGACTTTTTCCCGATGGGACACGACTTTTTTCCGGACCGGGCCGAAATCTAAATCGAAGTGCGATACCTCCGAAACCGGAGATATCGACGTTATATACGAGGTGACAACGTACGTTGAGTCTCTATTTCGGAGGTATCAACATACAGTGTAGCAATATATCTGTACTAAACAGTATTAAATTTAACACGTTTAGTTTCATCAATTAGTACATTTTCTTTCTACAACCCGCTGTTATTTAATAATCTTCGCGATCTGTTTAACTTCTAAATGATTTTTATAATACCAAAATATCCCTTCTTGAACTTGTAAAAAACAACAGAAATAAATTAATAATACAAAACTTGTCGTGTTCCTACTTTGCCAATTTAAACCCTTGACAGTCATCTTAAACCGGTCAGCCATAAAGTTGTTCCTGTTGAGTATATTTAAATTTAAATACACAAATTGAATGTTAAAATAGGTTAAAACCAATGATCACCGGGCGCAGATCAATCTTTATTTCATGGAGAGAATACCGTAATCGTAATTTTTTCACATATTTGAGGTTGGGAAATCTGAGTTCATCAAACATGCCATATGACGGGTTTGTGATTTCTGTGGAAATAAAACTAATACTTTCCGAAGTTTATCTGCAGCAAATTTATCAATAATTTGGGAAAAGTTAATATTATGTACGCTTAAGTTCATGCTCAATATAGGCCAGATACCAAGTGTTTTGTGATGGAAAAAACTCCGGGAAGAAATTTTATATCATGAAATAGCTTCTTAGGATTATACCAAAAAGTCCTTAAGTTTTCCCCCTCAAGCGTTCTTCCTTCCCAGAGGTTTAAAAGGAGCGCCCTTTCCCCCCTTTCTATTAACTTTACGAAAAAAAAATTGTGAATTAGTTTCTCTACAGAAAAGGACAAATTTAATGCACATAATATTATGTGTTTTATCAGATTAGAATTTTTCGAAATAACGATTAAAATTAATTCAAACTTAAACAAAGTTGAGTTGAGTATTCTGTTCTTACCATAAATTCAGTATATATCATTGTGATACTCATATAATATTATAAATCTTATAAAAAAAAACAAAATTTTGAAGTACGCAATATATTGCGGACAATGATTTATAGTCCAGTACCAATTTGAACTTCGCGCACCGAGAGCTGTTCTCGATAACTTAACTTCCAAATTTACAGTAATACAAGTAATAATTTTCTAAAACTTTTAGAAATAATTATCAACAGTTGCAGCATATTTTTAATATTGTTTTATCACAATAATAGTTACACACACAATTATAACTTGCACTTGACCGAATTTATTTTCGTTATAGGTACAACAAATAAAATTATATTTGTAAGCAAATTAACAATAATATCTATTAAAGTAACAACATCAGAGTTACCACCCCCATCTGACCCCTTTCGGAATTGATAAAATATCAAAATTGCATACATTTTTAAAATTACAAATTAGTATCTCATTGAGAATAAAATGTAATATGTAATTATTTTACCCCTCTTCCCCAACTAACAGATCCTTAGAAATTAAATGTCGACAAGCTCCTTCCTCAGGTGTGATTACGTTATAAAAGTAAAGCATCCCTTAAATTTAAAATTGTTGGGTCCAGAAGTTTGGGCGGATTCATTCGCGTACGGGCAAACGATTCTAAACGGAATAATCTAAGCGAACCGAAAATCCCACTATCTTTTATATTTCACCAAGTCAGTTTAATCTAATAAAACATATATACTTTCTTATATGCGCAGCATTTTGCTACCTCTGTAAACCAGGCAACACTGCTAGAGGTAACAAAGTTTAAGCAGTGTCACCAAGCTATATATATCACGGAGGTAATAACAATCTAAGTTTATCCGGTCATATATGAAAATTTTAAAAATTAAAAATCTTTTCCCCTCTCTTGATAGACCTGTTAAGGGAGTCCCCCTAAGCCTGTGCACCGGAGGTAACAACTTAACAGGCATCAATATATATATATATATATATATATATATATATATATATATATATATATATATATATATATATATATATATATATATATATATATATAACTTATTTATATTAAATAGGAGTATTTTTCTATAAATAAAAATTTTCCCGGATTTTCATCCAATCTAGCTGATTTTAAGCCAGTACTTGGCGGAAAATGTTGTAACAACTGATTGTTGGTTGCCAATCTACAGAGATTTTCGTATTTTAGGATTTTGTAGTCTGCAAGCACAAGGCGCACTGTGCCTTCTTTGTAGGAATAGAGCAAACCAATTCAACTTCAAATTTAAATACATGATTATTTTCTCATTTTAGACATCGAGGCGACATCTGACAGAAAACCCCAACTAGCCGTTTAGATAATGCCCCGTTAACGCCGTGGGATAATAAGATAATTAAACATTTATGTTTAAAGCTAAAATTAAATTGGCCATATTGGGATTGCTGTATGGATAGGCTATTATTCCACACCGAGGTAGGCTTCTTTCAAATTGAAAACATGAATCAGCGCACATGATTATACAGACTATTAATGCAAAGCTGCAAAGTTTTAGACCCAATATCAAAATGCCATTATACTTTGCCTTTCTCGTTCTGAAAAATAAGAAAAGTATAAGTGAATGTTGAGAAGGAAGCAATTTTAACTCAACCATTCGGACTTAACTTCGTAGCTGAAAAATACACATAGTATTGCGATAAAACAGGATAAAAAGAAGCGGATAAAAGAATACTTAGAGCGTTTTTGCGTTGCGGAAACTTTATCCTGGATTTTATTACACAATTTCTTACAGACAGAGCTTAGTATTTATTGTCAGCAATCTGATTTTTGATACATTTCAAAACGAAGCAAAAACATGTCGGTAACAAAAAACAAATATTTCTCAGTGATTTTTAGAAGCGACTAATATTGTTTAATATTACAATGTAAAATATATCAACACCAAAACGGAAATTTTTCATATTCCAAAGCATGATTTATTCTTTATTGCTTAGAAACTCAAATGATAGTACCATATTATTTTCTCCCATAACAATATATTACCAGGTGGAGAACAGATAAAAGCTGCTCTTCTCACCTTTGTCACACAAAACCGTAACAAATCCGTTGAGTTTATACTTTGGCTTGTTGGACTCCTCAACAAACTTCCTTCTTATACTGTCTTCCTTACAAACTATGTGCCTGGATCGGTAGTTTTCTTTCCATTTGTTCTTGTCAGTTATTTTGGAGAATTGCCAGTCATCGATTACTGATAGCGTACGCCAGTGCTGGCACAAACTGGATTTTTCCGTCATGCGAATGCGCTCTCTTCTACTTCCAATCTCACCCATAGTAATGTTAGCGATAGTACTCTCCATTCGGAACAAGATCGAACGCGAGCGCACGCCATTGTTAGCGGTTGCTTGCTTTTGGCGAAACATCTACACTGCCAGTTTGCGTTCGTTCATTAGTGTTCGCTCGGTTTCGATCACTTTGTCTATACTGATTGGTGTGCCAAAAACAAAAACCTTATTCAGTGGAATGCTTTCAAAACGTAGCCTTGCTACCTACAGAAATTCAGTAATGCTAGTTCTAATATATAAATGTCCTAACTCCACAGATCGTGCGATGATAGAAGGCCCAAGTTGTCCGGTGAAATACAGGCTGCCCGGAAATCTATTGCGGTGACGCGCGGAACTGTGTGGGCAAAGTAGTGGGTAGTAGCGGGCATCATAGCTGTACCATTTCGTAGCCAAGGAGTTAAAAAAAGTTGTTAAGGGCAAACCAATGTTAAAGTTTTTAGATACTTCTAGTGAAATTAGCAAAAAAGTAATTAGAAAATGTTGCTCGGAACGACCATTTTTATCGAAATCCACTTTTAAAAATTTTTAAAAGTGAAAAATGAAAAAAGAGATTTGAAAAAAGTTAGGGGAATGGTTTCAGCTCCTTTATTATTAATCGGACAGAAAAAACACTGATATCAAATCTTATGGAAGTCCTCCGTAGAATCGATTAGAAAAAAATTTAATTTTTTTCCAAAGATAAAAAAGTTGTGTACAAGAAATGCAATATTTCATGGAAAGCAGTATCGGAGGTCGATACTGCCGGACCATGTGGAATCGACTTTGGCACCACTGGGTGGGTGGTTAGCGGGGGGAGGTGGAGGGGGTGGAAGAGCCAGTAAACAAAAAGGTGGACGGGGCGTGTGGACTAATAAAAAAAAACTCTCCGACTACCACACTTCATTTGGGACGCGTGATCATGTGTATATGACTATTATCTTGATTTTTTGACTTAAAAAATTCTTCCTCCTCTACTTTTTTGCCTTTTTTTTAATTTTGAGTTCTACGTCAAATGCTCCAAGATTTAATGTTCACGGTTTTTCTGTCCGAGTAATAATAAGGGAGCCATGGCCGTGTGAAATGTGCAATTGCTTTAAAAACTTTTCTAACTCTTCTTTCATTTTTCACTTTTTAAATTTTTAAAAGTGGATTTCGATAAAAATGGTCGTTCCGCACAACTTTTTCTTATTCCTTTTTTTTTTATTATTTCACTGGAAGGGTCTTCTACAAACTTTATAATAAAAACTTTATAACATTGGTTTTACCCTTAACAACAACTTTTTTTTTTAAACTCCTAGGCTACGAAATGGTAAAACTATGATGCCCATGTCATTACTTTACCCACAAAAAAGAGTCTGTATTTCACCGAACAAACCTCGGGGCATTAATATCGATTTTTTTCTAACTTCATAAAAAGTTTATAGAACCAAAAATATTCGTTTCGGAAATAATTAAAGGGATGCATTTTTTAAGGTTAGAAAAATAACAATTTTAATGGATCTTGGATCTTCAACTTAAAATATGTTTTTGAAACTTTAAATATTATCGAAAAAAGTTATAGAAAAATGTTGATCGGAACGTCCATTTTTCCACGTCCAGACAAACAGTGTCAAACGCAAAGTGACATGGAATATCTAAACTACGATCAAATATTTTGTAGCCCTGAAAAGGGCTGATTTTATCAGGGGATGGTTGGGTCGGCGGCCGTGTTATTGTTGGGGATCTTGCTGTTCTCGCAGGCGGCGTTCTATCTGTCGCTCAAGCTCTATACCGAGCATTGTGTGTTCTCACCTGAGCCATAACCTCTCTGCTTTATCGCTGTCACTTTTCGATGAAGAATTGGAATCCCCGCTGTCGATATCTGACAGCGTAATTTCAACTGTCGTTGAATCCACTGGGTCCGATTCTTGGGGATCGACTTGGACGTCCAAGTTGACGCCTTCAACGACGTGATAATTCCAAATTGTGGAATCCGCCGGTCCATGAAAGCCGATATATCCCAGCCCAGGATACTGACAGTCTGATGAGGAGTCGGATTGTTGCCCTTCCATGATTACGAACAGAATGAAGAACTTACGACCGGTCCTCGCTTTTTATGCATTCGCAGTAGTGGTGGGGATAAATTTTTTTTTGAAAAAATTAAGATTTTATCCAAAATGCCGCATACCAATAATTGTATGTATTTTTACATCATGACAACACCCCAAGCGATAATTTTTACCTATTTTTAATATTATGACAACTCTACATCCCACTAACTTTCACATTTTTTTTAAATATCTGCCTAGCAAATAGCCTCCTCAATACAATTTTTAGTTAAAAATATACCAAAATTAAAAGCTTATGCAGATGTGGGTGCTGGCGGTAGCGGCGTCGGTCTTTGTTGTCCCCGTACGCTTTTTTAAACGCCAAACGAACCAGTAGTGCTTTATTTTCTGCTCCCTGGTACAATTCAGCATAAGACCATCCCACTTCATGGTTGGATGAGAAATGTGATGGGTGCTCCCGGTTTTAACAGAATTTTATGCTGGTGGAGGTAAGCAGTTCAACAAATCATTTTAGAGTAACAAAATATTTCCTCAAGAATAGATTCCTTGTTCGAAATATTTTGTTCCTCTGAAAGGACGTATGTTCTTGTCATATGTTAGATCCGGTTTAATGTTAGCCAACGTTCTATGTGAAACGACAAGAGTACCAATGTATCTTGTTGAGGGTAGCCCACGCTTCACCAGCAACTTTATTGGTGTTGACTGCTTCACTTCCAAGGTCATCAACAGAGGTGGTATCATTTGCGGGAGCCAAACCATATTTTGTAGCTAATTCATTGGGTAAATGAGGCACTTCGAATATATAGCTTCCAAATTCTTCATTTATCATTCCAGTACAAAATTCGTTCAGATCTGTGGTCCCATATAGGTATTTCTCGCACATAATAATATGTGCCCCAGCCGTGAAATTTACAGCTTCTTTCATATATTTCCTATACAGACTTTCACTAAAATACACATCGGATTTACCATAATTTGCAAAGTGTAGTACATCTTCAGCCAGCTCTCTTAATTTACATGATAACCAATTAACGTACATATCTCGATTTTTAATGGCAGTGAGGCAGTCACACATCTTAAATAGAAAATAATGAGAATGTGAGTGGGTGTGCTTTTCGATATATACCTAACAAGTACCATTTTATTACATTTTTAATCAACATTTAAATAGCCTAACCAACAAAATATTACAAACAACCAAAATTTAATAATGCTCTAGTATTACCGCCGACAAAACATGTGAGCTTTGCTCCAAATAAGTTAAGGTGTACTGATCACCAGACCTATTCATCATTTCAATAGTATCCTCTGTCAAAATTTCAGCGACACGTGATGGTACAACTGTTTCAAATGTTACATTATGTGTTGGATCAAACAACGTGACGACAATAACTTTTCCAAAACGTGCGTTCAAAATAGTTATTTGTGTACCAAGGCCGTAATGTTGATCTTTTTTGGCCGAATCTGAAATTTGTGGCCGAGGCGTAGCCGAGGCCAACAAATTTCAGGTGAGGACAAAAAAGATCATACGGCCGAGGTGCACACAAAATTTTTTAAGCGAGTGTCTCATCAAGTAGGTAACAACTTTTTTTTACAATTTTGTTTCTAAACAAAGACGAAACTGGAAGATTAGATTCAAATTTTTATTAACCATAAGTGTGTCTAGTAGGCCGCCTTCATAATTTGACAATCTTAACATCGGACGTGGAAATAACTCAAATAAGCAAATTAAATGTGTCTAGTAGGCTGCCCTCATAATGACTTTGTTTGCAAAAGCGGCTGTAAAGTAAAAAAGCGGCCGTAAAGTAAAAAAGCGGCCAAAAAAGGTACACTTCAGGGACGTTAATAGATCCGTAAAACTTCATTTGTTGTGACACTCGCTTAAAAAATTAATTTTTTTTATCATATAAATTTTGCCAACTGTTATTCTAGAGAATTTTATACATTCCAGAAATTTAGCATCTTGGTTTATCATATTGTTAATTTCGGCTAAGGTCTGGTTTGAAATGCTCATGATTTAAAATGTGATAAAAACAATTACTGTCAAGTACCTGTAATACACACTTGTAGAACACACCAAAAACACAATGTTTTTGTATGTCAAAGCAACAGTTAACGCATACGATGTATGTGTGAGTATGAAAGCTATTTCCGAATTGAGCCGTATTTATTAGGAAATAATCCACGGTCAAGTATTTATTTAGGGTGGGAGAAATACATCCGCGATCTCGAAAACATACACCACAAATTTAACCTTACCATGAAAACGTATCAATTTTGTATTTTCAAATTTGACGCGTGTAAATATAAGTTGTTTTTGAATTGAATTTTCCATTCCCGTAACTCTTCGAGAGCTGGCGGAAGGAGTAAATAGTGCCACATTAGATTTACTTCCAAAAAAATCTAGTTAACAATATGAATACGGGTACAATCGTTTTATGGACTATCGCAAGAACAAAAATACGAGTTCTTTCTCACAAATGGCATACTTTCTAGAGCTGTGTTCAAAAATTGAATCTTCTAAAAATCGTGTTTTTAATATTTTCCTTATAGTACAGAAATTAATATTTTCTAACAGTTATCTTTCGTTGCCTAGCAACGACTAGATGTAGTGTAATATTGACTTTTTCTACAATAAATCTTATAATATTAAAATTTTTTAACCATTGGTGGAAAAATTATATTTCTTAAACTAGTTAAAATCAGGTCATTGACCCACCTAAAATTTTCAGTGATCTACCTAATAATTTATTTTTTAAGTTTTTAAAACCAAAAAAGAATCTTTTGTTTCAAAGTTCCATGCGAAAACTCCCCAAGAAAGAATCAGGTCAAGCCATCGTCAAAGGATATCCAAGCTTGTTCCGGGCTGGGTCATATTGTAAATTGATCTTATAGGTTTATATGGACGATATAAATTCATTAAAAGCAAGGGAGAAACAGACATACGCGCTTTAGGAAGTTAAAAAAAGACACAATTGGTCGACGGCCCACCAATAATATCTGGCCACTCCCTCTATGGAAATACTCTCAAACCGCCCCCTAAAATATATTATTTCAAAACATTTGGTTCCGAAAAAGAAAAACTAATTAAGTACCTAATATGCGCATTGTATTTGCATCGTATTAATAATATTAATTAGTGGTTAAACATAAAAAATTATAAATACGATTTCTGTCAGGCCAGCGCTAGGCATCAAATTTAACGGTATCGGACCGATTTTCTTACATAACCAGCGTAGTCCAAGGGGTACAACCGCAGCGAGATAATCCGTCGCTCGCGGGTTCGAATCTGTGTTGGGGCAAGAACTTTTTTTAAAATTTTTTGTTGTTTAAAAAATTAGATCGACTCTAAAAGGTGTATTGGCAACAAGTTCTTCCTCGATAAAATATTTTTAAAATTGTTGGCAATCTCATATTTACTACAGCTTACAGCCTGCAGGTGCGTAGACAAATATCGTATTACTATGTCTAGTCGCCAGCATTGTATTTATTAAAGAAAACGGAGTTTCGGCAGCGTTCCTAATTTTATTTTACGAATAATCATATACTTTTAGCTCAGAATTTTTTTCTGTTTATATTCTGGGCTTTTAGTACAAGGCGCGACACCTATTGAGGAGGAGCTAAACTTATCACAACGAAAGCCGCTAAAATCTACTAATTTAGAGTATTAAAGCACATAGAAAAAAGCCATAAACAGAAAAGTGATACTAAAAGTAATAAACATCAAGAGTAGTAATGTTCAATATTCTGCAGTACCTATTTTATGATTTTTGCAGTGTTTATTTGTAGGTAAATAAGCTCTTGGCACATTATTAAAAAACCTTTCTTAATTAAAAAAATTGTATTTTGCTTGTTGCGTTGATATCACTAGCTGCCCACAAAATTTTGACCCACCTGTAAAAAACCTCACGGGCCGCGCCTGGTTAAAATATGTTTCACTAAAACTTTAAAGTTCGTTTGCATAAAGCATTTAATTAAGTAATAAATTTAATTGACGTTGACTTTGACAATGATATTATTTTGTTTGCTGTCACATATTATATGTCTAATTCACTTATTGTTGATTAAATTGCCTTGTGAAACCGAACGTTATTATGATATACAAGGTATATATTTTATTTATTAAAAAATATTTTGTATGCCATTTTGGTTTATTTTTGCTCTGCAATATTAAGCACCTTTATTGCATTCTTTATTCATTCATTCATATTATTATTAGGCATTATTATTGCGTATTCTCGCTTGCCCACAATTTACATAGGTAAACAAATAATAAACCAACTAGGAAAAACTCGCAAAAACCCTTTTTATTTTCATCCATAAACTCCAGAATTCCATCACAATAAGTCCACCTTTCGACTTTTTTCTTACTTGGAACGTCGAATTTTGTCGCCACCGCAATTTGTTTATTCCGGCACCCGAACCCATCTCATTATTCACTTTAAAGAGGGTGAAAACTTCCGTCACATTTGGGCCGTATTTTTTTCAATCGGTTTTATCTTTTTATTTATTTTAGTTTTAGGGCAATGGCCTGGCTTAGACAGACTTCTTTAATCGTTTCAATGATTTTAATACATACAGGGTGCAGATTTTAAAGTGTTATAACGCGATATATTAAAAACGGTTTGAAATATCTTAATACAATTTTTGAAAGGCCATAAAGAAGCATACAATTCGAATCTCCATCAAGAACTACATCTGTACGCCGAATATCGGTGCAGTTACTCTACTCTACTGGTTGCATAGTTACGAATTTTTAAACAATAGGATATAAAGAATAAAGAGTTGTTTAAATGGTAAAGGTAGATGGAAGTCATGGAATGTAGATGGAACTCATGGAATAAAAACAGCTGTTTCCGTTGAAAGTTACATACTTAAGTATAATTGTCAACTTGTGACATTGATGTCAAAAGAAGTTAATAGTGACAGCGCCAAGCGACGTTTAACTTTGCTGGTCGAGCTATATTTCGATCACTGAAGTTAAATGACGCCCGGCACGGTTAGAACTTGGATGGGTGGTCGCTTGGGAACGCCGTGTCTCGCCGTACTAAATAAGGAATGTGATAGAGGAATCCTTCCTCGGCCGAGGTGGTACCACCCCACACATCCTCTTAAAGGGCTGGTGAAATCCCTATGGATGTTTCCAGCTCTGGATGTGTGAGTTGGACATCCCCAGTACACTCATGGTACATGGTACTTAGACTTCGGCCTTCGTGGGCTGTCAGAAGATAAATAAAGTAATTCTCAACTATGCAACACAATTACAATATTGAAATCGAGATGTTATTAATTTTGGGAGAACGTACAAGAAATCACCAAGAAGCTGCGCAGGTTCCTGGCTTTATTATATGGGATTTGAGCAATTAGAGGACCTAGGGCAGAATACCGGAAACATTCATGCCAAAAGAGTGTTCGAAGATGGACAAAAGTCAATGAAGACATGGCTGTTGGAATTTTAGGTGCAGTTACTTTAAATACACACGTTGTTTCCAGACAACTTGCTAATGATGTGGGAATCTCTCAAAAATCGGTAATGACTATTTTACTTGCATAAAATTTTTAACCCTGTCACTTTACTTTTCATCAGGAATTGTAAAGTCAAAATTTTTAAAATCTGATAACATTTTGCTGCTGGTAAAGATATAAAATTCAAGAAAACAGCGCTTTTTTTAAGAAGGATTGTTTTTTTCTTAATAAGGCAACATTTACTAAGTGTGTTTAAGTAATTATTATTTATTTTATTTTACTTGGATTAGTTTACATGATCTTTTGTACTTCATGTGTACCGATACAGTATGCACTATTGGGCACCTGAAAATCCACAATGGATTAGAGTTGTGGCCAATCAGCATCCTTGGTCAGTTAATATTTGGTGTACGATAGTCGGGTACAGAGTCATTGGGTTACATTTTTTTGAAGGCTCCCTAAACAGAGGAAATGATTTTTTATGGTACGACTTATATCATCTTCTGAATAACATGAAAACCAGCAAGAAATGGTTTGCTTACATGACTTAAATCACAGCATATTTTGTAATTAGTTTAATTCATCGTTAAGTCCTCACTTCTTTAAAAACAAATGAAAAAGTATACAACTCCTTGGTTTCGTAGTGGCAATTGTCAGTTTAACTCTTGAATAGCTAAAAATTTTGGCAGTTGCACAAAGAAAAAAAATTAACGCTGTGGTAAACTGACCACCTTTTGTTTTTAACAATAAAGTAGGATTTAATGCTTAATTAAAAATTTTCTGCAACCGGCTGTAAATGTAACAATTTTCTGGGCACACACAAAAAGTCAAATATAAAAAAAAAATATGGCTTTATTTGATATTTCAAAATGTGGATGTCAAACCCTTTTTAAAATATGTCTCCCAGCCTCCTTATTGCAATTCTTTATTAAAATATTCCAAATTAGCAAAAAAATACCTCACGAGACGTATATAGGTATGCATTCTATTTTCTGATTTCGATTAGTTTCTGCCTTAAAGTTACGGATGTTTTACAAATTTTGTTTTGTTATTAAACTACTAATATTTTTCACCGTTTTGTAGAATCAGAACACTTAGAGTATGGCAAGAATTTAATATTACATAGGGTGGTTCATAAAAGTTGGACATATAGATACTAGCTTTTTAATATTTTACTTAAAACATCCCGTGTATTATGCAATTTTTAAATTTTGCGATAAAATTTATATTTATTTTTATATGATGTGATTATATGACATAATTATTATAGTATAAACGTATTTGTTCAAATTCACTAAAAAGGTTTAAGATTTGCTGATTTGATCAGTTAGGTCCTGCCAGGTTTTTGTCCTTACTCCCTATAGTAGAGCTATAACCCGGTTGGATTTTGGCTGTTTGCACAATCTTTCTCCAGCGTATCCTGTTCAGAGGCGTGTCGTGCCTGATATTAACATTAACGCCCAATATCGTGAAATCCTGAGTTTTGGACGTCCCAATGGTCTTTTTACCTATCTTTTAATAAGTTTGGTGTTCTCAGTTCTTTACATGTAGCCATCCCATCTAAGTCTATTCGCTTTTACCTCCAGTATGATGTCTGGGGAGTTGTATAGAGCAGTCAGTTCCGCAGTCGTAGTATTCTGTAGCGACTTGCTTTATGCCTTATGAGCCCAAAAATGTTTCTAGGGATTCTTCTTTCAAATCTTCTGAGGATTTGGGTGTCCGGCACCGCCAACGTCAATGCTTCGCATCCATAAGTTACGACGGGTCTTATAATGGCCTTTTATACTATTACCCTGGACTTTCTAGGGAGAACTTTAGATTTTGGTAGGTGGTGTAACGCATTTGTTATCTTGTGTAATTCCTTGATTAATTGCTTCGCGTATGTTCTTGTCTGACGTTCAACATGCCCCTAAGTATTTAAATGCACATGTTCGAAGTTGTAATCATCTATTTGGACGTTTCGTCTGATGCGATTTTTGTTGCGGCTAACATGCATATTGCATTTACTTGATCGTTTCATTACTTATGCGTAGTCCAATTTCGTTTGCTTGTTTCTCTAATCCGACGAAGCATTGTTTTATGGTAACGATGATTGTCCCTACAACGTCTATGTCGTCAGCATAAGCCAGGTACAGGGTTATCCAACGAGGACTGAACAGGGCCTTATTTTTTACCTTCCCTATATTTTTGAAAAAAACGAAAAAAGCAGATCGGCGTAACTTCTATCGCTGAATTTGAAATTAGCACTTAGAAAACGATTGCGCTCAAAACAAAAGAACTACGACATAAACTTGTATTTTCTTTTATGGAATACCCTATATTTTATTTGATATTTGAAAAGCCGCCATTTTTCTGCGTATATTGCAGTGTAAATCTTATCTATTAACTTAATCGTTAACTGTTATTTATTTCGTTTTAAAGAAAAATGTTTCCCTTATTTTTACCTAAATATTGCTATAGGTAACAGGTAATTAATTGATTACCTATGATCTATCAAATAGAGAAAGTCAAAATAGACTTTGGAATATTGTTACACAATGAAGTATTCATTAGCAGAGAGACTGCAAATCGTTACGACGTATTATAAAAGCCAAGAAAACGCTAGAGAAGCCAGGAGAAGATATATTGCTACGTTTGGAAGGAATATATCGGTAAATACCATTTTAAGGATAAAAATTTATTCGAGGAAACAAAATCTTTGCGTGACAAGAAGAGAACCGTTGCAAGAAGAAGACTTCGAGACCACGCAATTACGAATTATTTTACACTACATCCTGCGAATTCTATACCTGACGCAGTTCGAGACATCAGATATGGTAATTACAGGCGAAGAGTTAGTTATGGAACGGTAAACAGAACTTTGAAAGAAAACAAATTCAAGCCATTCCACGTTCTTCCTGTCCCACATTTAACACCCCAACAAAAGGAGTCGAGATTTCAATATGTATCCCAAATAATAATTAGGCAGCAAGACAATGATCCGGACATATTTAAGAACATTTTTTGGACAGACGAGGCTACATTTACCACGTCAGGCATGTTTAACCGCCACAACAAACACCACTGGGCCAGTGAAAACCCACGGAAATTTCAACCTATTAAATTTCAGGGAAGAACGTCCGTGCATGTTTGGTGTGCAATGATAAACAATTTAATTGTAGGACCAATATTTTATCATGGGGCGTTAACTGGTCAAAGGTATCTCAACTTTGTTCATAATGAAATTGAAGATTTCTTAGAAGAATTACCTCTGGAAGTATATCGCTCTCTAATTTGGCAACACGACGGAGCACCCCCGCACGCCACTCGCGACGTGAATAATTTTCTAAACCAACGCCACGAGGAATGGATTGGACGCAATGGAACAATTTCGTGGGCCCCAAATAGTCCAGAATTGTCGCATTTAGATTCGTTTCTTTGGGGTCATTTGAAAAATTTGGTATATAGGGAAAGAAACCAAAACATTGAAGAAATTCAGGAAAAAATAGTTAACGAAGTTAATAGAATTAATCGGGAAAATTATATCCTAACAGCAAGTCTAGAAAGATTGCAAAGAATCTACAGATGTTGTTTCGAGAATAACGGCGGTTACATAGAACATTTAAATTATTAGTGCTATTAGTTTTAATATGTTGATTTATTATTTTTATTTTTTTTTTTATATTTGATTTTGTTTCCTCGAATACATTTTTTATCCTTAAAATGGTATTTTGACTTTCTCTATTTGATAGATCATAGGTAATCAATTAATTACCTGTTACCTATAGCAATATTTAGGTAAAAATAAGGGAAACATTTTTCTTTAAAACGAAATAAATAACAGTTAACGATTAAGTTAATAGATAAGATTTACACTGCAATATACGCAGAAAAATGGCGGCCTTTCAAATATCAAATAAAATATAGGGTATTCCATAAAAGAAAATACAAGTTTATGTCGTAGTTCTTTTGTTTTGAGCGCAATCGTTTTCTAAGTGCCAATTTCAAATTCAGCGATAGAAGTTACGCCAATCTGCTTTTTTCGTTTTTTTCAAAAATATAGGGAAGGTCAAAAATAAGGCCCTGTTCAGTCCTCGTTGGATAACCCTGTACAGCTGGGGTTCTTTAGATCCTACGATATGCACTGTTGGTGAGGCAGTTCTGACAGCTTTTTAAAGGCAATGTTAAATAGCACTGGAGAAAGAGCATCACCTTGTTTAAGGCAATGATTTATTGAAAAAGTCTCGCTTTATGCGTCATCTATTTTGACGTAATTTCGAGAGTCGCTTAAACAACCTGTAGTAAGACGAATAAGTTTGCTTACAAAGCTTGACTCTAATACGACGATTATATGCTTGCCGGCAGTCTACGAAGATATTATGGAGGTCTTTGTTAAATTTACAGCATTTTTCCATAAGTTGACGGATGGTAAATAACTAGTATTTGTTCGTTCGCTACGAAATCCACCCTGATATTCTCCCACTATCTCCTCAGCATATGGTTCAATACGTTTTAGCAGGATATTTGAAAATATTTTGTAGGCGTTACTGAAAGAGCTATTCCCCTATAGTTTTTACACACCGTTTTATAGCCTTTTTGTGCAGTGGGATACTTATACCTTCCTTTTATTTCTCCGGTATGTAATCGTTGCTCCATATTAAAATCATGAGGTGGTGTATGATTTTTATTAGTTCTAGACCTCCCTATTTATAACTTGCTGCGGGAATTCCATTTCGTCTGCCTGCTTTTTTGTTTTTAAGCTGATTGTAGCCTTCTTTGTCTCTTCGACAGATGGTTGATTGATATATGATTGGACAAAATGGTATATATGTTGAATAGTCTGTGGATGAGTTGGTTTTTAAGCAGTTTCTCAAAATAGTCCTTCCAGGTGTGAAGGATTTTGTCTTTATAAGTGATTATTTCTCCGATTTCGTTCTCTAGTAAAGTTATTTCCGAGGCTAGTATCAGTTTTTTGCAATCTGGCACCACTGAAAAAGTTCGTGGTATTTCGTCCCTGATTTTCTCTTTCCAACTACCGCATTTTGTTTGTCTCGAAGCCTTTTTTCTTTTTCCTAACCAATTTTCTACAGTTACTTCTAGCAGTTTTGTATTTTTCTTTGTTAGGGTCAGTTGGTTTGTCTACCATTTCAGCCCTGGCTCTCCCTGTTGCTTTACTTAGGGGGGAGCCTTCGTTATCAAACTAGGAACCCTTGTCCTCTTTTGGTTTAACAGCTAGTATCTACATGTTGCTATTTGTCATGCTCTTTTTATACTTTGTCAGACTGCTTCCATATCGTTGTGATTAACAGAAGATTTTTGCAAATTTTCTTCAAGCTTTAACAAAAGAAGTTGTTTAGTTCCCGGTTCGTTTAGTCTATAAGTGAGTCCGCTTCAACCCCTCCACACATCGATGACGCTACTTTTATGTCTAGCATCGACTAGAACATTATTTCTAGTGCGACCCTTGTTGGATACCCAAGTTTATTTGTGAATGTTCTCGTGCGGGAACATGGTAGATTTGAATTTTAGGTTATCTGCTGCTGACAAGTCAACCACTCTGAGGCCGTTATCATTGGATGTACCATGGGAGTTATGACACCTAATGTAGGCCTGAGCTGTCGCTTCTTTAACAATTTTTGCATTTAGATCCCCTAGGATTAGAAGCATATCTTGTTTGGGTGTCTCACTAATTTCTTGCCCTAGGGTCCCGTGGAAAGCATCCTTAATATCATCTTCTGCCTTCTCTGTCGGTGCATAAACGGACACCATAATAATGTTATGCCACTTACTTCGGAATATGAAACTGCAAACCCTATCGTTGATTGGCTTAAAGTTTATTACTTGATCCTCTAAGTTTTCTTTAATAAAAAGCACTGTGTCATATGTGGTCATTTCTGACCGCTGCTTAGAATATAATAAAATCCTGGCCACCTAACTTCTTGTATTGCAGTTATGTCCATACGGTGTAATTGTGGAGTCTCCAAGTCTATACCAGCTTAAAATATTCAATGTACCAATATTCATAGCCTTTGTTCTTTGCCTAAGTCGTCTCCATTCATCAGTCCTTTTCTGGGGAAGATTGTTCATTTTCGGAACAATGGAATTTTTACAGGATGAATTGTTAAGACTAGCTCCAACTCTCCTCTTTTATCATCCCGGCTTGGGACCGGCAATGGCGAATGGTTTTTGTCCTGTCAAAGCTTATGATTTATTCTAATATTTCAGCGATTTGATTGGGTTGCTATATAATGTTAGATAATGTCAAATCTTTCCCGCCATGACTGTAATCTTAACATGAATACATTATGTGGTGAATCGAAAAATTATACGCCTTTTCATCAACAGAATGATGCATATTTTTGCATACAATATGATGAGCGTCTGGTTCTTCTGTGGAAAATAACCAATGTAGGAAAAGTGGTCCCTAATTTCTCTTAGCAGATGCTGTGGAAGTATATGTGTAACAGAAACAAATCTTCCATAACATGTTAATAAACAAAAAAGACTGGATGGGTCCGCAGATGCTTTGTTTCAAAGATACAGGGTGTTAAATTTTTTAAATGCTCTTTACTTGCTAAAACCGATCTGGCGAAACTAAACCAGTAAGGCGCTTAATAAAACCGGATTTGTCTCCGGAACGAAGTGAAAATCGAAAAAATATGAAGAGGTAAGTTTTGTTAAAAATTTAACATTCTATTTGAATGAGATACGAAAATGTGAAAAATCAGTGGCGTACATGTTTTATTAAAGAAATATTTTACCGTGTTGTCGTATCCACGCCCATGAAGGACCTGCCAAAGTCTTTTCATTGTCAGAATTACGCTTAATATAAGTACTTTCTACAACTTAACTGATGCATATATGATGCGCGCCTTGTAGTGATCGCTAATTCGTCTTAGCAGATGCTTTGGAAGAGAAACAAATCTTCCACTAGCACGCGTAGAGCGCCTAATCGCCCCCCGAGGGGGCTCTATAAGGTCGGTAATATCATCATTGTCATGCCCTGAAAGTTTCGTGTTTCTAGGCCATGTATTAAGAAAGATATCACACTCCAACGGACTGATGATGCAGAATAGAGCGCCCTTCGTAACCGTGTCGCTACACACATACAAACACCACACGTAGAAACTATTTTTGCCAACAAAAAACTTTTCGGACACCCTGTATACATACATACAAACATAAACACATATTAACACAAATGTTTTCGATTTGCGTGAAATCCGACCTAATAAAGTTTATCTAAGTAATAATAGGAGTATTTGCCCATACCAAGACTTTTTGGACACCCTGTATACATTCAAACTAACACTCACACGTTTAAATAGGAATATAGTCGATTTACTTAAAATCCGGATTAAGTAGGTTTATCTCGGTACTAGTACAAGGATTTGCCCATATCAAGACTTTTCGGACACCCTGTATACACACATACAAACATAAACACATATTAATACAAATATATTCGATTGGCGTGAAATCCGACCTAATAAAGTTCATCTAAGTAATAATAGGAGTATTTGCCCATACCAAGACTTTTTGAACACCCTGTATACATTCAAACTAACACCCAAATGTTTAAATAATAATATAGTTGATTTACTTAAAATCTGAATTAAGTAGGTTTATCTCGGTACTAGTAGAAGTATTTGCCCATACCAAGACTTTTCGGATACCCTGTACACATACATACAAACATAAACACATATTAATACAAATATATCCGATTTGTTTGAAATTCGACCTAATAAAGTTTATCTAAATAATAATAGGAGTATTTGCTCATAGAAGACGTTTTGGACACCCTGTATACATTCAAACTAACACCCACACGTTTAAATAGGAATATAGTCGATTTACTTAAAATCCGAATTAATTAGGTTTATCTCGGTTGTAGTAGAAGTATTTGCCCATACCAAGACTTTTCGGACACCTTGTATACGTATATACAACACATATAAAAACAAATATAATCGATTTGCATGAAATCCGGTTTAATTACATTTATCCTGGTACTACTAGGAGTATTTGCTCAAACCAACACTTATTGGACAGCCTGTATACAGACATATATTTCCGTACACATAGAAATGCAAATATATACGATTTGCTTTAAATCCGACAATTAAGTTTATAGTTGTACAAATAGCAAAGGAATTTGTCCATACAAAGACTTTTCGGACATCCTGTACTGTACATACATACAAACACAACAAACACGACACAGTAATTTAAATATTTTATATTTTTATATTTTTGCGATTGAAAACCGGCTCAATTACGTTTATATTCGTACTAATTGCAAAGATGTTTGCGCTTACAAAGACATTTTGGACATTCTGTATACATACCAACATATAAACAGCCACACAAAGGAATAAAAAATTTACGTTTTCCTTGAAATAAGACTCATTTAAGTTTTTCTTCGTTCTAATGACAAAGATATTTGCGCATACAAAGACTTTTTGGACATTCTGTATACATACAAACATAAACAACCACACAAAGGAATAAAAAATTTACGATTTCCTTGGAATAAGGCTCAATTATTCTTCTCTTCTTGCTAATGACAAAGATATTTGCGCATACAAATACTTTTCGGACACCCTGTAGACATATGTACAACCATTCACATGCCCGAAAGGTATAAAATGTGTTTTCGAATCGTTCTGGTTACTTTAAAACGATCCGAATCAAGTCATTTCCCTAAAATTAAATTAAAATGATTCAATAATAATTAATATATTGTCCCAAAGGTATACACGCTCATGGTTAGAAAATAAAATGCATATTTCTGGATTTTTTCGAAGCCACTGAGCTCCATATTAGAATCTTCAATGATGCTTTGTAGCGTCATAGGAAAATCGATTAAAATGGTATTTAATCGGTATATTATGAAATGAAATGTCTTTCTACTGAAAGTATAAGGTCCCTAATTCCCTTGCCCGGTAAATTTCAAGCCGAAGTTGGTCCAGACTGTTTCCAATCTCCCAAGAAAAACTGGCATTTTTGCGACATTTAGACACATATTTTAATACGTTTTTCCGTATAAAACTGATTTTAACATGCATTTGCATGGTCTGACAAAAATTAAAAAAATTCGTATTTAATGCTTAAATCGTCCAATGAAATGTATTGTAACTAAAAATATAAAGTCCGTTTTACCTTTGCCATGTATATTTCAAGCCGAAATCGGTCCAGGAAGCTTCCAATATCGCTACAAAAACTGTTAATTTCATGACATTTTGACAGGTCATATTTTAATTTCGATGTCATTTGTTTTTTCAAGGTACGGCTTTTAATATATGTACTTTTTAAAATTTTTCCTGCGCCGATGCAAAAAAAGGTATTTATTTATAACTTTAACGAAAAAATATGGAATTTTAATTAGTTAGAAGTGTTCTCAGATGATAAGGGATGAAAATAAACCAAAAAAGAACTGTTAAATCGGAGAAATAATATATAATAATGCCTTTTAAAGATGAATTTTGATGGAAAAAAACAGAAAAATGAGTTTTTACCCCCTAAATCCGGCCCAGGATCACCCATTCGGGATTCATTTTAAAGCCTGATTATATTCCCAAGGGATAGCGTTGAAAAAGTTAGAAGAAATTAGATAGGAAAAAATACAGAGTGATTCGAATGTAGAGATGTCATGAAAAAAAATGGTCAAAAATCGACATTTAATTATCAATTGCTCCTTTCCTATTAGGAATAAAGGAACTAAAAAATACGTTTGTAACGTATTTCGGCGAGCTCTTTCCGATAAGGCACATGGGATTTCGATTTGGATCCATTTTGACCCCCCAAAAATTCAAAACCGTGATAGATTTGCATGAAAAATCGTAATTTCCAGTTTTTCCCAAATTTTTCCAATTTCCGGTCGTTTTAGGTATAGGTAAATGTATTGCAAAAAGAAAGTATTTGAGATTCTTTAGCTTTATGTTCAAATCCGTTTTTCTGTTGGACGCTGCGTTTTCGAGCAATGTAGAATTGAATATGGGTCTGCAAGTGCCATTTTTCGACATAAAAAAATTCACAAGAATTACTTCCCATTTTCCGAATACCGCCAATTTCACTAGGTTTCGGAACACCCCGGTCTTCTACAACCTCTGAAAATTGAAATCGATTTAATTAACTTTTGCGACCTGTAATCGATTTCAACGGAAATCGCGGAAATTTCGATTTTGACGTTTAATAACTCCGAAACGGAACACCCTGTATAACTGAATTTTTTACCGAAGCTAGCCGCACTATCCCTCTATTAACCCAGAAAATTTGATTGCCCTACCTCTAACCGTTTTCGAGAAAAAAAATCGAAAATGTGCAAATGTCAAAACCAACGACAACGAACACACATTTCTGAGTGACGGGGCGTTATATAGAGCGCTGTTGGCGCTCTAAAATATCATGTTGATGAACAAAAAATACTTTCTTTTTGCATAACTTGGTTGCAGACCAGTCGGATGTCTCCCTTTGGAATAAAATTAAGAATAATAAAGGCCGTTCTCCAGACTTGGCAGCAATATTCTAACTGAGGTCTTATCTGGGAGACATAGATGGTACCGATCAAAAGAGAGCATTTTTGAGTTCCATAAAGAAATTAAGCTTTCTAATAGCCAATTTTGTTCATAAAGTTAAATGTTTGTCCCGGTGATAACTGAGATCACAAATGGAAAGCGACTTTTTTCCATAACTTATATGACTTACAGATAGCAATACTTTAAACCTGCGTATTAAAATAACCCCCATAAAAAGCCTTTTGTTTACTAGTTCTACATTTCACCAAGAAATGCATTGCTATGCAACGGTCTACGTACTCGTAAATATTGACCGTAGTATATTGTGGACGTGTGTAATATGTTACAATGTATTTACCATTGTGGCTAAGTAAACCAGCAAACTGGTGTACAGGGTTCTAAAGCTTTATTAATAGTCAGAGATGGCTCTGGCGCTGAATATGCGAGTCAACAATAATTATTACTTTAACAAATATTTGATGTCTGGGCTACTGACTTTACATTCGAGGGAGAAACAGATATTTCTTGCGAGAGAAAAACCTTTATTAAAAGGTGTATAGCGAAGAAAAATATCTTGGTGACGAAAACTTGGCGACAATTACCTATTATCTCGTACATTCAGGCTCAATTCAATTTGACGATATTTAAAAGACCTCTGTAAATTTTGTTAGATAAACTTGTGCTTAAGCTTAACCTTACTTAAAATTTATGCAAGCTGCTAAGTACGCTTTTACTACCTACTATAATTCCCCCCTTGCCTGTTCCTAACAGAATAACAAGAGGCGCATCCCTTTACTGTCCAGCTACAAAATCTTAGAACATCGGACTTCTCTCGCTTATTCATACCTAGGGTCTCCAGATTATGGAACGGACTGCCTGCAGATGTTTTGCCTTCCCTTCCCAACCTCCAATCCTTTAAATCCCGTGTCAATAGATTTTAAATTTTCCTTCGGACGCCCACGCTACGTTAGTACTTAGGCTTGAAGTTTACGTGGGCTGTCCCAGATAAAAAAAGTGATAGGAAGGGATGTTGCAGGAAGCCAAAAAATTGTGCTGCGTTACAAGATAAAATGCTGATGCTGGGGTCTTTTTGCCGCGGCAAAATATAAAAGTAACATATTACAAGAACAGAAAGAGAAGTTTTGCAGACAACCAGATATATAGTAAACTTTTTCTTAGATCTCGCAATCAATAACTTGGATCAAATTGGACTAATAATGCTTCAACCAAGAATGCCTCCTTCTGCGATCGCGCGCTGTGCCACAGGAACGCATGCGCAGTGCCACAGGAATGCATGCGCAGTTAAAAGGTTAAAGCATTTTGTAATATTAAACAGGACGGGTCTTATGTATGGTGGTAGGTACATCAGTTTACATATAACACATATTTATGGAAGATTTGGTAAATTTTTAGTTTAATACGCCGGTGTCCATGTAGAAATACTTATTTTAATCGGTTGAAAACTTAAAAGCTAAAGAAATATTGTCACAAGTGGAAAAACCAATAATATTTCATAGATCAATATTTGGAAGTTCAATACGTAAACTATAATCATATTTTACTTAATCATAAGTTATTGCCCTCTACATTGGCAGGATGTAGCTTATTTATTGAATATACATTAAAATTGCAACTATGAAATATTATAGCTCCTTTATAAAATCAAATAATTACTCGAAATAATGTGACAGGTCAATTTTTGTCACAGACTCAGTATTTGTTTTAATAATTAGTTTATTCACGAACGCCTGTTTTCTTAGTTATTTACCTTGATTCAGAAGATCTATTTTCGTTCTTCCGCTATGTGGCCCCCTTCCCTTGCTGTCCAGGCTACCCCCTGGGGGTGTTGATTGCCCTTTTGTCTGGTCCAAGTCAGCTTGACATCAGCTTGGCCATCGCTCACATGGCTCGTAGTTCGATTTAATGTTCTTTGTGTGTTGGGCCCTGAATTTTCGCCTTGCTTAAGGCCTTCCTGTGTGTACAGACAGTCGCCTTTAGTCTATTTATGATAATATATTTTTAGAGAATAAATTTTAAAAGACTACCTACATTTTGAATGAGATTTAATCCCGGTGTTTTCCACTGCCTTTTCTGCCTGGGGTTCCTGGATTTAGCATTCTCTATTATTTAGATTCGTTTTAAAGACATTTTCCTTGCTCAAGCATTATTTTTAGAAATGCTGTTTTAATTATTAATTTTGTGGGGTTAGTTGGACTGACAGCTGCACCATGAGACTTCCAGCGTTGCTGCTTCTTAAGTTTGCAAATTTGTTCTATAGCAACTGAAGCATTTTCGCGTGGGTTTGGCAGGCTTTCGTTGCTATCTTGTTCAGGCCACCGGCGTAGGTATAACTTCCTGTATTTCCGTAACCTTATTGTTTCACGCAAGAGGCCTCTGTATGATTTCAGTACCTTTGTTTGGTGGCGCGGCGACGATTGGAGTTCTAAGTTTCGGTGTTTTTTTGCGTTTGTTTCTCAGTATGGGGTCCAAGACTTGTGCGATTATGCAATCGGGGTCATTTGAGGGAGCAGCTTCTAACCCACGCTTGAAATTGGTTGGAATTAAGTAATTCTTGTCGGTGTCGTCAATTACTGTCATGAGTTTCCACTCAAGGTCACCGCCTTTTCTTCCCCGGGTTGGGTGTTGTTCTGTGCCACCTTTTGGGCTTGCGCAGATATCAACCTGTTGTTTGAGTGGCAAAGAAGGAAGAACGTCTAGCATTTCCACCTTGGTTTTCAACGAAGATAGCAGTATCGCGTTGTCGGTTTCAGCCATTTTGAAGGCTCAAGTTTATGGATTAAGTTCCGGGACTGCGATTAAAAATTCATCTGCTGAATTATTGCTTACTGGGCAAGATTTTATCTGCAAACTTCGTTCGTTACCATCATATCAGGTGAGCTACCTTTTTTTATATAGTTGTTTCTTTGCGAGTCTGCCTCGTGATGCCACGTGCATGGAAATTTTTCAAGTACTAAGGATTTCTTTCTTTATTTCTATCAAGCCACGAACATCGGCAACAGTTTGGAGGTCCAAACCCTGTGGTAACCTTTGCTGTGTGGTGCCCTTTTGCTGCCTGCAGTTTTGGAATTTCCATCCCTCTTTATCCTTGTTTAAAGGGGTAAGTTAAACCTAGAAGTATTTTTTTTGCCGCGTGTTTTTTTTTTCAACTGCGTATTGTCTGCCTATTTTTTTTTATGCCCCTAAATTTTAATTAAGATAAAATTATCGAAGTTCTGTTTTAAAAGTATTTTGTACTAAGTCTAGCTTTTGTAGCTCGGTGTACTACCTCATATTTTGAATGTTAATAACCAAGCTTTTCAGTTTCTTAATATCAATATTATTTCACCTGATTTGCATTCTTTTAAAAGCTTGAATAATTTCTAATTGGTACCGTAAAGCTCATACAATCCATAAGTTATATTTAGAACCTCTTTATACCAGCTTACGAGCCAGATTTTATTTGATTTTAAGTAAGTCAGTCACTCGCTTAGTAAATGTAGATTGTTTTTATCGGTTTTTTTTTGACGTTATCGCAAAACACATACAGGAGTAATGGGGCTATCTGATTTTAATTTAGAACCGTAATTAAAATGTGTACGGGAGCTTGGGGTCATACGGGATTTATTTTTATAAGGTTGGATATTGTAGATTTACTTTAGCTTTCATTTATATCGATTGGTTAAGTAATATTTTATTCTTTCAGAAGGGTTAGTTAGCCTGCTATTTTACTTTCAGATTTGTCATTTGACCAATGTTGGGGTGAAGTAACTTGTAGCCCGTACACATTTTACATCTATTTATTATATCATACCGCTTGGAACTTAGGGTAGTTTAGTTACATAGATGCTATATAATTAGTTAAACCTGCTTTTGTTTTATTCAAAGTTAAATATACAGTATTGTAAGTTTGTTATAATATAGATAGGTACAATGGGACAAGTTAAAATGTGATGTAACATTTAAGAACAAGGTCGATAAATCCTATCACATTATTATCTTTGCGGATGGTGACTTGTCAACTAGACTCACGACGGAGCCTGTGTCTGACAAATCACCAACCTTACAGATTAGCAATCCGTGTATGTATGTATGTATGTGTTTATTTAATTTTCTTCGTTGTATCGTATTATTTGCATTTGGAACCTAAAGTAGTTAAATTAGTTGCTTGGATGGTAGCTATATATTGCTTTTAATTTAAGCTTTGTGTACAGAAGCGGTAGATTTTTGATTATTTCTATTTTGACCAAAATTTTTTCCCTAAAGTCAATTATCTGGCTTTCTTTTTTTATGCTATCTTACATTGATACAATTTGCTTAATTAGTACTGGATGCTTAGCTTTTGAGTCAGGCTACGGTAGGGACTTAAAGTATTAATTACTTTCTTTTTTTTGTGGCTTCGCTTAAGCTTTTCCTTTATTTTGAATATTACTTGAACGTTTAAATTTTAAGCCAAGCTACCGTAGAGGTTTCCATTTTTAGTTATTGTTACTGCCTTCGCGGAAGCCTTTTCTTTGTTTATACTTTGAATCTTGCGTAAAATTATGATTTAAGCGTTAATTATTTTTCTTTTGTTGTACTTTAATTATTTTTATTGTTAATGTAAGATAGCATCATACAGCGTTGAATTGGTCAGTTAATGGGCATTTAGTTTTTGTAAATATTAACAATTATCGTTAAAGTAACAATGAACTTTAAAATTTAGTTATCGATGCCCTTTAATAATAATTTATTTTGTTTAGTAACGTAACTGTTTTAAATTTTACCTTGAGTTTGTTTAAATTTTGCAATCTGGCTTTCAGCGATTACTCACTTTATTGATAGTTTTTTTTTTAATTAAAGTAACTTCACACTTTGTTTTTTTTGTAACTTAACTAAAATTCTGCGATTCAGTTTAAGCCAATGGCTTTCTCTTTTAATATTAAATTAATTAATTAATTAATAAAAAAAAATTTAATTAAATTTTGCGGATTAGGTCCAGTAAATTTTTTTTTCCTCCAAATATTAACCTTTTTTATTAACGTAACCTTTTAATCATATCTTAAGCTCGTTTAAATTTTGCAAATAATTACCTTCTCTTTTATTAGTAGTAATCTTTTCTGTTAACGTAACTTCTGATTTTATTTTTATTAACGTAACGTATGCCTTTTTTTTATTAATTAAATTTTAATTACTGTAACTACTAGGAATTGTTTGTTCCTAGGGTCCTTGGTAGGGGCCACGAACCTCCCTACTTCTTCCGTAGGGGCTAGAAAGCACCCCTATTACATTGTCTTCGGTAGGGGATACGAACCATCCCTATTAATTTTTGGCGGGTGCTAAGGAGCCACCCTATGAATTTACCTGTACCTGGGGACAGACCTCAGGAAGTTTTTATTTTGGTTTAATTTAATTTATTTATTTTTTTGCGAGGGCAAAATCGCCCAACCTTATTTGTCACCACTTGTAACCTTTTTTTTAATCAGTGTACAAATAAATGTATATAGGGTAAACTTATTAAGTTGTTTTTATCCAGCTCACTGCGCCCTCTCTTTAATTTTTAATTATGAATAGCGGGATTGTTGTGTGAGAAGCAGGTCCCTAGACCAACTAGGCGACTTCCAGTTTGTGTCGGTGTAAAAACTGGTGGCGTCCAATAGAACCTACCCAGCCTAACTGAGCTGAGGGCTAATTTGCAACGCGCTCTACTACACCTGCTTCCCTCCGAACACCCTGTTGTTCCTGTGCTTTTCTCTAGAGTACCTTTAAGAGTTATTTTAATGTTTTCAAGTTAAGCGGTAAGTACTTGGTCAATGATACTCATCATAGTATCTTTGACGGTTTTTAATCAAACACTTTTTATTGAACAAAGTGCGTCGCAAATTTTTGGCGCCCAACGTGGGGCCTATTTAAAAAAATTACCGCCTTTTTTTTTCTAATTTTACTCTTGTGCGTCTAGTGAGCTGGATGTAACTTTGAAAATTTCCATCAATTTTAACTCTAACTGTACTAGCCCTGTATTACTGCATTTGATTTTGGCGATTTATTACCGATTTTATTTTACTTATTACGTAACTTTGATTTGCTTTGATTTGGCGATTTATTACCGATTTTAATTTACTTGTTTACGTAACTTTGTCTTTGAATTTGTGGTATATTACCGATTTTATTTTGCGTATTACGTAACTTTGATTGTCTTTGAATTTGTGCTTTATTACCAGTAGTTAAGGCAATAGGAATACTGCCGACACAAACCTCATTTTTACACGTAAATCTCCATAAGAAAATTTAAGGTTCGATTTGCATTTTTGGTACCATTTTAAGGCGTGGCACTTTTCAGCCACCGTTCAGTCCACCGTCGTGTTAGATGAGTTGGGGTAGAATATTAAGGATATTTTTAGCGGGGAAGGTGATTAGTAGATAAGAAATTACTATGAATTAATTAGCTGATTAAAAAATGATAAGAGTTAATGGAATAATAGTATTAGATAATCAAAATGGTGTAGGAGAAGATACAAAAATTTAAATATACGAGGGTATTAGATTATTAAAGAGCTATATATTTTGCAGAACAGATTAATATTAGGGTGGTTAGGAACAGGGTGCTTTAGAACAGGGTGGCTAGGAACAGGGTGCTTTAGAACAGGGTGGTTAGGAACAGGGTGCTTTAGAACAGGGTGGTTTGAACAGAGCTGTTTGTTGTTAAGTGGTTGGTAGTTGTTTTTAGCGGTTCAAGAGTTGTTTTTTAGCTGTTTTTTCAGAAATAGGGAGGCTCTTTTAGCTGTTGTCTAGTTGAGCGGTTAGACGTGTAAACAGTTTGCTTGAACAGGGCCTGTTTTTTAGCCTTTAAGTGGTTGGTAGTTGTTTTTTAGCGGTTCAGTTGTCGAGTGGTTCAGTGGTTGGGTAGTTCATTGCTATGTATGTGATATGATAGGTGCAGCTTGTTATAGAAGAATAGTTAATAAATGGAAGCTTATTAAAAAGAGCATGATTATACCAGCAGATAAGAAGTTATGTTATTCAAAAACGATCATATCCATAGATGGACATATATAATATGCATTCAAAGAGATCCAAAAGATTAATTTATAAAACAATCCCAGATAAAATTTAAAAAAATTTAACTTTTAAGAAACTATAATAACTCCCACAACAACAACGAAGCTCCGGCTTAGCAAACCCAAGCAAACTTAATGCTTAGGTAGAACGCAATTACTGCGATATCAAAATCTATAAATAAAAAAAACTGATAAGACGTCCTAAAAAATTCCAAGTGTAATAAATATACCCATATTAATCAAAGAAATTTTTACAAAGTCGCTAGATATTCCACGCGGTCAGCCGCACATTGATATGCAAAAATTAGGAAATGCGCTTTAGAAATAATAGATTATAAAACCTCATGCAGAAAGCAAAAACCACCAATTTCCTTCCAAAAAAACCACATAAATATTGAATGCGATAATTATTTTGCACCGGAAACGTGTTGGTTTACCGCAAAACGAGTTTATATTCAAATTATGTCAAACACCTGAATTATAAAAAAAATCTAGTCCTAATACCTGCAAAAATATGTAATATTATATACTTAACATAAATTTTAAAGCATACCAACTCTAAAAAATAACTAGAAAGATATTAAAATTTAAGCAAAAAAATTATATTTTTAATAAAAAATTTAGTTAATATACGGTACAACATAGAGAAAAAAAGTTATATGCAGCCATTTTATAACCTCAAAACCCAAGCTTCTTATGGTAAAGACGTATTCAAAGCCCCGATAAGGCACGCTTAATATCTCAACTTTTTATGAAATTTACTCGCCCTCTCCCCAGAAGCAAAGAGAGGTTATGTTATTTGCCTAATAGTACATAGGAGGTTTTATAGAGCACGAATTAAACTTTATACAGTTACATCAATTCAAAATATTTTACTAAAGAACTAGTAATAAATAGCAAAAAAAATTAGCGCAAAAAATGTTTTTATTCGAGGAAAAAAGCTGAAGTATAAGATTTGTATGCTACACTATTTACCCCCACCACACATGACTCGTGCTTCAGAATCAATCACCCACAATATTTCAATATAAACAATTTTATTTTATCAATAGATCAATAAATAATTGCTGCAGAGTGTTTCTACCCAAAAAAGAGCATAAGCAGCCATAACTTTACATTAATGACGTGTTATTATATTAAATTAATTAATACAAAATTTTGAAAAATTTTAGCAGAGTGGGGTAGTTTTAACCCCGATCATCCCCTCACCTCCCCATAAAATAGCGAGTAGGGTATTAAAGTTAACGAAAAACAAACGGCTATTTTACTAAAAACATCTAGTTAATATACTGGATGTTCATCGAAAAGCAATACAAATATATAATTAACAGTTTAGAAGTAATAATAATAACGTATAACATACCTAATTTTCAGCAAAAACGACGGCAGCCATGACGACTTCAGCACCAGAATTCGCAATGATAAGTTTTCGAGCTCTACTGTGCAGGTATGTAGCAGAGGACTAATAATTTTTAGGAACACATTAAAACCTAGGTAGAGATAAAAAATAATTAGAAATAGTAAAAAATAACCAGTAAACGTATAAATACAAGCTAAAAAAATAGCAATATATACAGTTCCTCCGGTTTTTCACATGTACTAGATGAACAGATGTATTTCAATAGCAAAAAACTTAGAAGTCTCAACGTAAATTGATATCAAAATCACAAATTACGTCAAGACTACTCAAATCGCTGCTATTGGTCCTGGTGGCAGTCGGGATGGCACGTTCAAAACCTATTTTTGAGAGAGCTATAAAATACTTAGCGTTATAAGGGAAAAACATATACACTACAAAACAGATTAGTTAAAAAGTTAATTAGGAAAAACCTGAAAGAATATTTGATTAGATTGAAGTCATAGCACATAGAAAAAATATTATAAGATAAAAAATGCTGCAGCTTCTTTCTTCTCAGACAGGTAAATAGTGATGAAATCCAACAGCTTTTAATCTCGAATAGTAAATTTATATTGATATAAGCACAATATAGCAGATACCACCCGAGATAAAAAACAATTAGATATAGTGATCGCTGCATATTTTCATCAGGAATGGCACCTATAAACTTTTAAAACAGAAAAGTATTATAAGATAAAAAATGTTGCAGCTTCTTTCTTCTCACACAGGTAATAGCTGAAATCAAACAGCTTTTAATCTTGAATAGTAGTTATATATTGATATAAGCACAATATAGCAGCTACCGTCCAAAATAAAAAACAATTAGATATAGCGATCGCAGTATATTTTAATCCTCTGGAATGGTACCTGTAAACTTTTAAACCTATTTTTTTTAGGAGTAAAAATAATAAATTAGGTAAATAACGGTTCAACATATAAATAATAGCTGAAAAAAAATGTACAGTGGGGGAGGTAAAGTAGTTAAAAAACGAGGTAGGTAGAATCTAACCAAGGGTAAAATACAGGTACATACTTTTTATCAGACAGATAAATACGCATACACAGCAGGTAAAAAGTTCAACTTTGTAGCAAATCCTATGGCTATAATTCGAGATTCTTGTGCCATACCGATATCAAAATCACGACATATCACAAGGATCTGCGACTATGGACATAGGTACAACATTTTATGAAGTAAAAAATAATAAATTACGCAAATAACAGTTCAACAGGTAAAAACGTAGCTGGCAGAATCTAACCAAGGGTAAAATATGGGTACATACACATTTAGCAATTAAAAACAATTATATATTGTAAGCGTTCAGTTCAACTTTGTAGAAAATCCCAGGGCTTTATTTCATAGATTCTTGTGCAATATTGATTTCAAAATCACAATATAAACACTAAGATCTACGAATAAGACAGAGGAAGTAAAAGGTGTTCTTCTTCTAATAACATGTGTAAAAACCGATCAGATATAGTCGTGACTACTGCAAAATATCGCTAAAAAATACAATATTTGCACAATAGTTACCACTACAGCTGCAGTTGTCCTAGCGTCCATGGAAATAGTAATCCGTAGAAAATTCCTCCCCCCAGAAGGGGGTGGTAAAAATATTAAATCAGATAAATAATCGATCAGTCAGTTAAAAATGTGATAAAACAGTAGTTTTCCTAAACCTAGAACGAAATATACGGTAAAATGATTGTATGTAATATGCAGCTGACATAATTTTCTCTCCCACTTTTCCACATGGCTTGAGACATGTCAAAATATTAGATTTACGGGTCAGGATGCACCCTTTTTTTAATATTTTGGCTGGTTAAAAATTTGTGTCAGCCGATAACAGACTACTTTGTCTTAAAAAAGACAATACATACAGACTAACTTAAAAATCCTACATTAATAAAAAAGTTACAATGAAAACTCTAACTCGTCATATAATACTAGATTTAAAAATTAAATAGTATTAAGGTAATATTTTTTAAAAAATAGTTGGACGACTTTAAACTTGTCCAGAGGTCGAAAAATAGATTAATAACGAGCCACCAAAAAAATATATAGTGCCCCAGAAGGCGTTACTAATTGTTATTAGTTATAGGTGTTGGTAAAAAGGTTTCAAAAAAAGACAAGAAATTGCAAGACAAATTATTTTATTTATTCAGTTTGGTGATATATAAAAATTGCATATTTTACTTTACAAAGGCAACTTAAATATTATGATGATATATGATGATTGTATATTATGGTGATATATAAAAATTATATATTTTACTTTACAAAGGTAACTTAAATATTACAAACATATATATATATATATATATATATATATATATATATATATATATATAATACAATATTAATATATACTTAGATAATGCATTCCCTATACTAATCTTCCTCCATCAGAGAACAATGTCCCCAAGGTAATGTCAATGGCGAAGACTGTGATATTTTCCGTTTGTCATCGTAGGGACTCAGACCAATTTTGGTTTGTTTTAAGGTATGCAATTCGTGCTTTTGAGATCTAATTAAATTTTGTGATATGGTTTTCTCAGTAAAAGATTCCAAACATTCAACAAAGTCTTCAAACGTTATTTTATTTTTAATTACAGATTTATTAATCCCCTTTATCTTTTTAGTAACTCCCAAGTTCGACAGCGCTTGATCAATTTCCACACGTTCTTTAGCCGCCTCTTCCAATTTTAACTGTTCAATATGCATCTCCTCGGGCGTATAAAGAACTTTAGTAGCATACATTTTAGAGCGAAGGCCAATAAAATGTGTCATTATTCTGCCGTTATTCTCATCTTTCATCATTCCCAACACCTTTTTGTTTACCCTAGGTATATTATAAACATTGTCATCGGGATAATCGCTAGTATCAAAATATTTGTTACAGTCTCTTTTAATTATCTCATATACATCTTGGTTTTTAATTTCATAGATAAGACTATCAGTGTCAGTATATAAAACATTACATTTAGAGAACGTTTTTAACATGTAATTATAATGAAAATCATATATGGTAGTTTTAGCAATGTCTAGTATACACATTCCTACGTATATAGGTTTGTTAAAATAAACATTGGTTTTTGCGAGCTCAACGATAATCATGTTTTCATCAATAATGGTACTACTTTTAAATTCGGGCCTGGCGATAAGCGCTTCAGCTCCATATCGCCCATCCCATTTGGTTATTAATTTAACATTGCAATGACGTCGAATATTTTCCATAGATTTGCCGAATACAGCGTTGATTAACAGTTTAAAGAAGTTTTTCTCAAATTCATTTGTTGCTTGTTGTCTTAGCAGAGTATTAAAGTCGATATATTGTTTCAGCCAATCAGATTGCTTGAATGATAAAACTCGGTGTAATTTAGTAACTTTTACACCGAGTTTTATCACTTGTTTTAAATTTCTGTAATGTATGACATACTCTTTTTTGATTTTTAAAGTAGCCATTAGTTTATTGATTTTAGAACCTTCCGGCGGCGGTTCATGGTTCGGACATGGTGGTAAATCTGAAAATATATCATGAAGTGCTTCGGGTATTTCCAAATCTACTTCCAAGATATATCCAATATCTGTCTTATCGGCAACATCAAGAATATTCAGTTGCGAAATTTCACTGTCGGATAACCAGTTAAATCCCCCGTATGGTAAATATTGTGACATTGCCCACCCGTATTGATTATTAACATCCGTATATAATAAATAATTTGTTTCCTTATTAGAATCGTAATTTGGCATATATTTATTGTTGGCTTCAGCATATCTTTTTGAACATTGGCTCAAACCACCACGAATTCCCTTTTCTATAAATAATATCATATCTAGGTCCGTCAGCAACTCAAGTTTCTGTTTAGTCATGAGCAACATACACTGCCATGCATATCCAGGCAAGGTATACGCATGTGCAGGATCAATACTATAAGTTTTTAAGCTGATACTACGAAATTTTTCGAAAACATCAGCTAAGAGCAAAACATCGGTTTTCATGTATAGCTCCGAATAATCCCGCATATTTTTACATGCAAATTTTTCCCATACATTGTCGGCATGCATATAAGCATCTCGGGATATATACTTGTCTTCTAAGCTGTTATAAAAGGATATTTTTGGAGGTAATTTTTGTTCTTGTAATCTTTCCCAACTATCCATGTAATCGTATGGGAAAACGCCTTTACGGGTTAATAATTTAAAGTGTTCATCGCTTAGCTCCCCAAATTCTGATTTAAGTATCGGATACTCTTTCAAATATGATACTAGCTTATCTAGTCCATCAGATAAAAATCTAAAACTATCGAGAAATCTAAATTGTATAGCGCTGTTGGCAATATGTTTTGTAAATGATATGTATTTTTCCTTGTTGACCGGCAATATATCGATATGTCCATCTATTTCAGACAAGGCTTTTATAATCATGTGACCATCATAAGAACTGAGGTTATGGAATATAACGGGAACTACTTTGGAATCTTGAAAATTTAAATTACAGCTTTGATGAGTAACGCCTCTATAGGTGGAATCGAGATGGCTGTGATCTCGCACACGCTTATCTCCTTCAGAAAAAGGTTGTGAACAGATATGACAATGAGTGGCAGTTTGAAATTCTTCCTGCTGTTTTTCCGTTAATGGTTCCATGGGTAAAGGACACCAAAATACTGTTTCAACATCTTCCGCAAATTGTTGTAGCTCGCCCATGAACCATTTCATACAGTCCGGCCCTGTATATGATCGATAAAATGAAAGGCTATCGTCGTAAGAACACTTTACGTAATACCCCACGGAAAATGCAACATGTTTTTGATATTTTTCGGTTTTTTTAGATGAATCGTCCTCAACAGGTAAAAGCAAACATTCTGAGTCGGCATAAATTACAAATGGTACCTTCTCCTTGAAATGATGATTTTTAAACTCTACAATTGCGTTATCTTGTGTAGGGACTTTGGGTACTAATTTATCATTAATTTTAATACATTCTTTAGTATGGGAAGCTAATTTTTCAGATGATCCAAAATAGTGCAAACACCGATCACAAATAAATTTTTGGCCATGTGCTTTGGTAAGTTGGGGTGATATGAGTCGCGATAGATTTTTTATCCAAACATAGTGGAATTTAACCGGATATAAATTATCAAAATCGTCTTCGGAAATGTAACTGTCTTGAATGAGCAGTAAATTAACATGTCGATCTTTTTTATCATTGGTTATAAAATATGGAAGAACTTTAAAAATTTTACCGTCTTTTTGTAGTCTATACACATTAATTGATAAGTTATTTTGCTGCTCAAAACGGGGAATTTGACCTTGTGTTATCGGAAACTGAATTCCCTTCAAGTTAAATATAGTCTTAGGATCCGGATATGAAGAAGTTTTATTTTGCCGGCTACTTCTAGCAACCTGATGTAAAGCGGAGACTATTGACCAAGCAAAACACATATTATCCTGGTTTTGAACATTAATACAAGCCTTTCTCTTAGCAATGGGGGTGGGGAGCTCTAGATAGCTTCCCGCACGCAGAGGATTATACTTATTGATATTAATCATTAAGTTCACAACCCGGCTTAACGCCCAGCCTGAATTTTTACCTGCAAAGTCGTCTAAATCAGCTAAAAGGGGACCTCTAATTTTTTCTCGAAACAATTCATCTAAATCAGCTCCTTGATGTATGGAAAAACTTAACGTGTTGAAATATTTATTTTCTTCTAAAATTTCATCAGCCTTTGCAATTTCGAATTCCCCACTCAAAACGGTGTTGACCTTGAGAGCCTCATCTTTTTTTAAAGCGTTTTGGATTCTTCTTCTAAACAATGCGGCACAATCGTCTAAAAATGTGCCTACATCTGTATGTTTAAGATTGACTATAACACCCGTTCTAATTCTCGATTGAAAAGCGGAATGAAGATCTACCCATTTAACACGGTGGGTCGCAGTTTCAGTTCTCCTGACACCTGTTCCCCCACCAACCTTTTTATTCTTTAGTACATGTTGGAATCCTTTGATCTGAGCCATACATGATGTTATATGTGCCTTTTCCGGCACAGTTTTAGCGCGTTTTAAGTTGCGAGTTAAGTTACGCAATGCACGAGTGCATTCCCTTAAAACCATACCACACTTCTCTCTAGTTAGATTGGAGTTCTGAATCTTACCCCTTATGGATTTTACGTAATCGCTTGGAAATGACATTTTTTATGCTCTGGAACACAACTAAACACGTGTGTACTCTCGAACAGCCTCAAGTAGAATGATGGAGAGAAGAAAATTTACCCCTATTTATAACCTCGGTGCTCAGAGGCGTAACAATTTTTTTTGATCCTTAATAGTATAAAATAATAAAATTAAATTTAAACTGATAATTAAATGCATCAATCCCCCCCCCCCCGAGAGATAAGGAGGACAAGTGTCAAATGCTTACTTAATACTATTTAGTTTTTAAAAATTCACACATAAACTATAAATTAATTAAAAAATAAAATAGTTATTGGTTATGGTTAATAATCCTTAGAATAATTATCGATTAGGTCTATATCATCATACCTATATCTAATCTATTGGTTAAGGCTGATAGCCAAAGCACTTAAGTTTTAAAAATGTAGCTCAAACTTTCTCCTATTAAACTACGGTGTTTAAAATCGAAATTGCGTCCAGATAACAGCTATGTAGTTTTAAGGGTTCCTTGAACTCTTTATAACCAGAAAAAATATTTTGATATTCGCACATTAAACTCACAACTATAAATTAATTAAAAACTGCGATAGATATTGGTTATAACTAATAATCAATACAATTAATTTATCGATTAGGTCTATATCATCACACCTATATCTAATCTATTGTTTAACGCCGATAGCCAAGGCACTTAAGTTTTAAAAATGTAGCTCAAACTTTCTCCTATTAAACTACGGTGTTTAAAATCGAAATTGCGTCCAGATAACAGCTATATAGTTTTAAGGGTTCCTTGAACTCTTTATAATCAAACATCCAAAGAAAAAAGATCCAACTTCTCAAACGCGTTCTTAACTTCAATCGAATCTGAAAGAATTTTTACAATATATCCTAGTGTTAATAGCAATCGGTGAGATGCTTTAAAAATATATGGGGGGTAGTTACCCCAATCAACCCCTACCCATAGCATGTGGGATATGAAAATACATAGAAAATTACAGGATTCAAAAAGATAAGGCTTATACTGATAAATAATTTTTTGAATTAATAAACACATTCTTAGAGAAAAAACCTGCGTGTAAGAATGTAAATTATAACATTTCAGTTATTATATCAATCCCACGCTTTACATAGGTTATTTATTTAATCTTGTTTAAAAAAAGAGCTAAGTTGAAATAAAAATGATTTATATTTCACAATTTTTGGGTTTGGCACAAGAGATTTTTAAACCATTTAGTTTATAAAACTACCCACTAGGGTCTGTATATTAAATAGTATATACCGGGGTCTCTAAAAATATAAAAAAGATGAGCTTATATCAGCTGTTTATAGTACTCGTTTAGCTGTTATGTTCTATAAGGAAAACACATACCCTCTGATTGGTTTGATTAATGTTAAAAACTGCTCCCCCGCAGGGGTTTTATGAACAGCATTTCTACTAGTTAAGTGTTTGTTAGGTAGTTGATAGGGATGTTAGATAATGTTGGGGAGTTGTTTTGGGTAGGGTTAGGTGGTTGTTATGGGTGTGTTAGCATAGTGTTACGATAGTGTTAGGTTAGTGTTACGATAGTGTTAGGTTTAATAAATAGCGAAACACTCTGTTTGCGTACTCATTAGTTTACAAGGCGTCATAAAGGCACGATGGCTGAAAGAAAAATTAAAATGATGCTCCTGGAAATGGCAGATAAAAACGTCATGGGATTTAGAACTGATGGTGGCCAATACTTTATTGGAAATGTTCCAGTAGAGATTCAAAATAATAAGTTATTGATTAACAACGATACGTATACTTTAACGACTGGGCTATTAAGTTTACTTACGAGTATGCGTTCAAAAGGATACACGACCAAGGACTTAAATGACTACAAAGAAATTCTACTTCTCACCAACGTTCATAGGAGGAATTTTAACCGAGATGAGCGCATTCTTTCTAGCTCTAATTGGAAGTATAAAAATATTATAGCAAAGTTATTTCCGCCTAAAAGAATTTACACTTTAAAATCTTCAAAGCCGATGAAACAAGTGGATTACAAAAGTCCTACAGCTGAAAGAGAATACGGCATTGTATCACATTATGATGATGTTAATGAACTAGTTGATAGGATCAAATATTTAGAAGAAAATAATGTTGATAAATGCAATCATAGTGAAATAATGGCCATACTGATGGAGCTACAAAGACTCGGCATTATAGAATTTTATAAATAGGAATAATTGTGTTAAATCTAGAAAAGTATTATATGACATGTTTCTTAATGTAAAATATGTGTTTTTTAAAATAAAAATTATGAGCAATATCATCAGCTTTTAGTTTACGCTCCTATAAACCTATACCAGATAATAAACTTATATATTTTTCAAATTACTACGACCTCCATAGATATTGAATAAAATATAATAATATTGTCATTTTTATTTTTATTTAACTCTAGTTAATTTATAAAAGTTTATCGTTGTCCTTGTACGCTAGTATTTAAATAAGTAATTTCTACCTAAGCTTCTGATAATGCTTGAATGCAATTTTTACATATAAAACCTAAATAATCCAGCTGAAAGGGGTCTATTCCTGAAGCGTGTACTTTCTCTAGTGTTATATTTAAATTTCTTAAAAAAATTATGCATATCACTGCATTGTCAGTACTGATCCCCAAAGTTCTTTTATTTATTCCATCTAGTAATGAATCGTTGTATATATATGAAAAACCGTAAATTTCGAACCATAAATCAAATTCACATATGTCAACATTCTTAAACTTAAATAATTGTCTACACTTAAAGCATTTATACATTGTATGATTTTATTTTTATAAAATGCGATACCTGAAAAGAAAAGTTTATGCAGAAGAAATTCTGTTCTAATTCAGCAAAAAATATATACTATAAACGTTTGATTTTTTAGTAAATAAAATAAAACTTTTTTTAAAATAAAAAAACATTAGAAATACTGACTTACCACTATCAGATGTAATAGCACTAAAAATACCAAAATTTTTAAAAAAGATTCAGTAACTGCAAATACTTATGCTGCTGAAGTATGCCTAAGTTTTGAAAACATTATGGTATAAAAGTTTAAATAAAAAATCTTTTTATACTAGAGACCTACCTGCCCGGGTCTTGAAAACGTTTTTGGGATGGTGGGGAATTTAGGGGGCGGGGTTAAAGAAATACTACTTTTAATTGGAATGCATAACTTAAAAGTTTTTTTCTGAAAAATGATTGGTAATTACGTTTTTGATAAAATACTTAAACAGAGGGGGATGTTTTGAAAAAATGTGGAGGGGCGCTTAAACACCATAAAATACATCGTTTTGTTAAATAATAATTAATCAGTTTTTCAGTATTTTTATTCTATTTTATAAGAACAAATACTATATTATATGCAAAAGAACTCACCATCAGGCATTTTAAAACAACTCTACGAACACACAAACCTTTAAAAATTTTTAACAAGATATAAAACGGCTATAAATTTTGCGTTCTGGAATATATACCTACCCCTACTTATTCCCCCATTTTAATTACAGAGTGATAATAACACTTTTTTAAATGTTACCAGTTTGCCTCAATTACCATAGGGCCTGTAGCATGGTAGTTGCAAGCGCGCAACTGTGTATAAATCTTTGCGGTTTTTCTGGATTTGATAACGTTATATGCAACTAATTTTATGCTCATACCCTTTAGTTAACATTATGCATTCATTATTACCTATAGAAAACATAAATGTAAATTTTTTAAAGGCTTATATTAAAATGGGAAAAAACAGTGACATTTTTAAAATTCGATGTTTTTTAGCTTTGTTCGTTTTCGAAAGACTCTCGTAAGTAGAAGCCTTGTTTTACTTGTGCTATATTTCCGTAATTTATATTTTTTCATAGTTTAAGTAATCCTTTTTCTTATCGATTATCATTACGTAAAATCTATAGCTTTTAGCGTTGCGGTACCGCTGTTTTAAAAACTTATATTCTATATTTTTCAAGTTTTTCTGTTGTTTTTTTTTATTATATTCTTGATAAATGTATTGTTACCGATAACACAATCTTTTTACCAACACCTATAACTAATAACAATTAGTAACGCCTTCTGGGGCACTATATATTTTTTTGGTGGCTCGTTATTAATCTATTTTTCGACCTCTGGACAAGTTTAAAGTCGTCCAACTATTTTTTAAAAAATATTACCTTAATACTATTTAATTTTTAAATCTAGTATTATATGACGAGTTAGAGTTTTCATTGTAACTTTTTTATTAATGTAGGATTTTTAAGTTAGTCTGTATGTATTGTCTTTTTTAAGACAAAGTAGTCTGTTATCGGCTGACACAAATTTTTAACCAGCCAAAATATTAAAAAAAGGGTGCATCCTGACCCGTAAATCTAATATTTTGACATGTCTCAAGCCATGTGGAAAAGTGGGAGAGAAAATTATGTCAGCTGCATATTACATACAATCATTTTACCGTATATTTCGTTCTAGGTTTAGGAAAACTACTGTTTTATCACATTTTTAACTGACTGATCGATTATTTATCTGATTTAATATTTTTACCACCCCCTTCTGGGGGGAGGAATTTTCTACGGATTACTATTTCCATGGACGCTAGGACAACTGCAGCTGTAGTGGTAACTATTGTGCAAATATTGTATTTTTTAGCGATATTTTGCAGTAGTCACGACTATATCTGATCGGTTTTTACACATGTTATTAGAAGAAGAACACCTTTTACTTCCTCTGTCTTATTCGTAGATCTTAGTGTTTATATTGTGATTTTGAAATCAATATTGCACAAGAATCTATGAAATAAAGCCCTGGGATTTTCTACAAAGTTGAACTGAACGCTTACAATATATAATTGTTTTTAATTGCTAAATGTGTATGTACCCATATTTTACCCTTGGTTAGATTCTGCCAGCTACGTTTTTACCTGTTGAACTGTTATTTGCGTAATTTATTATTTTTTACTTCATAAAATGTTGTACCTATGTCCATAGTCGCAGATCCTTGTGATATGTCGTGATTTTGATATCGGTATGGCACAAGAATCTCGAATTATAGCCATAGGATTTGCTACAAAGTTGAACTTTTTACCTGCTGTGTATGCGTATTTATCTGTCTGATAAAAAGTATGTACCTGTATTTTACCCTTGGTTAGATTCTACCTACCTCGTTTTTTAACTACTTTACCTCCCCCACTGTACATTTTTTTTCAGCTATTATTTATATGTTGAACCGTTATTTACCTAATTTATTATTTTTACTCCTAAAAAAAATAGGTTTAAAAGTTTACAGGTACCATTCCAGAGGATTAAAATATACTGCGATCGCTATATCTAATTGTTTTTTATTTTGGACGGTAGCTGCTATATTGTGCTTATATCAATATATAACTACTATTCAAGATTAAAAGCTGTTTGATTTCAGCTATTACCTGTGTGAGAAGAAAGAAGCTGCAACATTTTTTATCTTATAATACTTTTCTGTTTTAAAAGTTTATAGGTGCCATTCCTGATGAAAATATGCAGCGATCACTATATCTAATTGTTTTTTATCTCGGGTGGTATCTGCTATATTGTGCTTATATCAATATAAATTTACTATTCGAGATTAAAAGCTGTTGGATTTCATCACTATTTACCTGTCTGAGAAGAAAGAAGCTGCAGCATTTTTTATCTTATAATATTTTTTCTATGTGCTATGACTTCAATCTAATCAAATATTCTTTCAGGTTTTTCCTAATTAACTTTTTAACTAATCTGTTTTGTAGTGTATATGTTTTTCCCTTATAACGCTAAGTATTTTATAGCTCTCTCAAAAATAGGTTTTGAACGTGCCATCCCGACTGCCACCAGGACCAATAGCAGCGATTTGAGTAGTCTTGACGTAATTTGTGATTTTGATATCAATTTACGTTGAGACTTCTAAGTTTTTTGCTATTGAAATACATCTGTTCATCTAGTACATGTGAAAAACCGGAGGAACTGTATATATTGGTATTTTTTTAGCTTGTATTTATACGTTTACTGGTTATTTTTTACTATTTCTAATTATTTTTTATCTCTACCTAGGTTTTAATGTGTTCCTAAAAATTATTAGTCCTCTGCTACATACCTGCACAGTAGAGCTCGAAAACTTATCATTGCGAATTCTGGTGCTGAAGTCGTCATGGCTGCCGTCGTTTTTGCTGAAAATTAGGTATGTTATACGTTATTATTATTACTTCTAAACTGTTAATTATATATTTGTATTGCTTTTCGATGAACATCCAGTATATTAACTAGATGTTTTTAGTAAAATAGCCGTTTGTTTTTCGTTAACTTTAATACCCTACTCGCTATTTTATGGGGAGGTGAGGGGATGATCGGGGTTAAAACTACCCCACTCTGCTAAAATTTTTCAAAATTTTGTATTAATTAATTTAATATAATAACACGTCATTAATGTAAAGTTATGGCTGCTTATGCTCTTTTTTGGGTAGAAACACTCTGCAGCAATTATTTATTGATCTATTGATAAAATAAAATTGTTTATATTGAAATATTGTGGGTGATTGATTCTGAAGCACGAGTCATGTGTGGTGGGGGTAAATAGTGTAGCATACAAATCTTATACTTCAGCTTTTTTCCTCGAATAAAAACATTTTTTGCGCTAATTTTTTTTGCTATTTATTACTAGTTCTTTAGTAAAATATTTTGAATTGATGTAACTGTATAAAGTTTAATTCGTGCTCTATAAAACCTCCTATGTACTATTAGGCAAATAACATAACCTCTCTTTGCTTCTGGGGAGAGGGCGAGTAAATTTCATAAAAAGTTGAGATATTAAGCGTGCCTTATCGGGGCTTTGAATACGTCTTTACCATAAGAAGCTTGGGTTTTGAGGTTATAAAATGGCTGCATATAACTTTTTTTCTCTATGTTGTACCGTATATTAACTAAATTTTTTATTAAAAATATAATTTTTTTGCTTAAATTTTAATATCTTTCTAGTTATTTTTTAGAGTTGGTATGCTTTAAAATTTATGTTAAGTATATAATATTACATATTTTTGCAGGTATTAGGACTAGATTTTTTTTATAATTCAGGTGTTTGACATAATTTGAATATAAACTCGTTTTGCGGTAAACCAACACGTTTCCGGTGCAAAATAATTATCGCATTCAATATTTATGTGGTTTTTTTGGAAGGAAATTGGTGGTTTTTGCTTTCTGCATGAGGTTTTATAATCTATTATTTCTAAAGCGCATTTCCTAATTTTTGCATATCAATGTGCGGCTGACCGCGTGGAATATCTAGCGACTTTGTAAAAATTTCTTTGATTAATATGGGTATATTTATTACACTTGGAATTTTTTAGGACGTCTTATCAGTTTTTTTTATTTATAGATTTTGATATCGCAGTAATTGCGTTCTACCTAAGCATTAAGTTTGCTTGGGTTTGCTAAGCCGGAGCTTCGTTGTTGTTGTGGGAGTTATTATAGTTTCTTAAAAGTTAAATTTTTTTAAATTTTATCTGGGATTGTTTTATAAATTAATCTTTTGGATCTCTTTGAATGCATATTATATATGTCCATCTATGGATATGATCGTTTTTGAATAACATAACTTCTTATCTGCTGGTATAATCATGCTCTTTTTAATAAGCTTCCATTTATTAACTATTCTTCTATAACAAGCTGCACCTATCATATCACATACATAGCAATGAACTACCCAACCACTGAACCACTCGACAACTGAACCGCTAAAAAACAACTACCAACCACTTAAAGGCTAAAAAACAGGCCCTGTTCAAGCAAACTGTTTACACGTCTAACCGCTCAACTAGACAACAGCTAAAAGAGCCTCCCTATTTCTGAAAAAACAGCTAAAAAACAACTCTTGAACCGCTAAAAACAACTACCAACCACTTAACAACAAACAGCTCTGTTCAAACCACCCTGTTCTAAAGCACCCTGTTCCTAACCACCCTGTTCTAAAGCACCCTGTTCCTAGCCACCCTGTTCTAAAGCACCCTGTTCCTAACCACCCTAATATTAATCTGTTCTGCAAAATATATAGCTCTTTAATAATCTAATACCCTCGTATATTTAAATTTTTGTATCTTCTCCTACACCATTTTGATTATCTAATACTATTATTCCATTAACTCTTATCATTTTTTAATCAGCTAATTAATTCATAGTAATTTCTTATCTACTAATCACCTTCCCCGCTAAAAATATCCTTAATATTCTACCCCAACTCATCTAACACGACGGTGGACTGAACGGTGGCTGAAAAGTGCCACGCCTTAAAATGGTACCAAAAATGCAAATCGAACCTTAAATTTTCTTATGGAGATTTACGTGTAAAAATGAGGTTTGTGTCGGCAGTATTCCTATTGCCTTAACTACTATTACCGATTTTATTTTACCTATTACGTAACTTTGATTTTTTTGATATTGCGATTTCTTATCGATTTTATTTTATTCATTTACGTGACTTTGATTATCTTTGCGTTGTGAATTATGATTGCTGGTTTACGTGATTTACCTTTTTATTATTTCTTGCTATTTTCGCTGATTTAATTACCTTTATTTACTATATTTGACTACACTATTGGTGTAGTTTTGCTAAATTTATTCGATTTACGCGATTGTACCTAGATTTGACTTTTTACGTTGACTTTTGAGTTGCTATTGTTTTTGTTCACTCCAAAATGGATTATAATATGCAGGTTAACCATCTTAGGAAAGAAATGCTAATTTATGAACTTACGATTCGTGGAGTACCGGCTAGTTATGCCAATACGGTAAAAGAACTTATAGTAGCGTTACGTCCAATTTTAGAAATGGAAAGGAAGGGTAAAGTTTTTGCTGGTCTGGCCTATACTTGTGTTTTTGTCGATGAATGTAACTATATAACTAGAACCTTGTATAATATTGATAGCGCGATTAAAAATGTCACCGGTGAATCCGCTAAAGAAAAATTTGAACGTTTACAATCTCAACTTGTTCACTTATTTACCCGCGTTCATCGTATTCCGGTTGCGAACCTTAGTGCCGCGGAATCGCAAACCCGATCTGACTTGTTGCTCAAAATTTTAGGCAAATTAAACTGTTTGGACAGTCTCTTAAAACAAGATCCGAATTTAAGCACCTTGCTCGCTCGAGTTCATTCGGACGGTTCGGATTCGGATGCGTCGGATTCGGATGCGTCGAGAAATAGCAATGCGTCCAACAGTCGACCGCGTCACACACGCTCGTCGCCCAAAGTCACTCCAACCGTGGTTAGTCCCAATGTAACAGCTGCTGCCGCTTCCGTTTGCCATCATTCGTGTAGCAAAGCGCATCGTGTTGAAAAGTGGGGTATTAAATTTACCGGCGAGGCTGTACAGATGTCCGTGCATAATTTCTTGGAGCGAGTTTCGGAACTACGCGAAGCTCGAGGTTTTTCTGAAAGTGAACTATTTGTATCTGCTATCGATTTATTTACTGGTAAAGCATTGAAGTGGTTTCGCGCTAATCGTCATCGATTTTCGGACTGGTCTAGTTTGTCTGACCTTCTCTGTAAACATTTCGAACCGCCAGACTATCGTCATCGGTTATTTAAGGAAATTCTAGATAGGACTCAGGATTCGACTGAGAATATCGTCGACTACCTTTCTAATATGAGTGCGTTGTTTAGAAGACATGGCTCCATCTCAGAGGACGTTCAACTTGACATCATTATACGCAACTTGTCACCTTTTTATACTACCCAACTTCCGGTAGTCAGCAAGTTAGAAGAATTAGAAGGAGAATGTCTCAAGTTGGAGTTAAAGAAATATCGCGCCGAGAACTATGTACCACCTCCTAGAAAAAGTTATAATTTTGTAGAGCCAGACTTTGCGTTCATTGCTGCTGAAACATCAGGCTTCTAAGATGATGAAGAGTTACCAATCGTTGACGTGGTGACCGAATCATCTCCGGCACCATCAACTTCTCGAGACGTGAGACAGTTACCCAGAGAGACACGTCCACCATCTCTAAAAATCTCTAGATCAATCTTGTGCGGGAACTGTAATAAGCCAGGTCATCGAAATAGCCAGTGCACTGAACAGCGCAGAATTCATTGTTACCGCTGTGGTGCACCAAATGTGACCAGTAAAAACTGCCCTAAGTGTTCGCCGCCAGAGATACGATTCTCAGAAGAGCCGATACGTCGCGAGACTGCTCCCCTTATTCTCACTTCACCGACCAACAACTTTCCTTCCGATAAAAACGCTGCCATTAACAACAACTCTGTTCCTAACGAAATCCTTTTACCGACCAACAACATTCTTTCCGACGAAGACCTTTTACCGAGCAACATGTTTCGTTCTAACAAAAACGATTCACCCCCTAACAATTCTGCCCCCAACAAAAATCTTTCGCCAACCAACAACTTTCTTTCTGATGAAAACCTTTCGTCGACCAATAACTCTCTTTCCAGCAAAAATCATTCACATGCTAATAACCCTTTTCCAAATAAAAAACTATTAGATCCTATCATAGCTCATGCGCATGGCGACCAGCGCCCCTATTTAGAAATTTCGATTTTAGGTTACAAAATATTAGGCTTATTAGATTCTGGAGCATCACGCACTATTGTAGGTCAACCCGGTTTCCGAATTTTGGAAAGTCTGGGATTAAAACTTATTAGGCAACAGACTGGTTGTACTGTCGCGAATGGCCAAACTTGCTCCAGTTTGGGCTATTTTCAGGCTCCTGTAACTTTATTAAATAAAACTCGGGTGATAGATATTTTAGTCCTTCCCGAACTGTCCCACCAATTAATATTAGGCATTGACTTTTGGAGAACCATGGAAGTGATCCCCGACTTGAAGCAGGACGTCTGGCATTTTTCCACTGATGATCGACCTACGGAAATTTGTAGCGTTATAGATGGCAACTCTTTATCTGAAACCGACCGAGCTTGTTTAAATGCACTAGTTAAGGAGAAGATATCGGAAATGGGTACTGGTCTTGGCTGCTGCAAGGTAGCAGAACACGTCATTGAGCTTGAACCCGGCACTAGGCCAATTAAACAGCGTTACTACCCAGTTTCTCCATAGAAACAAAGGATTATGGACGAGGAAATCGACGAGATGTTGAAACTTGGCGTGATTGAACCTTCTAAAAGTCCTTGGTCCAGTCCAGTGTGTTTGGTACGCAAGAAAGATGACAGCTATAGGTTTTGCATAGATTTTAGAAAGCTTAATACAAAGACTAAGAAAGACGCACATCCTATACCTTATATCTCCGCCATTTTGGATCGCCTCAGAGACGCCCGTTACATTAGCTCCATCGACATAAAATCAGCGTTCTGGCAGGTACCTCTTAGTGAGTCCTCACGTGAATTAACTGCTTTCACTGTTCCAGGTAGGAATCTTTATCATTTTCTGCGCATGCCCTTTGGCTTGACCAATGCGCCAGCCACCTGGCAACGTATAGTGGACCGTGTATTGGGTGTTGATTTGGAAAATCACGTGATGGTGTATCTTGATGATATAATTATCATCTCCAGAACCTTTCCTGAACACCTCAGAATTCTGGGCCTAGTTTTTGACCGTTTGAGAGATGCAGGACTCATAGTTTCCGAGGAGAAATGTCACTTTTGTAAGCCTGAATTACGATACCTGGGCTACATCGTAGACGCCCAAGGTTTAAGACCTGATCCTGAGAAAGTGCAGGCCATTGTGAATATAGCACCTCCACGAAATATCACCGAAATTCGACGTTTTATTGGCACCGCTTCTTGGTACCGGCGTTTTGTGCCGAACTTTTCAGCTATTATAGCCCCAATTACTCGGCTTACCAGGAAAAATGTCAAATGGGAATGGACTTCCGAGTGCCATCAGTCATTCAACTTGATTAAAGAAGCTCTTATTACAGCTCCCGTGCTTACATGTCCAGATTTCAACCGCACATTTACTTTGCAGACTGATGCGTCATTTTATGGCTTAGGAGCAGTTCTGACTCAGCAATTTGATGACGGAGAAAAGGTTATTTCCTATCTTTCACGTTGCCTCACCAAACAAGAGATGAAATTAACCGTCACAGAAAAAGAGTGCCTTGCCGTAATTTGGAGTGTGGAAAAGCTTCGTCACTATCTGGAGGGTGTACACTTTAAAGTTATAACCGATCACCATTCTTTGTTATGGCTTCATAACCTAAAAGATCCACAAGGACGCCTCGCTCGATGGGCTCTCCGTTTACAACCTTACGACCTTGAATTGATCCACCGTAAAGGCCGAGATCACGTCGTGCCAGATTTTCTTTCTAGGTCAGTGACAGTGACTACTGATTCTGTCGCAGCTGTTGACGAACCACCGTCATCATTTTCTGACACCTCCGACAAATGGTACAAAGGCATGATGCAGAAACTAGAAGAACGTCCTGATAAATATCCTTGCTGGCGAGTCGAGAATGGCAATCTCTTTAAATATGTCAAGACAAACAATCCAAGTTTTCCAGATCATTCCACTTACTGGAAAATAGTAGTACCAAAGGATAAACGAAAAGAGATATTCCTTCGATGCCATGATAATCCAGCAGCAGGGCACGTGGGTGTTTTTAAGACATTTTGGAAAGTCGCCGAGAGATATTATTGGCCGAAAATGAGATCTGACGTTGCTAGTTATGTCCGTGCTTGTAGAACTTGTGCTCAGAATAAAGTAGAGCAGAAACGTCCAGCTGGTTTAATGGGTAATCGCCCAGACATAAAGGAACCTTGGCAAGCCATCAGCCTAGACTACATAGGACCTTTACCTCGTTCTAAGCAAGGTAACACTCATATTTTAGTGGTCACCGATTATTATAGCAAATACGTCGTCTTATTCCCGTGTCGATCGGCAACAGCAAGATCGTTGGTTAAGTGTGTCGAAGATGGCATTTTCTTAGTTTACGGGGCTCCTCAATTCTTAACGTGCGACAACGGAACACAAATGAAATCCAAAGAATTTCAAGCCCTTTGCGATAAATATAAAGTTAGAATATTTTACACGGCTAATTACTATCCTAGAGCAGATCATACTGAGCGCGTTAATAGAGTTATCAAAATGATGTTGCGCTCTTACGTTCAACAAAATAACCATCGAACTTGGGAAGATAATTTAACTGCTATCGGTTGCGCCATTCGCACTTCGCGACACGAAACTACGGGCTTCACCCCATACTGCGTTAATTTTGGCAGGGAACACAAGCAATTCGGTTCGGACTATGCTGAGGGTGTTCCTCAAGTAGAAACTGAGCGTCAAAATTACATTCGAGAACGAATAGAAGCTTTCAAACAATTATTTAGAAAAGTCCACACTAAAATCGAAGCTTCTCGTGTTAAAAATCGACATAACTATAATTTGCGCCGACGCCCAGTAAGCTTTGTCCCCGGTCAAGAAGTCTGGCGTAAGAATAAAAGTATATCCGATGCAGCGAAGTACTATAGCGCAAAGTTGTCTCCGGAATTTGTAGGTCCGTTCAAGATCGTAGAAAAGACCGGCACGTGTACTTATGAGCTTGAAGATGAACACGGTGTTAGTAAGGGCATTTGGCATGTACAAGACCTTAAACCGGTATATGCCGAAACTGCGTGTGATGGTCCGTAGGAGTGAATAAATTGTTAGGCAGCTCAAAGTCATTATTTACTTTATTACATTCCGTTAATTTTACTGTCATTAATTTAATATTACGTTTTACGTGTCATTTTGCTTCAATTTACTTATCAATCTATTGATTTCTGAATTTATTAACTTTCGAGTCCATAGCTTCAAGTTGGTTAATTACATTTAATTTTTTTTCCCTTCTTCTTTCGGTAATAATGGCTTCAGTGAGTTTTCTTTTATCGTTGCGTTAATTTTGACTTTTGGCCCAGTTTAAATTCTTTTTTTTTTCTTTCCTTGCTCAGTCGTGAGCAATTTTTATGCCCTGCAGTACGGGCGTGATGGTGTCTGAATCCCTATGGGTGCGAACCTTGATGGATTTGGACACTATCGCTTAGAATAGTGCTGCACTGGGTTAACTAGGTGGGGTAGGAGTCCTCTGAGTGCCGTCTATGCTCTGCAGTGTGGGCGTGATTGTGTTTGGATCCATCTGGGCGCGAGACTTGATGGATTTGGACACTGTCACTTAGAATAGCGCTGCACTGGGTTTACTAGGTGGGGTAGGAGTCCCCTGAAAGCCGTGGCAAGGTAAGCCTTCAGCTGCCTTGCTTCTATTGTTTGTAGTAGGTAAGCCCTCAGCTGCCTTACTACTTTCACTTGCCAACACCGCCTTACGCCTCGTTATCTTTTATCTGTCATTACCTGATTATCTTTACCTTATCGTCACTTGGTTTATAGTATAGTAACGTATAGTAACGTTTATGGTCATTTACTGTAGCTTACCTTTTTGCGTTTATCAGTCTCACGCAGACACCCATCTCGGCGCGAGACGAGATGGGGGTCGGTGTGTCACATGGTAATTTAAGAGTGATAACTTGGTTAGAAGGCGGTGATTAATTAATTTTGGACCTAATTTTCTTTATCGTTTTTTTTATCTGCATTCACTATTAATTGTTTTTTTTTTACTATAGACTAGGGCCAAAAGTCTTTATTTATTATCTTGATTGGACCTTTTTTTTATTACCTTGATTTGACGTATTTACCTTGATGTGACCTATTTACTTTGATTTGGCTTATTTTTCTCTACCTTGACGTAATTTTATTATTATTCCCTACTTGTGTCTGGAAATTCCGGTTACTTGAACTAGTATGTGTTTTTGCTCGAGTCGACTTTGTCTTTCCTTCGGGGATTTAGAGTAGAAACACAATTTTCTTTCTCTCTTGCTGATTTTGTGAAGTTGAGAAGACCACTTATGGTGGGATTCACTGCTAGTTGTTGGCAAGTAACCCAATTTTCTTTATCTCGATTTGCGAACCTTTAGTTTGATTTACTTGTTTCATTTACTTTTGGTTGATTACCTTTTTATATATATATTTGCGTTAATTTACTTGTCTTTGCGATAATTTACTTACCTTTACGATAATTTTCTTTCCTTTGCGATAATTTGCTTTCCTTGGCATTTATTTGCTTACCTTTGCGTGATTTCGATTACCTTTGCGTTCATTCCGTTACCTTTTTTTCATTCCTTGATTTACTTACCTTATCGCGATTGGCCTTTGATTGGCTTTACTTTACTTTAATACCTTTGGTATTTTATTTATTTGGATTTGTCTTAGGTCTAGGTTTTGGTAGGACTATAGGTTAGTCTCCGGCCATTTCAGTATTTACTGGTTTTGCGCCTAGATCCTTATTGATATATTTTGTCTATCCACCGTTTAGACAAGATAAAACTATCCCGATTGCGTCTTTACCTTATTTTGGCTTTATCGATTTTGACATTTGTCCCTATCTCGTTTTACAGGCTGCACGGTGTTGGGTGCCACCGGATGTCGCTTCGACGCTCTTTGTTAGATCATGGATCCTTCGGAGAGCAGACCGACTGGCAGGGCTGTTCAGGGGGGGCGGAAGTCTGACCCCTGGGGTAACAGTTTGCCCATCGAACTTGTTCGGCGGGCCAGGGGAGGACCAAGCTACGTTGTTCGGCCTGAGCTCAAGTCGGCCTATTAGGTTGCGACAGGCCGGTGGCAGTGCCACCGCTCAGAACACCCTGATTAATTTTTTTTTGTTGTATGCAGGGACCGATGTGCTTCCCATTTGGTACATCTTTTAGCTTGGTGGGTGCTACAACCCACTCCCTTTTTTATGGTGGATCATCTGGGCTATCCCTCTTTCCTTCTCATTTTACTTATGTTGGATTATATTTATCTTTTCCTTTTTAGTTGTCCACCCTTTGGTTGGTTTGACGCATGTCAATTGGTGATTTAATTCGGGACGATTTTACGGTGTGAGGCTAGTAAACGAGGTTCCCCACAATATTTTTGGGTGTAACGCAATGCTAGCTCCCTTACCAACTTAGGGTTTACGTTCCACACCGAATCTTCCTGGAGGAGGTCGCTGGGTGACTAGTGGCAAAGGGACCAAAGATTTCTTTGAGTATTTACTTATTTTAAGATTGAGTTATCAGTCTTGTTAGTTAGTATTAGTTATATGGTACTACCTTGGGTTCCCACGTATCTTCACTTATGTTTTTTATTGGCGCCAGCATAGGGCAGGTAATTTATTTTCTTTTTGAATTTTCTTGTATCTACAGAGAGCCTCTGATCCTTATCGTCGGTTAATTTTCATTGGAAAATTTCCCTCCTTTCGTAGGAGAGGAGGAGTTGTGACAGGTCAATTTTTGTCACAGACTCAGTATTTGTTTTAATAATTAGTTTATTCACGAACGCCTGTTTTCTTAGTTATTTACCTTGATTCAGACGATCTATTTTCATTCTTCCGCTATGTGGCCCCCTTCCCTTGCTGTCCAGGCTACCCCCTGGGGGTGTTGATTGCCCTTTTGTCTGGTCCAAGTCAGCTTGACATCAGCTTGGCCATCGCTCACATGGCTCGTAGTTCGATTTAATGTTCTTTGTGTGTTGGGCCCTGAATTTTCGCCTTGCTTAAGGCCTTCCTGTGTGTACAGACAGTCGCCTTTAGTCTATTTATGATAATATATTTTTAGAGAATAAATTTTAAAAGACTACCTACATTTTGAATGAGATTTAATCCCGGTGTTTTCCACTGCCTTTACTGCCTGGGGTTCCTGGATTTAGCATTCTCTATTATTTAGATTCGTTTTAAAGACATTTTCCTTGCTCAAGCATTATTTTTAGAAATGCTGTTTTAATTATTAATTTTGTGGGGTCAGTTGGACTGACAGCTGCACCATGAGACTTCCAGCGTTGCTGCTTCTTAAGTTTGCAAATTTGTTCTATAGCAACTGAAGCATTTTCGCGTGGGTTTGGCAGGCTTTCGTTGCTATCTTGTTCAGGCCACCGGCGTAGGTATAACTTTCTGTATTTCCGTAACCTTATTGTTTCACGCAAGAGGCCTCTGTATGATTTCAGTACCTTTGTTTGGTGGCGCGGCGACGATTGGAGTTCTAAGTTTCGGTGTTTTTTTGCGTTTGTTTCTCAGTATGGGGTCCAAGACTTGTGCGATTATGCAATCGGGGTCATTTGGGGGAGCAGCTTCTAACCCACGCTTGAAATTGGTTGGAATTAAGTAATTCTTGTCGGTGTCGTCAATTACTGTCATGAGTTTCCACTCAAGGTCACCGCCTTTTCTTCCCCGGGTTGGGTGTTGTTCTGTGCCACCTTTTGGGCTTGTGCAGATATCAACCTGTTGGTTGAGTGGCAAAGAAGGAAGAACGTCTAGCATTTCCACCTTGGTTTTCAACGAAGATAGCAGTATCGCGGTGTCGGTTTCAGCCATTTTGAAGGCTCAAGTTTATGGATTAAGTTGCGGGACTGCGATTAAAAATTCATCTGCTGAATTATTGCTTAGTGGGCAAGATTTTATCTGCAAACTTCGTTCGTTACCATCATATCAGGTGAGCTACCTTTTTTTATATAGTTGAGCTTTTTTGCGAGTCTGCCTCGTGATGCCACGTGCATGGAAATTTTTCAAGTACTAAGGATTTCTTTCTTTATTTCTATCAAGCCACGAACATCGGCAACAGTTTGGAGGTCCAAACCCTGTGGTAACCTTTGCTGTGTGGTGCCCTTTTGCTGCCTGCAGTTTTGGAATTTCCATCCCTCTTTATCCTTGTTTAAAGGGGTAAGTTAAACCTTCAAGTATTTTTTTTGCCGCGTGTTTTTTTTTTCAACTGCGTATTGTCTGCCTATTTTTTTTTATGCCCCTAAATTTTAATTAAGATAAAATTATCGAAGTTCTGTTTTAAAAGTATTTTGTACTAAGTCTAGCTTTTGTAGCTCGGTGTACTACCTCATATTTTGAATGTTAATAACCAAGCTTTTCAGTTTCTTAATATCAATATTATTTCACCTGATTTGCATTCTTTTAAAAGCTTGAATAATTTCTAATTGGTACCGTAAAGCTCATACAATCCATAAGTTATATTTAGAACCTCTTTATACCAGCTTACGAGCCAGATTTTATTTGATTTTAAGTAAGTCAGTCACTCGCTTAGTAAATGTAGATTGTTTTTATCGGTTTTTTTTGACGTTATCGCAAAACACATACAGGAGTAATGGGGCTATCTGATTTTAATTTAGAACCGTAATTAAAATGTGTACGGGAGCTTGGGGTCATACGGGATTTATTTTTATAAGGTTGGATATTGTAGATTTACTTTAGCTTTCATTTATATCGATTGGTTAAGTAATATTTTATTCTTTCAGAAGGGTTAGTTAGCCTGCTATTTTACTTTCAGATTTGTCATTTGACCAATGTTGGGGTGAAGTAACTTGTAGCCCGTACACATTTTACATCTATTTATTATATCATACCGCTTGGAACTTAGGGTAGTTTAGTTACATAGATGCTATATAATTAGTTAAACCTGCTTTTGTTGTATCGTATTATTTGCATTTGGAACCTAAAGTAGTTAAATTAGTTGCTTGGATGGTAGCTATATATTGCTTTTAATTTAAGCTTTGTGTACAGAAGCGGTATATTTTTGATTATTTCTATTTTGACCAAAATTTTTTCCCTAAAGTCAATTATCTGGCTTTCTTTTTTTATGCTATCTTACGTTGATACAATTTGCTTAATTAGTACTGGATGCTTAGCTTTTGAGTCAGGCTACAGTAGGGACTTAAAGTATTAATTACTTTCTTTTTTTTGTGGCTTCGCTTAAGCTTTTCCTCTATTTTGAATATTACTTGAACGTTTAAATTTTAAGCCAAGCTACCGTAGAGGTTTCCATTTTTAGTTATTTTTACTGCCTTCGCGGAAGCCTTTTCTTTGTTTATACTTTGAATCTTGCGTAAAATTATGATTTAAGCGTTAATAATTTTTCTTTTGTGGTACTTTAATTATTTTTATTGTTAATGTAAGATAGCATCATACAGCGTTGAATTGGTCAGTTAATGGGCATTTAGTTTTTGTAAATATTAACAATTATCATTAAAGTAACAATGAACTTTAAAATTTAGTTATCGATGCCCTTTAATAATAATTTATTTTGTTTAGTAACGTAACTGTTTTAAATTATACCTTGAGTTTGTTTAAATTTTGCAATCTGGCTTTCAGCGATTACTCACTTTATTGATAGTTTTTTTTTAATTAAAGTAACTTCATACTTTGTTTTTTTTGTAACTTAACTAAAATTCTGCGATTCAGTTTAAGCCAATGGCTTTCTCTTTTAATATTAAATTAATTAATTAATTAATAAAAAAAAAATTTAATTAAATTTTGCGGATTAGGTCCAGCATATTTTTTTTTGCTCCAAATATTAACCTTTTTTATTAACGTAACCTTTTAATCATATCTTAAGCTCGTTTAAATTTTGCAAATAATTACCTTCTCTTTTATTAGTTGTAATCTTTTCTGTTAACGTAACTTCTGATTTTATTTTTATTAACGTAACGTATGCCTTTTTTTTTATTAATTAAATTTTAATTACTGTAACTACTAGGAATTGTTTGTTCCTAGGGTCCTTGGTAGGGGCTACGAACCTCCCTACTTCTTCCGTAGGGGCTAGAAAGCACCCCTATTACATTGTCTTCGGTAGGGGATACGAACCATCCCTATTAATTTTTGGCGGGTGCTAAGGAGCCACCCTATGAATTTACCTGTACCTGGGGACAGACCTCAGGAAGTTTTTATTTTGGTTTAATTTAATTTATTTATTTTTTTGCGAGGGCAAAATCGCCCAACCTTATTTGTCACCACTTGTAACCTTTTTTTTAATCAGTGTACAAATAAATGTATATAGGGTAAACTTATTAAGTTGTTTTTATCCAGCTCACTGCGCCCTCTCTTTAATTTTTAATTATGAATAGCGGGATTGTTGTGTGAGAAGCAGGTCCCTAGACCAACTAGGCGACTTCCAGTTTGTGTCGGTGTAAAAACTGGTGGCGTCCAATAGAACCTACCCAGCCTAACTGAGCTGAGGGCTAATTTGCAACGCGCTCTACTACACCTGCTTCCCTCCGAACACCCTGTTGTTCCTGTGTTTTTCTCTAGAGTACCTTTAAGAGTTATTTTAATGTTTTCAAGTTAAGCGGTAAGTACTTGGTCAATGATACTAATCATAGTATCTTTGACGGTTTTTAATCAAACACTTTTTATTGAACAAAGTGCGTCGCAATAATTTATTGAAACGACGTCTAATTATCTTTATATCATATATCATTATAGTCAGCATTATCGAGGTTTTCGACCTAAAGTCAACGCTCCAAATAAAGGAGGGAATTGCTGACGAGGTAATAGGGCGATCGCAAAGACAAGAGTCGGAAAGGACACTAGTGCACGATCCTCCGTCCGATACGTTGGTGATTGTGATAGATTGTAGAAGAGATGATCTTCAAATATTTAATGTAAGTAATATAAAGTTAAGTTGTCTTTCGAGAGTAATAACATAAATCTGTATTTTGTATGTCATTTAATGTTCCTATTTCATTGTAAATAAATTATTTAAGTCTGTTTAAAAAAAAATCACGTTTAGTTTCAATCTAGTTAAGGTTCCGTTACCTCTACGCCCCTAGTCGCACCCTATAAAACCAGGGCGTGACAATATTTTCATAAAGATAATAATATACATAAATTAAAACTATGAAAGTCAGCTCTATTGTTCCGGTAATCGCAAAGCGAAATAAAGGTTGCTTCCAGATTTCTATCAGAGAAAAGGCCGACATATCGCTAAAAACCCTTTTACAGTCTAGATTCAACAAAGTAAATATATTTACGTGGAAGGACGGCGACACGGTTTTTCACCACGCCAAAATGAAATTTATGCATTCGATGCGCCCTCCGTTAACTCCAGGATGATACTGACACCAAAAAATATATAAGAGGTTAGAAATGTTAACTCCTAAGTAAAATGAAGAAACACGAAATTTAAATAAAAATCAATAAATTAGTATGCCATCGTGTTCTCAGATGTCGCTCCAGCTCGTTTTCTCGTGGCGGGTAGTTTAAAAGTGATATGTTGAAAATATTAATTTATTTTCAAGCTAGTATTTGATTGTTTTAAAGACGATTTATTGTTTTTTTTTTCGTATGGCACAATAACATATTATGTATTCAGTAAAATCAGCTATAAATTGATGGCTTTACTGATTAAATTATATTTTAGAGGAAATTACAAATTAAAAAACAATAATAATCTTTAACAATCAAATACTGATACTTCTAAACCCTACACAGTATAACACGTAAAATATAAATTATATAATAAAACTACAAAGTTGCATGTCGGCTTTATTTACCAAACAGTTATTGTTATCACATTGTTATTAAAAAAATAGCCCAAGTTCCTTTTATATACGAGTAGTTTTCCATGCACCTAAATGTGTAAATTTTCATAAAGTTGATATTTACTAAATACCATTAACTCCTGAGCTCCTGATCCCCATTTTTATACGAATTCATGTTGGCATGCTGAAATTCATCAAGGAACAACACAACAACTACACAAATGTAAAACCGACATTAAAAACATCGTCTACCAGGATTTATACAAAACTTAGGGAGTGCATGGAAGAAAAGTTAAAAAAATTAACCGACAACATTGAGTCGAGGCTAACCACTGCACTGCAACCCAGCATTATTTAAAACAGATATTAAATATATTGTTTAAACAAAAGCAGAATTCTTAAAGAACAACCAAAAAGAACAATGTTAAAAAAGGCTCATTTGTGTCGTGACAAAACTTAGATTTGTTGTGACCTGTTGAATATGAGGGAGTAATTAGAATTACCGGATGCTTCCGGGAAAATCTTTTTCTTTAGTATCAAGTAAATTCTAATCACATCACGTTATTCAGCAGGTCAAAATCCATTATAAATAATATTATTATCTTTCACGTTTGATATCATGACAATCAAAAAATTGCCTCTTTTACGATTGTTCTTTAAACATATTTTATTATTAAAATTGCCGGTTTAAATTTAAACACGTATTTTTCATTCGACAGTTAAAAGACCTTTGGCATTTTTTAGCATATTCATAAAACGGTTGACAGCTTTCCTTAAAATTAAAATATATTAACAATTCTGAACGATTCAGATGCCTCCATTTTACAGCCGTTACACAGAAATATCTTTCAGGGAATGCTGAGATGGCTGGGATACTAAGGAGTAGTGATCTAGCGGAAAATATGTTTTTTTTCAATTCTCATTTCCGACTTCATCAAACATACATATATTATTTCCATTTATTAGCAGTACTTGGTTTTAAAAAAATCTGTCCCTTAAACTAAAATAATCCAATTTTCCACAATTAGAGAAACTTCATTCAACAAAAAAAGCATAGTATTCCATGGGCAACTTGTACGAGTGTCCGTACTTAGGTTAGTGTGCGTGTACCTATTATTAATTTGCTTTATTAAATACAGTGATATAAGGACATTTTCGGTGGAAGTAAGGATGGAAGGACATAAGGCTCAAAGTAAGGACTGTCCTTAGCAAAAAATGACGGTTGACAACCCTACCATCAAATAAAACATAGTTTCGTATTGTAAATCACGCTACTCTCACTCTGTTACGCATAAACATCTAGTCTAGTGAATAACGTCTATAAAGAAAGCATATAAGTCAAACGGGAAACTAGAACTACATAGCAGTTTAAGGTGAATAACAGAAGTTTCATTCATAAACATTGTCAACTGTCCAGGCGGAAAAATGAGTGGTTCGAAATCTACTTGGCGGGCGGATTGTTTGGCAAATTAAAATGCTAGTCATTATTTTCTTACCTTAATTTTTAGCCTTTTTCGTGCATAAATGACAAATTATGCGTTTGGAGTTTTTAAACGAGAAAGCCGTGTTTCTATATGCATGGCAATATAGTAAAGCTGTGACCGTACCTTCGGTTTGGAAAGCCATGAAAACACGGCAATTGCCGTGTCGTTGGCAACACTGATTTAGCGACACGCGACTGCCGCTACCTGCAGTGTTGTTGCCAGAAGACATTACAAAAACATAAGAATTGACCGCCAAAATTCGTGACAAATCGCGAGACTGTAATGATCGCATCGGAAGTAAAAATGATAGGATTAAATAATCTTATTCTACCATAATTTATTTTAAGAAAACTCAAAAAATTTTAACAAGATTAAAATATTATTAAAACAAATTTACAAACTTAAAGAAATATCTGTCACTTTGTACTATAAAAAAGCCATATTTTTTTATAAATAAAAATGTGAGACTAACACAAAACAAACAAAAAGAAAGAAGTTATTTATCTGTATCACTGGAGTTTCTATCTAAATACAATACGTGACCACAACCTAACTTTTTAATCGTATTAGGTATTTGTGATACAAAAATTGTCGCAATTTTTGTCTCTTAACAAACTTTTGGTATATAAAATGCCTTCTACTATTCTCACTTTAAGTTTGTTGCGTAGTTGAGTTTTTATTATATAAATTTGAGAAACCATTCTCTCTACTGCTGCGTTCGAGTATGGGAAATAAAAATCTGAAAACAAATCTATACACCCGAAAATTTTAGAGAGTTATCTCCTATTTTTACTAATGTAAGTTTTTTTTCCAAAACAACAAGATATCTTTATCAAAATCGTTTTAATAGTGTGATCTTGACATTATCCATTCGTTATTAAGATCTTGGATTTCATTTGGGTTATATTGGAACTATTTGAACTATGTATATTGAGAAAGTGTAACGTTAAATCAGAAACTGAGATTTAAACCTCAATTTCAATGAAACTGCTATTTGCAAAGATCAAAATCGCTCATTGATATTTCTATAAAGGTCAAAATCGTGTGATTTGGTACTTGATTCGTGAGATCGGGAGAAATTAACCGAAATCGTGAGATATCACGAAAAGTCGTGAGTTCTGGCAACACGTACGAAGCCAACCGAGGCAGACCAAGAAAGGACTTCGGCTGCTGCTCGGACCCTGATTTTGTGTTACATAGATAAAGCTGTGTTGATTAGAATTTACCGGCGGACGAACCCGTCTCGTAGATAAGAATACTATCCATTTTTAACTACGTTGTCTAAACAAGGAATCACGCTGACCGACTGGAATCGGTTTGTCGTTGATGAGTTCGGAAAAAAGACTATTCGTCTACTGCACATGCATTTCGACCATAGTGGAGTTGTGCGCAACCTATGTATTTATGAATGAAACTTTAAATATCAGCAGTCCAATATAATCCAAGCCATTGCTAGCAATATGGTGGCCAAGTCACTTGTCATTTATGGCACCCGGTTAAAGTCTGGTCTATTTTACGTTTAGAGGTTGGCTAAGAAGACATGACCGGACGTTCATTTACCTTCGCCTTCACCTTTTTTTAAACATTGTAAGGGGTCTTAAAGCCTTTATTGTAATTGGATGATTAAATTTGTTATCAATACATTTTGCTTCACTTAAGTTAAATTATGTAAAGAACGGGAAAAGCAGATAGGTACCTAGGTCTGTAGCCCCTAGAAACTTACTCACAAAAATGAGCCGGGGTCAAGTTTTGCAACCATAATTACTGTGCCAGGACCAATTTGTCATACGTCTAACATATCACATTTATTTCTATAACAATGCAGTAATAAGAATTTCATCGCTGTAGTTTTAACTTTTTTAAGTAAAACCTATTACTGCATTCTCTTACGTTAATAATATGTAGTAGACTGTAGAGATAACAAGATTGACAAACCAACCAACAACAAACAAACCAAACCGAAAACTGTATTACATAATTTGATTATCCAACCTCAGTAAGGTACACAATAATTGTCTAAAAATAAAGAGAATATTTTCATATTAAAAATATATTTTCACTTGCTGGGATAATACCAATAAAATATTCATGAAACGCCACTGGCAGAATACGCGTGGAGCCAGTCGGTAACACAACAGCTGCTGGTTTTACGCGTCCCCTCTCTTTCCTCGTCTAAGGTTGCACGAGTCTAGAGCTGGCGGAAAAATGCGGACAAAAAACTTACACTGTTGTCATAATTATTTATAGAAAGTTAAATAAAATAATTGTAAACAGTTTTTTATTTTAATTTATCTTATATAGGTAAATTTATCTCTTTGTAATTTGTATACCAATTAGATTTTTAACTTTTCAATAAAAAATAAAGCAGTCGTAAACAAAACAACGTTTCAATCAGCGTAAGACACCAGGCCTAATATTTTTAAAAATCTTAGTTAACCCTTTCTTCTGTTAAATCTGGCAACGGCCTTGCATTCGACCAATCCAAGGCACCGACTAAAAATAACGTTCGTTTGATGAATATTCCGTCTCTTTTCATTATACATGTTTTCTTTAAAGAATGTTTCTTTGTCCCACTTAAGTGTAACAGACACTCTTATCATCTGAAGGTTTAACGAGCGACTGGCAGTGGCGGAGAAGCGGTTGATTGAAATTTGTTGTTTAGTGTTGTGATTTTTATTAAAATGAACGAGTACACGCGGGGGAAAACCTTGCATAGCCAAGCCCGAGAAGTAATTGGCCATGTTTATAGGGTATGCAATGAAGAAGCTACAAATAATCAATTTAAATTGCCACTAAAACAAAAAGTTGAACGAACCGCCTTATATACGGGAGTAAGCGTAAATTCGGTAAAAAGAATTCGGAAAGAAGATGAGCAGAGACGGAGAGAGCACCCGGAGCAACCACTATGTCGTACTGCATAAGCAGTAGGTTTGTTCCAACCTACAATTTTTGTATCGTCCCAGAACGGTTATTGGGATCATTCGTAATGATGTTGTGCGCAGGCGTGTATTTTTCACAGTTCCGTGACGGTGCAAAATAAACACGGGTTGGAACGCTTTGTGAACCGATTTAGTTATCGAATTAATAACATAACCTTATTTTATGTAATGAATCGTCAATTGACGATTTAAGGATCATAAAACATAAATCTCTATCTATATCTATGGATTTAAACAAAATAATGACCGAAAATACAGTATTAGGAGGTAAGGGGGTAGGATTCTGCATTTTTTTCGGTTCAATCAGCATTAGCTCCAAATGGTCCTCGTTCGTTGATATGTCCAATAGAACATCGCTATCTCCTCCGCCACTCATGGTAAAAGAATAAAATTAAACAAAAATAAACGCTGTGAAAATCTCAAACCCTTCGACTAAAAATGTCCATTAACAAAAACCATAAATACATACATTATGTGTTGGAAACATCAACACAAAAATCGATTTTCTGATTTTGGGATCAACAACTAAGAAGGGAACTTAAATATTGAAAACGGATGAGATGCTAAAAATAATGAAGCGAATTGAATTACAATATAATGCTACAACTCATGGACACCCAGAAATTAGAGGTTTAAGACATTCCTTTGTACTAAAAAACTAAAAAGTGATAATCCTCGAAATGCTCCCCAAGGAAGCGATGTTAGAGGCGACCATTTAAAAAAAAATGCGAGGTGATAATCTCTTCCAGAACATAATGCGGCAGGTTTCTTGCGTACCGTTAAATAATGCGGACCATATAATTTAAATTGTGTTTTCTCTGAACTAAATATTCACAAAAAAGCTCCCAAGCGCATGATTTGAATATATTGTTTTGTCTGTTATTAATTGTACATAAAGTTTTTCCCAAAACTTTAGTTGGATCCGTTTGACACTGCAACAAATTTTACCATCAATTTAAGCAGAAATCTGTACGCAGATCAAATTTTACGTATCATACGCACTTTACAAATTTTTTTTCAAAATAAAGTGTGATAAAATTTTCGGCTGAGTCAAACGGCTCTTATGAGAAACATAGCCTTTCCAATAGAATTTCATGAATTCATTAACGGCATGGAAAATAACAAAAACTATTTATCTAGCTTTAAAACTAGCAATTTTTTCTGTTAGGAAATTAAAACTTGCTTAATAAATAGGTACTATTTTTCCTGACTAATTAAATCACTAAACGTTGTTCTCAGTTCTACAGGCTCTCTTGAGAGCACTGTTCACTGGTTTTAAATATCACTGAATTTGAGAACTTCTAAATAAGCATGTGGTAGAAAATAAAAAGTTAATACCTGCAAAAATATTTTCTTCTATACCTAAATGCTATTTTTCACAATAGCACATTTTACAAAAAAAGGCTATACGAAACAATTTCAGTTGATTAGTATGTCACGAACTTGTCCCACGTCCTGACTTGAAAAAACCCAGCCATAATTAATTTTCTATTGGAAAAGCCCGAAGCAGCGCTCGAGCTTTCTATTCACTATCTACAATTTCCTCAGTTTTCGTTTTTCGCTTTCATGTTCTGTATAGCGTGTCACGATAGCCAGTTAGGCCATTGTTTCCATGTGTTACCAACGTTAAAAGGACTGCTAATTAACACAAAAATTTGTTAGGGTTAATTGTCTCGGTCCTTGGTGTTTATTTTGCTTTTTTATTTATTTTTCTCCTTATTTCATTTAATTAAGGATCAAGTCTGTATTATTCATAGCATTAAATAAATGTTGTCCTGCCTGCCTGTGCAGTGACACCCAAATAAATGTTTACTATGACTTTAGGTTAGTTATATAAGGACAATATTTAAGAGTAAACATACATATTAATATACCGGGTGTCCGAAAAGACAGTATGGACAAATATATTTGCTATTAGTAAATATAGAGACCCAAATTTTAGGGGAATGCTATTGGTTACTAAATATACTTTTTCAGGTAATCTAACTTTTTTAACCCCCTTGAGGGGCGACGCTAGGGAGTTAACGTCAAACATTTTAAACGCAACCCTGTGCCCTGTGGTACAGTTGCGGACGAAAAATTTCGGACATTTTCTGAATTATTTAGAAAATTTAGAAAATCTGGCTACTTTTACCTTTATGGCCACCTAGGTAAATAAGCTGGTAAAATATGTCATTTTTAGAAAAATGGCTTATGTCGTCTAGCCTGCTTTGTTAATAGGTTAATTGCAAAAAGTCAATAAATCCATCCAGTACCAACTTTCATCCATTAAAAAATAATAATTATTTAGTATATTTTGTCTCAAAATTTATTACAAACAGAAGGAAACACACAACAATATGAGTAAATTAGTATTTTATTGTAGCACCATTTTTTAAAATAATTAATTCCAAACGTTTGGGCATGGATTCCACCAGCGTTTGAGCATGATGCGGATTATAGTTGTTCCATATTTCTTCTATTTTGTTCCACAAGTCATCACTATTTTCTGGATGGAAATCATTTGTTTCATTAATTTTTTTGACAATGTAGCCCCAATCATTTTCAGTCGTATTTACATCAGGACTTCTTGAGGGCCAAGGTAGTAAATGAATTTTGTTGTCCCGCGCCTAGTACAAATTCCTTTTTGCCGTGTGGACAGGGCAGTTGTCATGTTGATAAATAAAACTTCTTTGAGGAAAATATTGTTCACTGAAGGCTGCATAACGTTTTCTAATATATCTATGGTATATACTTCCGCTGTAAATCTGCCATTAATGAGATGACAAAGTCCAAGCCCTCTTGAGGTTATGTATTTCCATACATTAACTGAAAATCTACCACTTGTTTAAACCCATTGTGTGTATTTTTCTTCAAATCTGGTATTTGCAGGTCGGTAGGTATACTCTTACCCGCCCACTGTAATAGGATTGAAAAGTCTTTTTTCCAATACTTCAATCCTTCCTGTAAATATTTCAAAGCAAATCCCACCCTCTGCTCTTAGTTGTCAGTAGTTAGAAGTGGTTTCTTAACTGCAGCACGATTTATTAAATTATATCTTTCTTTTACGTCTTGCTACCCTAACAGGGCCAGGATAGTTTGTTTGTCTCTGCGCCTCCACGGCTGTTTGGAATGGATGGTTCTCCAAACAAGCTACCAAGTTATTATCTTGTTGTTCTTCTGATATCCTATCGCTTCCACTTCCAGGCATTCTATTTGGAGAGCTGGTATTTTCCCATTTTTGCTTTAATTCTTGAATGGTGCTTCTTGGTAAACCGATTTCTTCGGATATTTTCTTACTGCGCAACCCTCTTCAAATAAGATAATCAACCTTGCTCTTTGTTGTTGGTTTAATCTTGCAACGTAACTCTTTGTGGGTTTCTCAGGGATTTTGGTTCGAATGCTGGTAATGAAAAGCAATGTTTCGGTTTCTCGACAGGTTGTTTAATTCTTCTGTTAATCTACAATCTTTTACGACCAGGCACGCAGTGACTCTAAAGTAATATTTTACAGCTCTGGTAGTCACCAAAAGGTTCGCTTTCAGTTTGTAGATTTCGGGAGAAAGAAATTAAGAAAACTGACTGGCTACGACACAAGCGATGGTAAAAATGATCTGCTAAACCTTTTTACCTGGTCAAACGACAGAGCAACGAAACTCTGCAAAAAAACTGCACAGTGGCGGCGACTCGTAGTAAAACGAGTATATTATATGTATATTAACATAGGCGGAGGTAACGGGTTTTGTTACAATCTGTTCATTTTATCAAAAATTAAAGTGACAAATGCTTTTAAAATCTATTGATATAATCAGTCCATGACAACTTTTAAGTAAAATTCAGGTGATCTTAGGTATAGAAAGTTGAATTACATTAGAAAAAATAATGTGGCCGGGATTCTTCGTCCGCAACCGTACCTCATTTTAAAGGTCTTTAAAAAAGAAACATTTTAACGCAAACCCGAGGGCCGTATCTTAATTCGTTTTTAAATGGCAAGCCTTTAAAAATCGAAAATCATGAAAAAAAAAAAGGAAAAATTTAAATACCTTTATTTCTCTTATTACCTTAAAAGTTGTTCAAAATGACCACAGTAAACTTCTTGGCAGTAATACAGTCGATTTTGGAAATCAGTTAATACATTTGTGAGAAAATGTGAGAACAAACGGTACAACCCGCCACTAGTAAGAAACACATGGCACCGAAAAAGCTTCCAATTCTATCAATAATTTTTCTGTGCAACAAATCAGTATACGAAATAATGTTAGAGTTTTTTTGAAAATGTTTTAGGTTAACAAATATTAATATACCAAACATCACTAAGAACACAGTACAGTTATTTAATGCAAAAAAAAACAACGCTCGACTTTTAATCAACATTTACAAAAGTTCCGTTAACAAATTAAACACAATAGATACATAAAAGAATACGCAGTATTTTGTAACCACCAGCACTATTAAAAACTGAAATTAATGTGTTTGTTACCTTAAAGTACACTTCCTCAGGAAAGGTTTTACGTAAACGAATATGTAACACACTAAACAATACTAATAAAACAGTAGGTAATTGATAAATTTTTTCATATAAAAAACGTTTCACAATCAAATTAAAAGACAATACCTACTTACAAGAATTTACGCTATGTTTTGACTATCAGCACAACTGAAAAACTAAAGAATAAAAATTCGTTTATTTACTTAAAAACACAACTGGGTACGCAAAGATTAAAATACGTTATTTGACATCCACGACGTAGTTATAGATCATATACGTACTAATACTATATTGTTAGCATCCAATCTACCCGTTGTTAAAATTTGAAGCCAAGACAATATCTTCTGTTCTTTGGTTTTGTACCACGTGATGTATGCACTTTTGCCGGAACTGTCACTGTCACTTCTGACAGCAGTTTAAAGTGTGAGCTTGTCGGTTTCTTTATCGTCTTTTTACCTTTCAAAAGTAAAGACTAATGTGTTTTTATTTGTGAAAAGTGGAATAAAAGTTAATTATTATTATCCTATTTACGATATTGACATAGCTAATGTACCGATACCTAATGCCACTTTTAAGCAGCAAGAAGTTAAAAAACTACTTGTAGTTTCAGCGACGGATGGTCTTCACAAGAATGTAAACTGAAGAGTGAATAGGTACAGGGTTATTCATTATATTTTGACACCCACCTACAGCTCTTATTACGAGTTATAGAAAAAAACTTTAAATACAAAAGTTTTAGGTTTTTTCACGTAGTATCTTTTGGTAATAGCGGAAATAAAAAATTGACTTTACAACATTGAAAAAATTAATTGACTTATATTTTTTTAAATGGAACACCCTGTATATTATTAGCTCAAATGAAAGATCTCCTTGTTCTGATTTCAAATATATATAATTTGTTGGCATTTGGTTCAGCCACTTTTGAAATATTTGAGTTTATAACTTATTTTTTCACAATTGGAGATAATGTCATTAAAGTTTGTTGCTTTAATAATATAATCAAGTTGCCTTGAAAACGTATTGTTGTAGTGTAAATAAAGTATTTTTTTAAACTGAAATATTTCAAAAGTGGCTGAACCAAATGCCAACAAATTATATATATTTGAAATCACAACAAAGAGATTTTTCATTTGACATAATAATATACAGGGTGTTCCATTTAAAAAAATATAACTCAATTAATTTTTTCAATGTTCTAAAGTCGATTTTTTATTTCCGCTATTACCAAAAGATACTACGTGAAAAAACCTAAATCTTTTGTATTTAAAGTTTTTTTCTATAACTCGTAATAAGAGCTGTAGATGGGTGTCAAAATATAATGAATAACCCTGTACATGATTTTTAATTTGGTATTTCTGATATTTTATTATAAATTAAATTAAAAATTATTAGATTATTCACAAAATAACGCTACGGCGAAATCGAAGGCTTGTCAGATTCAAATTGGAACTTTTGAATGACCGGCGCGAGCTGCCATGTTATCATTTGTTTATTATTACACCAAAAGTGCAGCCAGAATGAGCCTGATCTACAGGTATGCAAAATATTTTTTATTTTGGTTTATGTAGCTTTTAAGTTCTTGCGCTAACCGATAGAAGACAGGCCGATAGATCGGAAAAGGTTTCGGGAGGTGATTTTTTCACTAATGCAATTCTTCCTCGAGAAATGTGAAAATATAGAAAAAGTCGCGTTTTTAGACCGAAACAAATCCCACCTTAAAGAAACATCAAATTCATGTTATTAATACGTTAGCAAGAATATATGAAATATAAATGTGAAAAAGTGTATATATTTTATAATTTTTAAAGTAGAGATCAACCTCACGTGGATTTTCATACACTTATCGCAAGAAATTCTTGCTGTATTTTTGTGTCGCCATTTTATTAAGAATTAAACTGGATTTGTTCAGATTAATTTGAACATTTTTTATTAGTTAGAACGTATTTAAAAAATATATTTTAACCCGTCTCATTTCGTAATTACCTTTTTCATGTCATTTTTATTTACCCCAACAAAGCCACCTACGGGAAAAATTAAATTAAATATGATGTTGTTTAAGACAGCTCTATTAAGGCCTTCGTTTCAGGCTTCTTGAAATACTTTGTTTAACTTGGGGTGTAAAATAACTTATATTTTCTTTCGTTTTCAATGAAACTTTTAATAAAAGAAAATGAATAATATAAATTAAGTATCTGGAACTCAACAGAAATTTTATCATACACATATTTTTTAAATAATAAAAAGAGAATAGAATTTATACTAGCAATTCTTATTGTCTTTTTGGTTTATTCGTTTGTGTTGCACAAAATTGCATTAACGTATATTGGATTGTTTTTAATGGGTGTCTTCTACAAACAAAAAAGAAGGGTATATTAGTACAGTTTCATGCAACACAAACAAACAGACCTATTAATACGCCTCTGTGTCGTAATCAACTGAGGGGATCGATCCGGATCATTTAATGACACTTCAATGATATTTTACCTCTTTCTACTGCCTTCCTTCATTCAATTACATATTTCCCTTGAAATTCCTAAACCTATCCGAATCGATCCAATTTTCGTCAATCGAATGCGCCTCAGGATAGCGCCACAACCGTTTTAGGTAGAGGCGGTTGTGGTAGCGCGTTTACCGATTGTAACCGGTTTGTCAACCGGAAAACTCTGAAAAACGCCTAGTGTGATAAAATTCAAAACCACAGAAAAATAAAGGAGTACCGTGTGGTGTACACCATCCCTAAGAGTCGCCAGAGCTCTGGTCTAAGCGCCACACCGGGTGGCGGCCTGGTCAACCTGTCACATGGACGAGGGCCAACATAACTGGAAGAGGAAGAAAGGAATATTTCAGGTTACATCACAAACGTCTTTGAAATCCGTGGGTTACATACGATCTTATTTTGTTTATATTAAAAAAAATCTTTAGTTTTCTGTACCCTTTTTTTCTATGGTTTATAGTTAGGCGGTTAGGGTTTATTGCATAGGGAGCCGTTACCAAAACAAAAGCATGATTTATATGAAAATTCCTTGAATTTCAATGTTTTTCACTTTTGTAATACTGTAATTTTCTTTTGGATTTTGCATAAGGGCAAAAATAATTCAAAAAAATAACTACCTCTATATGAATGAAGTCTACTTGTCAGAGGTACATATAAATAATGAAAATTGAGAATCAGTTATCTAAACCACCTGAAAATTCCTTATATACAATAAGGATTTAAACAAATCATGGTAAAACAGCTCTCTATGGCTAAATGAAGAGAGGCCAGGAAAAATTACTTGCCAATTCGGAAATGTTGAGGAAAAATACCCAAAATGAAATTTAGCAAAACATCTATATTTTTATAGAAAGAAAATTTTTTAAATAAAATGTTATGAAGGATAGTTTAAAACCAAGAATAATTCCAGCAATAGAATATTATTTTTGCGCAAGTCTAACAACAAAATAATGATATAAAGCGTAATTGTGGTATGTTATTGAAGATGAAAGGTATATTTTTTGGTAAAATACACAATATAAATGATGAACTTTATTTTTCCTACATTTTTTATTAGGATGTGTAAAGGTAGGTATCTATTTCAGAAGCATTATGATAAATTAGATGTCCATGTGCAGTAAAATATAGTTTTATTTTAAAATATTAGAGAAATGAATTTTCTTTCAATTTCTTGTATTGGAACATAAAGTGTTGCCAAAGTAACCAATATTTTATCAAAAATATTACCAAAAACTCTACTTTAATTACACCATATTGTGTAATTACTGTAATAATTAATCGTTAAGTTCTCTTTTCGTTAAAAACAAATGAAAAAGTAAACAACGCCTTGGTTTCGTAGGGGCAATTGTCAGTTTAATTCTTGATTAGCTAAAAATTTAGGCGGTTGCAGAAATAAAAAAAAAACGCTATGTTAAACTGAATATCTTTTGTTTTTAACGATGCATTAGGATTTGACGCTTGATTAAAAGTTTTCTGCAACTGACTGACTGTAAGAGCATAGCCATTCTATGAAGTGCCTCTCGTGTGTTCTTGCCTTAATCTTTATCTAGATACATAAATACAATTTATTAACAATAACCATACATACATCTTTGTATTGGTTGTGGTGGTTATCAACTTGCCGCTGCCCGGGGCACGTTAGTTATAAATTATTCAGAAATATCGATATATCGTCTTTTTCCTTCCTGCTTGTCGAATGCGGACTTTTTACTTCTTAAAGTAGGTCAATTTTCGACAATTTATTTATGTTATTTTTTGGAGGAACATTGTTTTTTGGTGGTACAAAATATACATTTTTACCTAGCACACGTAATAGTTAATTGATCTTTTGTTGTTGCCAAAATTCATGTCCGTTTTCATACAAATAGAACGAAATATCTGTCACGTTATTCAAAATATATTTCCTTCTAAGAAATAGGTGCCCGCCATTGCCACTTTTTGGATATAATAAACAAAAATTTTGAACTTTTGCCTCAATTAAAACAATTTTCTTATTTAACACCTCTGTTCTCGACGGGAAATAAATCAAGGTTACTTTATTAACTCCAATCCTATTTTCCTAACATTTAAAACTCTTTCATAAAGTTCTTCTCAAACAAAGTTGGTTTGGTCCATTTGACATGTTCTAACGTAAAAAGAAGTTATTTTTGTTAATACAACAATAATGTCTCTTGTGAAGTAATATTCAGAAGTCGTGTCGCCGTCGCGTTGGGCTCGCCGGTAATACGTCACAAGGCGTGATGTTGATCATTGGGTGATATTTCTATCTTGCATGTAGTGAATAATAAACCTTTTAAAGTAACCTAATTAAATGAAATTAGGCAAATATACAAATGTACCAATCTGCAGGTGGGCATATACTAAATAGCTGAGTCATTATCTTTATTGTACAGTAGCCTGTTTAAGACAATTTAATTTTTTTTTAATTACCTACAGCCTAAACTTTTGATCAAGTAATAAATTTAACCGACGTTTAGAGTCACCTGTGGCAGTGACATTAACATGATTGATGTCACATTACAAGTCTCCAATTAGTCTAGTTCGTGATTAAATAGTTCGTGTGACTGGACCTTAAAATAAATAATTAAAAAATCTCACAATTATCCGAACGCGGGACCACTGAATATCTTATATGATTCCATACTCTGCGTGGCATATAGCCAAAAGTTATTTATGCTTGCGTTATGTCTTACGAAATAATGAAAATATTGCTTTAATTTTTTTACTATATAGCCTAGTGCGAACTTTAAATGAAAAAGACCAAGTCAATTTAAATCAGAAATTAACAAGAAACCAAAAAATATTTAGAATGAGGTGTCCCTTTACCCTTACCCGCTGACCTTCCGGTTGGTTGATTTTAATCATATTTTGGCCGGTTCATCCTCAGGTCGCTAGAAATCCTTGTGCCAAAATTCACATCAATCAGTTTAGTTGTCTCAGCGCAATTTTTACCATACACAATACACACCATTACATAACGTAAACGTAAACGACCGAAAGTTCGCAATGCACAAAAAGTAGAAGAATTGAGGCAAATTATTAATGAATACCAACAAACCCCTATTCGGCGTTTAGGCCTGCAGTACAATCCGGAACCTGCAGTAGAATCCTGAAATGTGACCTGCATATATATGCTTATCGTCTAAGCTCCGTCCAAGAATTGTTACCAAACGGCAAGCCGCAGCGAATGCAATTTTCAAAGTTGGCGTGTGGGCGGCCGTATCGAAAAGAAGGTAATTGGACCGATTTTTTCTAAGGGACTTTCAATTCGGCGCGACACACTAAAGAAATTTTAGAAAATTTTTTAAAAGCATTAGACCATAAAGAGATGCAACAAGACTACTTTCAGCACACCAATTCACGTAACTCTTGATAATTTAAAGTTTTAGAAGACCGAATCATTAGTCGTAATATGGCAGTTATGTGGCCACCACGGTCCTGCGATCTCACGCCGTGCACCTTTTTTTATGTCCACACATTAAAACCTCGGTTTTCGAAACCGCTTGTAAAAATTTAGAAGACCTACGGGCTAGAATTACAAATAAATTTCAGGAGACTAACAACTCCCCCGAAGTGCTCACCATGTTGTTGGTGCTGTAAAAAGAAGAATGAGAACAAGTTTGGAAGTAGATGGTGGACACGTCACTGAATTAGTTTAATTTTATAATTTTTAGGTTTTTGTTGTTTTTTTTTTTTTAATTCTGTATTATGCAATGACAATGACAATAACGTAATTTTCTTAAAAATAAAAACTTCAGAACTCGACAGTTTTATTTTTCATTCACCTATATCTTTTACCTATGTTACCTTTCAAGAGTAATAATAATTCAAGACGTGCGTGACGTTTTATTTTATCTTACATTATATAAATACACATTCACACACTCCGAAAATATCAAAACGACTTCAGAATACCTCAAAACGTAAAGATATCTTATGTCAAAAACCGGAAGTCGAAAATTTTCTCGGTTCCGTTACTTTTCGATTACTTTACTTTGCCTTCGAAAAGTAAATATAATAAGCTTATATTTAACTTTTCATCTTATCCTCCTTTGACCATCCTGAATGCTTAACAGTCCATGTTTGCTTTTCTGGCATGATTCACAGAACTCTTTATTTTGCCATTTCTTTTTGTTTCAAATATCATAATAAACTCAAAAAGACCATTTATTCAGAAAAACATATACTTCGCTTTACATTCTCCCATTTCCATCTTTTTATGTTTTCTTTTTTGAATTTTGAAGCGACTGCTCAAAGCGACGAATGCTTTTGGCACACGGAATGCCCGAAAATTTATATTGACCACAAAAACATGGTATACGGAAAATTTGGCTGTGAAGTAACCAAGCTTTGTCATTTGAGATGAATTCGTATAAGGATCTTTTTACGATTTCTATTTACCCAAACAATTACTTTCAGATTATATAAGGTGTCCCGAAGTTAGTGTGTAATAATTATAGTGCATATTATGCGTTTAAAAATAAGACAAGGAGTTCCCTACATGCCTCAGAAGTGCTTTAGGAATAAAGAAGCTATGAACCTCCGAAGATATTTTGGCATATCTTCGAAACATTTGGCATAAAATATTATGAAATTAGTGAGATTTATAACTATAAATATTTAGTATTTTTATTTTAAAATTTTCAGTCAAGGGTGAAATATTTGTAGAAAAATATATTTTTAAATTAGCGTGCAAGCTATCAAATTTCCTAAGTTTATTCTGAAAGGTTTGGAGATATTGTGGAAAACCAAGATTGGAGTTCCACCTTGGTTGGCTCTAGCCCCGTTAGAAGGTATTTGTAGAGGCATATTTATATAAAATTTTGGACGTAGAATACGGCATACTACGGAATACTAATTTTGGATCAACCTGTATTAGAATTGTCAGGCGTTTTTCCCAAATTAGTAACATTAGAATTTTTAGTTTCTGAATGAATTTTTTAATAATTTTGCAAATTATTTAATTTATTTTTACTTTTAATAACGGGCCCAGATTAGGAGCATGGTAAAAGGAATCAAAAAATCACGAGCATTCCTTTAGTCGGTCACTTTATGAATAGGATTCAATATCATCTGACACCCTGTAGATTGAAATCAAAGGATTTGCGAAGCACGAATACAATGGTTCTTGTTTTTTATTTTCTAGCAATAAATTTCTCCTAGATATGTTTTTTGAGATACGTTAAATACATACTTTAATATCTAAATGGTGGAAAGAAAAATGTAACTTAAAATGAGTTGACTCTAGCGGCACCGAATAGTGTTTAAATATTAAAAAGGTATTAATACTGATACTGAATGTACTCCACCGAGTGTTGTAGATGCAGCAAAAAATGGATCCTTGAATTTGTTACCTCAAAATTCTCAACAGAGGTACACAGAGAGAAAAAAAGAGTTGGTGGGTATTAAATCACAGTCTATAATTTTTTAAATAAAAAAATAATTCACTCGATAAAACCATATTTCAAATAAAAAAGCGATACTTGCAACAAAATTTCTTTTATATTTTGCATAATTACTGTAATTAAAATATTTAGTTGAGAAATATATTCTTAAAAAAATTAAATTATTTTTCCGCCAACAAAAGCTTTAATAATTAATAGAAAAATTCGCATAATTAAACCTTGTATTAAACGTTTCATTGTACAAATTAAATTGTATTGTCGCAATAACGAAGAAAATCTACTGACAATTATAATTTAATTTTCCTAATAGGGGAAAAACAGAACTAAATATGTAATTCCAAAAATTAAAGTTTATTCTGACAACTAAATCGCGGCTTATGAGAATAAAATTATTCTTTGTCATCCCGGCGTGCATCGCATTTACCCATCGTCCCTTGATGAGAAGGCAGACTAAGCGGCTACTCCGGTAGTAACAGTGAATGTGACGGCCATTTGGTCTATTTTTGTTAGTGTATATGGATAATATAATAGCCTTTTGTTGTTTTATTTTGTAGGGATATACCTATAAATGTACCAATATGTGCATGTATTCAGTGATAAGTAAAATTTAAAGTTTCTTTGTATTTGGTAAATATTTGTTGGCGGTATAGTATAGATCATTTATAGAACAAAAAATAAAAATATACTTTTCTGTATGGCGACTTTATTGCAGGCTTTTATTGTGTCATTTTGAAAATGATTGTATCACATTAAATGCAATAAATATGTAAAACGAAAGTAGGCATTTTTATCTTTTGTTTTATAAAAGCTCTATATTTGAACCTCAAGAAATATTTTCTTACTGCTTAAGGTTCTCTTTGCTCCGCTATGTTTGGTATTGTCAACCTAATTCAGTTTTTTTACGTTTATCTGCTTTACTTTAGCATTTGAAAAAAGTTATGTATAATATTAGTCGTTAAGCAAATCATTACTAGGCTAGTATGAACGCATATTTCAAACTATTTCTTAACTGTTTGGCCCGCAAAAAAATTACGATCATGGTGTCAGAAAAAATGTCACTAAATTTTTTGAGGGCCAAACATTTAAAAAATAGATTGAGATATGCGTTCATACTAAACTAGTATATAATGATTTGCTTAACGAATAGCATATTATACATAACTTTTTTCAAATGCTAAAGTAAAGCAAATAAACCTAAAAAAAACTGAATCAATTATTTTTTGGGAACTATATCGGGATTGCAAATAGTATATATCTTTCTTAGTAAAACTAAGGTTTACTTCACGTAATTAAATTAAGATATTTTTATTAACCAATATTAAGGTATCATACCTTCACATTAAATGAATTAAATGATAATTGATACAATTAAGTCATATTTTACTTTATCGTGTAAATTTACTTACAGAAATTATGATTTACTTCAGTTAATTAAACCTGCCAATTAAATAATTAAATTCGCTGAATTATATATTTAATTGCTCGATACCAATTAAATAATTTAATTGTAAGAAAAAAATCTTACTTGTGTAAATTAATTCTTTCTCTCTGTGTATGAAATATGTCACAACCGAAATCCACCCTTATTATTTTTTGCATCTTAAGCGGACAAGTGTGTAGGCACCATTAGACGGGAAATATGATTAATAGGGCATAATGTCATAAGTAAAAATGTAAAATAAAAATAAAAATAATAAGATTCTATTTTTGTGTGATTTTTTCGTTTATTTCTTTTTAGATTTTGGCTTTTTGTCTTTCTTTAAATGAGCATCACCTTTATCTTTTCCCTTTCTCTCCGGTTTTCCTTTATCTTTTCTAACTTTTCTTTCGATAAGTTCGTCAGGTAAAGATACTAAAATTTTCTTTGTCTTGGGCCAACCTGAAATAAACAACCAAATAAAAAATAATGAAGCAACAAAAATATAAAGCTGTTAACACGTTGATGAAAATTTGTTATGCAAATTATTCTATTAAAAACTAAGTCAAAAATTTATTTATAAATTATGATATTTAAATAATTTAATGGGTATAATACATATACACACATGTCCAAAATTATTGCATAATATGTGTTTCCCACTATCAAAAATATTTTTTTTACCTTCGGCTTTGTTGTTTATTTACAATCAGTTCTAGAAAAAAAAATTAAACTGTAAATATTTTTACCTGATACTTGTTCCGTATAATACTAAGTCTTGCATTCTTTAAAAAGTAGTTTAGTTTAGTGCGTTGATGTTTTAGCGGCTTTGCTGTTTTTAAAAATGCCAATAAACATAATTTCCAACTTTAATCGAGTTGGAATACTAACTCTTTTTCAACAAGGATATCGAAAAACTGAAATTGCCAAAATTGTTGGAGTTGGCCACAGTAATGTTTCTTGTGTAGCATAAAAAAAACCAATGATGTTAAAGTTAAAGGCATGCCTGAAAGGGAAGACAGGAGGAAACAGAAAAGGGATAACCACAGCTGCACAAGATCGCCACATATCTTTAATAGTTTGACGAAATCCTTTTTCTACTGACAACTATATTAAAGTCGAGCTAGCTCGGCTGGAACGAGATAATGTTGCCAGACAAACCATATCCAGAAGGCTGTGGGAGAGGCGAGTACGTTATTTTATTTTATATGATTGGGATTCATCAGACTTGTCAAAAATGAAACATTACTAAATGCAGTAATTTTGGACATGTTTGTATATTAGAATTTAAAACATACAGGAACTAATAAAATAAGATAAAACGATTAAGATTAATTTATAAGCAAAATAAAGATAACGTGGAAATTAATTCTTTTTTAAAATCAATTGATTTTAATTTGTTCAGAATTTGTTTTTTTAATGATTTTTACGTTTTCTCCCAACATCCCTAAATAATGTATTTAACAGTATTCTTTAGGTATTAAAAAACTACCAAAAAAGCAACTGAAGAGATAAGTTCATCCGACAGTAATAAAATTTATCTTATTCTATTTATATTAACAACCTAGCTTTGGTTATAAAAAAATCGTAAATCTATATCGGATATCTTTTTGGAAAAGTAATTGGTAGATATTATTCGATGCAAGTAGAAGTCAAAGCAATAGTTTTTAATCAGTTCTTTTCTCTGTCAGTGCACCATATAAAGACCACTGAACAGATCTGACGTGGAAAGATAATATCTCTGTTCGTAGAGGAATCACAAACCGATCAGCGCCAATCAAATTTTAGGTATTTGGTAACGTGACAGTTTGCCGACTGGTTTCCAGTAATTTCATTGGCTCTGACTGGTTTGTGACTCTTGTGCGAACAGGGCTAATTATAGTATTATATTTACAATAATAGTATTAGTCTTGACCACTATCACTTTAGTTAGACTAAAGTTAATATGGTATCAACAAAATATTATTAAAATAACCACAAAAAAATTCTTTAAATATAGATTTATTACCAGAGTTCAAAAATAATCGGATTTCTTTAAAAAATGTATTATCATTTTTTAATTACCAACATAATAATATTATTGGAAACCATACTATTATTCTTTAAAGAATAGAATTGTTGGTGATAAAAAATTAAAATTTTTGACGAGAATGCTTAAGTTGTAACGAGTCAATTTCCCCATCACATTTCCTTTTAACAAATTTATTAAAATTTTTCTTTTTCGCATTCAGCCTTTCAGTTAATTTATTATGCAGGTCTACGTAACTGCTTTTAAATCGATATTCGCCCTGAAGTCTGACTCTTGCGCTTGGATGCGGCTAACCGATGATTAGGGAGTAGATCAGAGTACTCTAGAGCAATGTATAGTAGATGTGGTTTAATATTATGGCTATATTTTTGTAAATCTTTAAAACACATAATCCTATATATGTTAAGACTCAAGGAAAACCGTTGATATTTGTTTATTAAATTCATTTATTGTAAAAAGGTAGTAATTCAGAGTAAGTAGAGCACGGAGTAAAACATTTCCGTGGCTATAGACACGAAGCTCTAACCACTCTAGTAGAAATTTGACAGAGTTTGGATTCATAATAGAAAAAAATAATTAATACAGAATATTGATTGGTAGTTTTGTAAGTGTTAGATGTTAAAATAGTGAAAACGACTTTCTAAAGTGGTTAAAGTTAGTGAAGTGTCCCTTAAGGATAAAATTAGTATTGATTTGGTATAGTTATGACTGACTTGAGTTCTGATTGGCTGGGTGTTTTATGAATGTTTGGTTTAATAATATATAAGCTTAGGAGCAGAGGGTGTGGTCCTCTTTCTCTTGAGACCTTGGGGGTGGTACTGCTGAAAAAATACTGGTAGAGGAATATTAGAAAAATTTGTTTAACTGGAACGTCTAAGACACCTAAATCTTAATAAATTATATATTTAAATATTACAGCCTGTATTCTAAATTAGCAGTCTATTTATTATTAAGATAAAACGGGTTGTGGTAGATTTGATTGTGGTTTCTTTGTTTGACCCGAGTCCATTATATCAAGTTAATTTTACGCAAGTCCATTAACAAGTTAGGACCCTCTCAAATTTGTTCTACCAAAAGTTAGGACATCCAAGTTGGTACTCAAGTTACATAAATATTCTGTAGTACCTATACAGTTTAGTTATAGCCTATATGCAGATGCAATCTAGAAAAGTTCTACTTTAGTGCAGGTGTGTAATCACATCGCTGCACATTAGTAGGAAGTAAGTTAGTTCAGTTTAGAGTGTTCATAGGACATTGCCCTGGCAGATGTAGTGTATTGCTGGTTCATTAAGCCAATCTGTTAGATTACAGATTGACTATAGCTTTTATGTGATACATGGTATATCTTTTAAGGTAGATTTTATACCAATATTGTGTCCTAGAAAGCTTTGTGTACCGTAGAAGCTTTAGGGTAATCTGTGATGATTACAGAGGGTTAGTCCCAGTAAACCCAAGCTGGCTGTTCCAGAAGCGGACAGAAACCGCGTTGCCTAAAGCCGGTTCCGGCCCGAAACACGGCAAACCCAACGGATTGTACACCGGGCATGTCCTCTTTGCCGCGGCGGCCCACGGAATGTAATGGGCCATGAGCGGCATTACAGTACAGGGCGCAATACCGTTAGAGATCGGCTGTCCGTGTCCGTCCACTGGTGGACTAGCCAAGTACAGTGGATGGCCCGCCCTCGGCTAGGTGCAGTAATGCGCGGTTTTAATACAAATTTAAGATGGTCAGCATTGGGCATTTTAGAAAGACTTTTACAGCAAAATAATCACTGGAAATTTACAAAAATAATTTGCACTTGCTGTTATACCAATTCTATATAGACAAGACAATTTAGATATGAATTCAAAATGTGGTCCCTAAACTTGTGTTACCTATGCCGGGCTAAAATGCAATTATTTTTGAAAATTTTAACTTGTTTTTTTCTGTAACAATGTTTCTAGAATAACCAATGTTAACCGTCTTAAATTATATACCTACATTTGAATATACAATACATTCCATTTTGTTCTTTATAAAATCGCGCTGAACATCTCTGCTCTCAGTATTTAAATAGCTATTTGCAGATTAACAAACCTTGCTTATTTTTGCTATCTCATCACTTTAAACTAGTTTTAACTTTTCTAGTTAGTAAAGTAGTAAAATGAAAGAAGATAAGGAAAAAAAAATATTAAATTATAATAACTATTTTCTTATAAAGTAGTGGACAAATGTATTTAAAAACATATTTACATCCAAACCAAGGAACAATAAAAAACGAGATCTTCACTGAAAATGCTACAATACACATTCCAAAAAAGATATATATATAGGCTAACAACTGAACAGTACGCAAAAAAGCACCAAACACGTCTATACGCTTCCAAAAAATGGCGATTCGTTGTTATCGAGTCGCACCGTCCTGTAAACTCGGAAATTACTCTAACGCATGCTCATTGCATTCTCCAACAAGAAGAAGGGTCAGCCGCTTAAGAACCGAATGCGGTGCGAAAGCTGATCTTCGCAATTGGGCTGCCAGAATCGTCACCGCGTTCGATTCGAAACTGAAGTATCGTTTCTGGTGTGCCGAGTACATGACGCTTTAGGTTGAAGGCTGGCAATTCCTCGCATGGAAAAATATGCGCGTACCGTATGCAGTCAGAAAATGGCAAAAATAGCCGCCGACTTCCCACCAGTGCCGACAGGCGGCCGACTATTTCCCGACTGCCGTTGGTTTACTGGGTTGCAGTTATATGTGATACTTGGAATCGTTATTTAGGGTTTATTGTAAACCATTATAGCGATAAATCTGATAGATAGGTTTCCTGAATTGAGAAACCCAGATTTTGGACAAATATGTTAGTGTGAAAATTTCTGAACTAGTGAAACTTATATGTGACTCTGGTTGGTCGGCATGTTTAATGTGAAGAGACAGTGATCGGTGAGCTTATTTCATTGTTTTTAAGTATTTAAAATATACCTATATGGTAAATGATATAGTGTTTTATTTCTAGTGTAACCGAGTAAATGTTTTCATTACATTAGACACACTTGGTACAAAAAGAAAAATAGCATATGACAAAATTTTGGATTTGTTCGAGTTTTTGAAAAAAATTGTCTTAACATCTGACGGAAATAAGAACGAAAGCGCAGCAACTTAAAGAGATCCTTATATACATCGCGCGTATATATGTACTACATAGATATGCGCGAAAAACATACTTGCGCGCAGGTAGGTAAAAACACAAAAAATACAATAAAGATTAGGTAAGTACTTTCTTTGTACTTTACTTTGTCCAACTGATGCGGCAGACATTGGTAACGCCACTGGATGGGCTAAAAAGGAAGCAACTCTAAAATAACACAATATTAAATTTTTTATGGGGGATTTTCCATCAGTTTATTTACTTCAAATACCGACTAACATGTAAAAAACTACGTATTAATGACACCAATCCAACCTGACAAATCTCCCCAAAAAATAAGCTAAGTGAAGTGTACGAATGTCTTTCGTCTGAGTGACAAAACAAAATTAAGCCAATGAATTGCTTTCGTTCTTTCTGTTTACCATTAAGGATATTTACTGGACACATCGATTAAGAGAAGTTTTTCCCAGCTTAAGCCCTAATGATCCTTTACAACAACATATCTACAAATAATTAGTAACTATATAGGGTGTTTAGTACTTTGTTATAAAAATTAAGATTCATTTAGACCTTTTTTCTTAAATTCCAAATAAAACACATAAAATGGAATTGGATGGCGGAATCTTTATTATGACCTGAAAGAACAATCTTTGACATTTATTTTTTGAAAATAATTTCATTTAAATTCTGGCCGTGACTACGCCGTACGTGGTCCATTCGGAAGGTCCAATTTTCGATTACTGTTTCTAGCATTGCGACCGGTATCTGCCCAATTACGCGAGTAATGTTGGCTTCTAAGTCCTGAATCGTAGCTGGCTTATCAACGAAGACTTTTGATTTAACATAACCCCAAAGAGTAAAGTCCAAGGGTGTGATATCACATGATCTAGGCGGCCAGTTGACAGGTCCAAAACGCGAAATTATCTGCTCACCAAAATGATTTTTCAATAAAGCTATTGTTTCGCGCGCTATTTTAAAATTTGCAAGTTAATGACTTTCTACATAACTTTGCTGACAACAGAGAGATGAGAGATGGGTCTGTAATTGGACGGAAAGGGCTTGGAACCTTTCTTCAGGACAGGCTGTACACGAGCAGTCTTCCAGCTATCTGGGAAGATACCCTTGTCATAGGGGATTTGAAAAAGACGAATTAAGATGAGTGCAAGTTCTGGAGCGCACTTTTTTTTGGAACAATTGCTGGTATGCCATCCAGACCGCACGACTTTTTGGTGTCAAGGGATAGAAGAATTTTTTTAACCTATTTGACTTTAAGTATTATTATGTGGGACATTTTGTGGAGTACAGATGTAGCAGTCGGTAGAATGAAATTGTCAGGAGGAATAAGGGTGGAATTGGCAGCGAATTGTTTGGCAAATAGTTCAGTTTTCCCGTTAGAGGTGGAGATAATTTTGTTGTCAGAGCTCAGGGAAGGAAAAATGCTTCTACAGAAGCTTTGACTAAAAAATGTTTTTGGCAAGTGACCAGAAATATTTGCTGCCGTTGGAACAGGAAAGCACTTTAATTTTTGTTCGGTTGTTCAAAGCACTTTAAGATAGATTTATTGTATTGATTTCTTGGCTCGGTGAAAATTTGGCGATTTTCGGTTGTAGGATTTGGATGCTTGGACTTTCTTGAACCTGGCTTTATCATAGGCCTTGGAGATCAGGGCTTTTGATGGTGGAGTTTAGGCTTCTTGCGGGTATGTGGAATGAAACTTTCAATATCTACTTGAATTATATCTGTGATGAGAGGAGGGATCGGGAGTGGAAAAACAGACAGGGTTCCAGGGAAAAGCAGAGAAGAAGTTTCGTTTATATTGTGTTTGTAATGTGACAGCACTCATGTAAAGGGCATTACCAAAGATGAGCCTAAAAGTCAATTAATTCAATTGATTATTTAAAAGTTTTGAGCAACAGGCTGTTAGATTCGCACGCAGCGGAACAAGCCAAAGCAAACCTTAATAGACGGAGAGAGAGCGTATGTTTTTTTCTTTGACAACACACTTTTTTCATATGGATGTTTTATTCCGAAAAATTGTCTATCCGTGCTAACGACTGTAAATACCTCATGGCGGAATGCCGCTTAGAAGATGAAAGTGTGAGCGTTGAAAGTTTTAAAGTTGGAATATTTTCAAGTGTCTCAAATCACTCGGTGTATGGCTGAAAGATTTATTTGGTAGTATTAAATGATGACCTTATGCTGTCTGAAAACCGACGAAAACCGCACTGAAAGAGAAGTGGCTGGCGGAAAGCTTAGGAAAAATTCGGAAAAGCTTATAGCATAAGGTATGTGTCCGCCGATTTGTATTTCCATTTTTTATCATTGTTTAAGGTCATATGCAAAAGGGCGGAGAAAAATTCGTAAGATTATCCCTTGAAAATGTGAATCGAAAGTGCCTTGCGCGTATTGCGTTTTTACATTCTTCGCGATTCGAACTCGGTAATCTGTCAATGACAATGATTAGGATATAATATGCGCCAATTAAATAACTTCGACACAGAAATATTTTTTTAAAAATGTTTTATTTACTTCAAAATATAATTTTGGTAAATATGTCAGATTAAAACAGAGAATGAATGATAAAAATGCAATAATTGTCTTTTTAGAATATTAACTTGACATGACACTCTTCGGAGAATCGCAGGCCTGGGAAAGTGCTGAATTGGCAGGTTCCATGGTAGCTTGTACACATAGTTCCTCCCTCCTTAAGCTGTCAAAATAGAGGAGCGACTTTGAGAGATATCGATTTCCTCAACTTTTCTCAATTTGGCAGAATTGTTTCTAATATATTTGATAAATATTTGCCTCTTCTTTACTAGTACCCATACCAGTGGCGCAGCAAGGAATACGCTCTGGAAGGGGGGGGGGGTTGACAAAAAAAATTGACAAAAACGCTCGGGGGGGGGGTTGACAAAAAAAATTTGACAAATATTGCTTTATTTTCATTAATTTGGGAAATGGGTAGGGTAATCTTTAGGCCTTGGGGGGGGGGGGTTAATCCCCCCCCCCCCGTGGCTGCGCCACTGACCCATACTACTAATACCAGTAAGAAAAAGATTAAAGTGCTGCCAAATATTAAACTGCAGATTTGTTCATTTTTTTCTTCTATCGGTGATAACTGATCGGCTAGGTCTTTGAGACGGTATATTTCTTCAAAATTTATATTGGTGTAATTCGGTGTCTGATATAGTTGAATGGCTTTTATTTTGGCAATTTCGACAGTCCGTAATATTAGCGGTTTTCCTTCTTGCAGAGTTACGTCATGGATAAATTTCTTATTTCTTGCTTGGATGTTACAGGAATTCGGTATCTTGATTAACGTAGGAAGTTCGATTTCCAAATGTTGGTCTGATTTACACTGAGAGAAAATTCTTTCTTTCTGCGAGGGTAGGACAAGTATTCTTCCGTGTAACTTGTTCGATTGTTGACTCTTCGCTTATTTCAAGGATGTGGCAACCACTGGTGGAGGCGCTTTCCATTATTTGGAGAGTGCAGCTGTCTGGTGGGTGTAACTTTTCCACACAGTAATAGGTTTCTTCCAAAGATGGACAAGTAGATTATTCGAACTGGACTTCGTTGTGGTTTCATGCCAAATAAGGGTATTTGGGGATAAAGACTTTTCCTTTTTGGATCACAGGATATAAATGGAAAAAGGTAAAAGTTTCGGGCTTAATTATAGGTACATGTATAGCGAATATTAATTTGGTTTGTGAAAAGCTTACTTGGGTACCAAAAATCTGATAATAGGACAAAATGTTTTAAAAATTTGGAACTAATCAAGTAAATAATCATTTGTTTTAATTCAGATCGATATTATTGAATTATGCAAGGTGTTTAATTTAGCAAATATTATGGCGTCTTCTTAATTGTCAATAAAAGTTATTAAATTTTGACAATCGAGATTTATTTGAGATAAGATAGGTAGGTACCTTGGAAGCTTATATAGCTGTTTATATTGTTTACAGAATTTTGTATTGCTAACTGAAAATAACTTAAGCCACGTTTCAGTTCTTCTTGATTTGAGTTAAGTGAAAATATTGTTTTATTATACATTTGAATTAAATTTTTCGATAAGGATATTTGTAAATTAAGTTCATTATTTGTATTTTTCTGATTTTGACGTAAGTGAAAGATTGCTTTGTCATAACGTTCTCCATCGTCTGCATCTAAAGTTCCGAAAAGCCACTTATTTGCTTTTCCAACTAAATTTACCAATCCTTTTTTATTGCGTATGTGTGGGTGTAGGTTTTCAAGTTTTTCTTGAGTTGTTTGAATAAGAAAGTCCGTGCGTAAAGGAATACTTTCTAATAGTTCCTGGGAAGATATTGGATTATTAGCTTTTTCTGATATGTTAAAATTGTTTTTTATATTGGAAAAATATTGTTCGAGGTTTTCTAATTGAGTTATTATTGTGTCTAAATCTATATAATATAAAAATGTATGCTTAGTATACATTATTCTTGTCCTACTGAGTTGGATATGTAGGATAGGATTTTTAATAGTTGTTATTTGTATGTCGATGTCGTTTAGGTCACTGTTGACCGGAAGGATTTGAAGAACCGGAAATAGTAGGAATATCAGCTTCATTTCTTACCTGTAAAGAAGACTTTTGTTTAACTCTGGGTTTTCTAGCTGAACTTTTATGATATGTTCCTTTTGGAGATATTATTTTAATTTTACTTTGGCCCTTAATATCTGATTTTTTAAATTTTGGAAGGTCCGTACTCCTAAATTTCGTTTTTACATACGCTACGTCTTCCATATTAAAATCAAGGGGTTCTGAACGATTTTCGTTTATTTTAGAAATTATTTTTTCTTTTACTTCCGCATTTCTTTTTTGAATTTTTCTATAAAGTTCTTTAGCCGTTTCTTTGTGATTCTGTACGTCAAAGGGGTCTGTGTTGTTAATATGTCCCTTAATTATTTCAAAAGGTGTATATTTTGTCACACTATTTATAGAATTGTTGTAGCCTAAAACTGCTCGTTTGATTAACTGATCAGGAGTAAAATTAGTTTTTTCGTCTTTTAAACACCGATAGTGCCCAATAATGGTAGAGTGAAACCTTTCTACGGGGGAGTTTGAATTACTATTTTCTGGTGTTGTATAGTGTAGCTCTATTTTGTAAATTTTGCAGAAATCTTCAATTTCTTTATTTTTAAATTCTGTTCCCGAGTCTGCAGTAATTTTTTGGGGTAACCCATTATGTGATATAAAATTAAGAATGTTGTGTAGGTATTACAGACGGTCCTGTTACACCACTTTGTAGGGGATACGCTTGCCCGTATCTAGTTAATGAATCGATTTTCGTTAAGTAAGACTCGCCCGATATTTTAAATGTTTCAATATTAATATATTCAAAAGCTTTGAGCTAGTGGGTGTAAAGTTAAATTTTATTACAGGGGTATTCCTTTAAACATATTTCACAGTAATTAACGTAATTTTCGATATCTATATATTGACATTCTGGGCCAATAATATCTTGCACCAAAGGCCTTTTTCATCTCATTTATTCCGCGGTGGCAAGTTTTTGTGGTATGATATAACTCCAATTTTTCTTTTTGGTCAGTTGAAGTTACAACATCCTGCAAAAATTTCGTACAATGAATAAATTTATAAGAGGAGTTTTTAAAGAGATTTTGAAGGGTAACGACAAAATTTCGAGCTAAATTGGGGATTTTAAAATAAGTTGCGTAAGTTTTCCTTTAATATTTAAAATTTGAATAAAACGAGGTGTTGGATTCCGACTTGAAACGGTTACTAATAAACGCGTATTTTCAAATATTTTGAGATTTGCATTGAATTTTAGCAGTGTCGCCCTCTGTTAGTATTAATTGATTTCTTTTTATTTGTAGGTTTAGAAGAAAACGCCTGCTTGTCTTGAAACTACAATTCTACAATTTACCGGATTTGCGATTGCTATACCTACAGGGTATATCAAAAATTACATTTTTAATTACTTCGATTTCGATTAAAACATATTTACGTAAAAACAAACATCAATAAACAAATAAATATTATAATTTTTGGTTCCCCTATTACTACATTTTTTTTCAATGAATCATAAATTTTAAAATATTAAAATAAACAAAGATTTATTCAAACGTGTCACCACCGAGTTCGGCGCACAGTTTAACTCGATATCTAAATTTCCGATCATAATTCCTTATTTGCTGTATTGGGATATTTGTAATAACTTCCCATATTTTATCTTTCAAGAGATCTAAGTTATTATTGAAATTGGTTTTATACACATTTTTCTTCAGATACACCCAAAAATAAAAATCCATAATTGTAAGATCGAGACTCCTGGGTGGCCACTGATTTGGACCACTTCTTCCTATCCATTTCTCTCCAAACTGATGACTTAGGCAATTATAAATATTAATCGTGGAATGACCGGGACAGCCATCTTGTTGGAAGTATAATTTTATTCGATTAGCTAAGGGTATATCTCGCAAATGATCTTGAAAAAAAGTATTCAGAATATGCAAATAGGTGTGTTGATTTAAACTGTTTTCCAAAATATGTGATCCAATGATTCCGTTGTAGGAAATAGCACACCAAACGATAAGTTTTCTTGAATATTTTCTTCTACAGTGGATACGAAAATGTGGGTTGTCATGGCTCCATCAGTTTGGGAACAAATGGATAGGAAGAAGTGGTCCAAATCAGTAGCCACCTAGGAGTCCTGATCTTACAATTATGTTCTTTCATTTTTGGGGATATCTGAAGGAAAATGTTAATAAAACCAATTTCAATAATAACTTAGATCTCTTGAAAAATAAAATAAGAGGAGTTATTACAAATATCCCAATACAGCAAATAAGGAACGGTTATCGGAGAATTTAAATATCGAGTTTAACTATGCGCTGAACTCGATGGTGACACGTTTGAATAGAACTTTGTTTATTTTAAAATTTATGATTCACCTAAAAAAAATCACACGTAGGAACAGAAATCAAAAATTATAAAGTTTATTCGTTAATTGCTGTTTGTTTTTACGTGAATTTCTTTTAATCGAAGTAATTAAAAACATAATTTTTGATGTACCCTGTATAGCAATCGCAAATCCGGTATTCGAAGTTCTAGTTTCAAGACAAGCAGACTTTTTTATAAAGAATGACGTATTCTTCTAAACCTACTAATAAAAAAGTTTTTTCTCTCCTGATGTAATTTTTGATGTACCTACGCTGTATATCAATCGCAAATCTGGTATTTGAAATTGTAATTTCGAGCCAAGCAGACGTTTTTATAAGTAACGACTTTTTCTTCTAAACCTACAAGTCAAAAAGTTTTTCCTCTTCCGAACTCTATCCGTGAACAGACTATATATATATATATATATATATATATATATATATATATATATATATATATATATATATATATATATATATATATATATATATATATATATAACTTGCAAAATAACGGGATATCGGTCAATAAAATAGTATATTAGCTACTCTTTTACATATACCAAGCTTTCGTAACTATTTGGTTACTTCGTCAGGGCTAAAATTATAAATTATTAGGAACTATAAACATATTTTTATAATGTTGATATTTTACCAATGCGGTGAGTTATATTTTTCTTATTAAAAAATTATTGTTATCAGTAGATATCATATAAAAGTTTGTATAAAATAAAAATTTAATAAAATGGTATGAATCCTTAATAGAAAATTGTAAAATGTTGACACTTCTGACTTTTCTTATAAAAATTATCAATTTGACGTAAATAATTTTTGGTATTTCTTTGAAGGTGTAAAGGTATAAATCAGGTATTTAAAAAAAAAATTTTTTAAAATATATAGTTAAATTAGTGTTCTAATGATAAAAGGTATGAGTAAATTATGCTTAAATCGTTAATGTCAGTTTTAAGATTGATGGAATTTCCATGTTTATATATTTCAGCCATTTCTAGAAAAAGTCTTTTTTGTATGTTAGGTTCGATATGTAAAATTTTTAAATTATTATAATTTGGATGATGTCCTGTTTCTATACAATGTTTTGACATTGCAGTTCTATCTTTAGACAACCTTATATCACTTTTGTGACCTGCCATTCTATTTTTTAATGTTTGGCTAGTTTGTCCAATATAAGTTTTATTACAATTTACGCATGGAAGTTCATAAACTAGATTTGTTTTCGATTCTACTGAATCTTTATCTTTAAGTTTAGTATTTAAATTACCAATAGTTTTAATGATTTTAAAAGAAATTTTTATATTTTCATTTTTAAATAAGTTAGCAATTTTTTCGGATAGATTTTTTATATAAGGAATTGAAGCAAAAAAGGTTCTATTTGATTGGTTTTCAAGTTGATTGTTTTCATTAGTTTCTAGATTGGTATGGTTTCTAGTGTTAAAAATTATTTATTTTTAACACTAGAAACCATACCAATCTAGAAACTAATGAAAACAATCAACTTGAAAACCAATCAAATAGAACCTTTTTTGCTTCAATTCCTTATATAAAAAATCTATCCGAAAAAATTGCTAACTTATTTAAAAATGAAAATATAAAAATTTCTTTTAAAATCATTAAAACTATTGGTAATTTAAATACTAAACTTAAAGATAAAGATTCAGTAGAATCGAAAACAAATCTAGTTTATGAACTTCCATGCGTAAATTGTAATAAAACTTATATTGGACAAACTAGCCAAACATTAAAAAATAGAATGGCAGGTCACAAAAGTGATATAAGGTTGTCTAAAGATAGAACTGCAATGTCAAAACATTGTATAGAAACAGGACATCATCCAAATTATAATAATTTAAAAATTTTACATATCGAACCTAACATACAAAAAAGACTTTTTCTAGAAATGGCTGAAATATATAAACATGGAAATTCCATCAATCTTAAAACTGACATTAACGATTTAAGCATAATTTACTCATACCTTTTATCATTAGAACACTAATTTAACTATATATTTTTAAAAAATTTTTTTTTTAAATACCTGATTTATACCTTTACACCTTCAAAGAAATACCAAAAATTATTTACGTCAAATTGATAATTTTTATAAGAAAAGTCAGAAGTGTCAACATTTTACAATTTTCTATTAAGGATTCATACCATTTTATTAAATTTTTATTTTATACAAACTTTTATATGATATCTACTGATAACAATAATTTTTTAATAAGAAAAATATAACTCACCGCATTGGTAAAATATCAACATTATAAAAATATGTTTATAGTTCCTAATAATTTATAATTTTAGCCCTGACGAAGTAACCAAATAGTTACGAAAGCTTGGTATATGTAAAAGAGTAGCTAATATACTATTTTATTGACCGATATCCCGTTATTTTGCAAGTTTTATTATAACGGTCGTTATCCTACTGATATTATATATATATATATATATATATATATATATATATATATATATATATATATATATATATATATATATATATATATATATATATATATACTACTCCTGTTCTGTGAAACATCTCCGCTCGTATGACAGGCATCATGTATATATAAAAATTTGTAGTAGGTAAGTACAACTATAAATATTATTCCCGTTACAAACATGCAACTTGTTTGCAACCTTTCAGTTATTATGATGCATAGTCGAGTTTTAAACTTATTTGTTATTTTACAAACTTTTTAGTTTTATGTATTATTTAATCTACGGTTCGTCTTCGAGAAACCATCAACTTTTTTTTTAATACGGCTTTGAATTTTTTGATCTCATTTTTTGAGAGCCCGTTGAGCCCTGAATACAACCAACAACACTTGATGCAAATCGTTGTAGTCATCTCTCTCTTACTCATTGTGTATTCTGGAAATTTGTTAGATAATTAGGCTATACTCATTGCTATGCATGGCGGTATTTAATAGGTAGTTAGAACTCGTATTATATTCACCATATATATATTCAATCGATTCGATTCAATCGATTTCTATTGCATTACGCACCTACTATGAAAGAAAGTACTAAACAAAATTTCCTCATTCATATCCTCCTTTAAAACTATGAAATTATTTTATTGAATTACCAAAAATTAAAATATTAATATTTGTTGTCTTAAAATAGTTTGTCAGAAGGGATTCTTAGAACAAACGTTTAAAAAATCTAAATCAAAGAAAAAAATCAGTCAACTGCAAGCTATACTTGTACAATAATTAGTGTTCCGTGCCATCAGCCCCCCACTTAACCTGAGCAAACCACGGCCGCCCGATCTCCGTCCATCTGACGCGCTACTCGACACCGTGACTGAGAGGGTACCGACCACCTCACTATCCCTGAAAATGGGTACTGATGACTCACAAATGGATCAGAACAGGCAGAAGAAATAGGTGCAGGAGTTTTCGGTGAAGAAACTAATGTCAAGGAGTTTCATTCTTCCAGAGAGTATGCAACAGTGTTTGACGCAAAAATGTGTGATATGCTATAGTGTTGTTACCTTTGTGTGGGCAATGCCAACAGAGTTCAGAATATTAACATATACTCAGACAGCAAAGCGACAATACTGGCAATGAAGTCGGATATTGTTGCATCTCGAATTGTGATAGAGTGCAACGATATCCTTGAGAACCTACTAGGAAGGGGAAATACTATGAAACCCTAGGATATTCAGGAATCCAGGGTAATGAGGAAGCGGGCCGTTTGGCGAACATGGGACAAGATCCAAATGAGCCCCAATCCAACATTGCTATTTCAAGGGCTGCTGATAGTGGAGAATAAAATGGCTTATTTGGAAGTAAATTTGTCACGCGCTACCCGACATCGCGTATGCGCGTAGCTGAGTGGGCTAAATTAAAAATATTGAAAAACGCCTAAGAACAAAAGTTGTCCCGTCCATCGTAGGGAATATTTTTTGTCGAGAAAGTTTTTCTCTAAAACCAAGGGTGCAGCTGTTATAAAGAAATATACAATTAAATTATTTATAACAATTGACTGCGCTAGAATTTTCCAATCCTGATAATTTTCGCTCAATCTACACCTAGTTCTCAATGTTCATGATTTTTTTCAGATTTTTATAAGCGATCCTTCTGGTGATAAGCGTGGGGGACAGCAATTTTTAAGCGTTTTCCCCGAAAAATGTTTAAAAAAATGCAATAAAAAAATACATCATATACAATATCGTCGAATTCGTTCTTTAATAAGCTTTCATTTGACACCGTACACGATGTCCTTGAAATTTTTTTTCCATTGCCCAATTTACCCCAAGAAATTAGCCTCCAGAATCAAAATGTACCTTTTAATACTTCACGTCTATAATTGGGCCACCACCCTTTATCTCTGTGCCAAATTTCAAATTTTTACGTCGAATAGTCTCAGAGAAAAGCGCCTGGGACAGATGGACGGACGGACACCGAAGTGACTCGATAAGTGTTTCGTTTCACGGAACACTAAAAACTAGAAAAAAAATTTAACACTCTGTACCATAATTCCATACATAGAAACTAAGCATTTCCGAACCTATGCTAAAAGAAATCTTCGATTATATTTTAGCCAAAGATTCACCTGAAAAAATTTGCTAGTCGAATATTGCAACCGCCTGTATAGTAACCTATAAAAAAAGAAAATGTTGAAATTTTATGAAAAATAGTGGGAATATTTTATGTCAGGCTTTCAACGACAAGCACTCATCACTAGGGGTGGGCAAAATAATCGATTAATCGATTATTAATCGATTGAACGATTACAAAAAAGAAATAAAATCGATTAATCGATTTTTCGATTAATCGATTAATCAACTTTTCGATTAATCGACTTTCCGATTAATCGATTTTTCGATTAATCGATTATTCGATTAATCGATTAATCGATTTTTTCGATTAATCGATTTTTCGATTAATCGATTTCTTCGATTAATCGCTATTTTCGATTAATCGATTTTCTCGATTAATCGATTCTCTCTTATAATCATAACTCGACTATGAAACACGTATTCAATGAAATAATTTGAATATTTTTCGATCCGCGCTCCTTTAATTTTTAAGGGTCTAAAATTTAAATCGCCCGCCGGAATTGTGTTCAAGATAGGCAAGTGGTAAGCGCTGGAGTCGCTTTCATTATGTCATTAGTAATGACATAATTTCGACTAGCTCAATAATCGATTTAGTCCGATTAATCGATTTTCTCGATTAATCCATTTTTCGATTAATCGATTAATCGATTAATATAAATTTTATCGATTAATCGATTTTTCGATTAATCGATTTTGTCGATTAATCGATTAATAGATTTTTCGATTAATCGGAAATAATCGATTATTTCAAATAATCAAAAATCGATTATCTTTTTCGTTAATCGCCCAGCCCTACTCATCACCCATACCTAATTTCTGCTTAGGTTTGCTAAAAATAAATAACTATAACTTCACCTCATGTCAAATTTCGCCAGTAGTTTAAGATGACTATCCTAAAATACTAGCAAGTCTAAATGTTGTTCTTCAATTAGAAATCCATTTAATCATATACATACTTATTACTATGCCGTAGTAATATGTTGGGTCACCTTCTGGCAGCATCTGTCGCATAAGCATCTAATGTCAGTGTTTTGTATAAGACGCAACATATCAGACGACTTAATTCTTCCGGCTTAAGACCGTATTTTGCAACTAGAAAATATTCCTATTAAAAAATAATAAATATATTACAAAATACAACATTGCATTCATTGTATTAAATTGCATATTTATGTAATTAAGGCGGCATTCTCCACGTGGCGTCCACGTTGGCCAACTTAATTTCATTTTAGTACAATGTTTTGCTTTATTTTTCTTTTGTATGAATATTGTGACACTATTAACCGTAGATTCATATTCTCTAGGTACTTTTTTAGCGTAGTAATAAGAGTTTCAAGATATTTCATGATTTATTTTAGGAAAACTATATTTACAAAAAATATTGAGATCTTAAGCTTAGGTTTCCTACATAGCGGTACCTTAAAAAGCGGGCGTATTTTTTCGGCCGTTTTTGCCAGAGTAAAGTACGGCCGCTTTGACGGTGAACATTATTGTAAAGTAACGAAACGGTGTAATAAAATACGACCGCTATGACAGTGCACTTCATTGTGAAAATTATGGAACATTATGTGCATATTTTCGCATTTTCTTCCAACCTATAGCTGTTGCTCCCGATACAACGGACAAGTTAATAGCATGTGCCTGTATTTTGCATAATATTTTACGTGAAACAAAAGTGCTCGCTCCGAATCAAGCTACTTTGGATGATCGTATGCCCTACCAACGCAAAACTTAATTGATCTTGCCGAAAATAATGCACGTGCCCGACACACACCGCTTGAAATTCGTGATAAATTTAAGCTTTATTTCAACGGACCCGGCGCTATTGAATGGCAAAATCGTTACTGTAGAGAACATTAAAAGAGATTGTATATCTGTCGTTACAAAATAAAACGTAAAAAGTAAATAAATAATACCCACCTGTTTTACGTAGTATTGTACCAATTTCATGCCATACGCTTTGCTTCAGTTGCATCTTTCTTTACTCCGCAGACTTTACATTATATAGACCTTCATGAGTTCTAACAAAGTCAATCAAAATTTCGACTTGTTCACTGGACCAATTAATTTGTTCAGCCATTTTCAAATTCCATTCGCACAACACAATCTCTGTACAGGAGCACCGCTTAAAAACGTGCTGGCAATAATATCCCACCGTACCGAGCGGCCGCTTTCGAAAATACGGTGCAGTATTTGTATGAAGCGGTAGCGCCGAACGCTCTGAAGGAAAACACTCAGCTTTAAAAGCATGTACACGTTTTTTTGTGACTTCACTTTTTCACGGTAACGCTTTGTAGGAAACCGAAGCTTTAGTGACAGAAAAAATGCCGCCATAGATATTTTAACATATTAATCTTTTAAATGAAATCATTGTACATGTTAAAACTTTAAATAATTGACTGAAAATTGCTTGCATGGTATGAATCTATACTTAGGATACTTATAATGTTATTGGTAAAAATTTTAAAGCCGAAAAACCATGTCAAAATAAAATTGGGTTGGCCAACGTGGACGCCACGTGGAGAATGCCGCCTTAAACGACACGATAAAATTTCAAAAATAAATTTAAACTTGTCAAAAATTTCTTTCAATGGCAGACAAGCAAAGCAGCTCAAAAATAATTAAAAACATTTTCGAACCACAGAAAATTTTAAAGAATTTTATGAATAGCTATAGAATTCCGTACAAAATATAAGAATCCAAGAATTTTCGTCTACAAAATAAGCAAGAAAGCGAGCGAGTCCATTAGATCGCGAACAAAATCTTCAAGGGTTAAATCCGCAAGCTCTAAAATTACTTTTTATAGGAAACTCTTAACAAGAAAGTCATTAGAGTTTATACTTGGAGACCTGTTGAGCTGTATTTGAGCCGAATAGCAAAAAGTAAAGCCGCTGACATAGGCGTAGCTAAAAATAGAAATCTTATACGTTTTTCAATATCCACTATCTGAATATTTTTGAGCAATGGCCTTGCCCAGGCGAGAACTTTGGTGTATCGATTATTCATATAATGCAATAGTCCGGATACCTACAAAAATAAAATTAGGTTTTACTCAAAATACTGCGATAAAAGATCTTGCAAACATATGGGTTTAATAAATTTATGAACACATACACACACATTCAGTTACATTAGTTAACGTTGGCCATTTTATTTCATTAAAATAACATATTAAGGGATTAAGATAGATAGATAAGTTCACTAAATGATATCTAATATTACTCTATAACTATCCAAATAAATCTGACATTTGTTTTTCTCTTGGATGAATTAAGAAAGGACAGCGGCGTAGCTAGGGTAAGTGACACCCGGGGCGGGTATCAACGGTATCACCCCATGGTAGGGAATAAAGGTTAAAAAAATGCGCCGCAGGCGAAAATTTTTTGGGTGCCACGCCCAAACTAACCCATTTGGATTATCTACTTTTGGAGACAAAATTTCTATTTTATCAAAAAAATATTTTTTTCACATTTTTAATGATACTTCTGGATTTTTAAATAGGAAAAATTTCAAATGGGCAATTTTTTAAAAATAATTAATAGAGCCCTACAATTAAAAAAAATCTTCGATTCTATTCGATTATAAACTCCAAAAAATTTAAAGCAATCCAGTTTTTGCTAAGGTTCTTCACAAGTAAGGAACAATTTTCTTTTATTTTAATTGTAAGTATCGCATTTTTACAATCACTAGGCACACTAAACACTGACGCCACAAATATAAAACTGAACAATACTATTTTATTAATTAAAATATTTGGCCGGGATAGGTTTGCCAGACGTCCCAATTTTATCGGGACAGTCCCGATTTCAAAGGGTATGTCCTGCGCCCCTACACTCTTCAAATCGGCGATGTGTCTCGATTTTTAAAATTTAGTTTTAGTTTAAGTGGTACTGACTGTTCTTAGTTTAAGATGTATGGTTTTTAAAGCTATACTATATTTTTTACGTTTGATTTTCATTAAAAGTTTATATGTTTGCTTTTCAGTTCATTTATTAAATAAATATTATTTCATATATTATTCATATATTAAAAAATAGCATCCCGATTTTTTGACCCAGGTCCAGATTTCTAAGCAGCTTTTAAACGCTGATAACCCGATTTTGAAGATGTTGGATCTGGCAACCCTAAGTCAGGGATGATCATTGAAAGCCAATACTTTTAAAATAACAGTATATTCAAAGAATAATTTAATTACCTATTTATTTATTAAATTTACGCGGAATCCCCATTTTTACAATATAACAAATCTTCAAATAGTTAACAATAGGTAGCCGACATAAAAATTTATATTAAACATGCAACAAGAGTAAATGTACAAAAACATCTCAACAATCGACAAGGAAACACTAAAAGTTACATGATTTAATCAATCTCCTGTAACCCAACAACGTGCATCTATCTGAATATACATATCTACATTCTATTCAATAAATTTAGAGTCCTGTCAATAGGAGCATTTTGACCATTGTTACATAAAAAAGCGTTCAAGTCACCACTTTGCCTTTAATTTATGACCTTTGGCGTCCGATGTAGATTTAGCGATTCTTCCCTAACACGTGTTTTTCTAAGAACAAATTGAATGCCCTTGGCCTTTCTTTACCCGTAACCATAAATGATGGTACAATATAACAATACCAACATAAAGAATGCAAGGAAGTGTTTGAAAGTTGAAAAGACAGCTGTGGTTTGTTCACAGAAATTTAAAAATGCTTGCGATTTGGAATATGAAATTTATAAAGATTAGCTTTGTTTTAGATTATAATAATGAGAAATAATAAATTTTTGTTTTTTTTACTGATTTTTATGACCATATTTTCCATGGCATGAGCTCAAGCCCACTGATGTCACCCCCCTAGGTATGGTACCCGGGGCGGACCGCCCCCCCCCGCCCCACCCTTGCTACGCCGCTGAGAAAGGATTCGGTTTTCCGTATAGTGTGAGCGTATCAAACATGAAACCTGTTTATTTGTTGTTTGTTATGAAAATATCCTACCCCAGAGGTCCAGTTTACGAACTTTTAGGAAATACGTAATTGAATCAAGAATGGTAGTAGAAAGAAATAAAATAGCATTGGAGTGTTGGAGCTCAGGAGTGTTGCTTTCTCTGTTGTCCTCTCAACAGCTGAGCGGTTGACGTAAATTACCAATCGAAATACGTCTGAACACTCGGTTACACGTATGTCTTTGTTTAATGAACTAGAAAAGAAAAAGTGCGACTTATAGATTTATGAATGACTCGGAGCGACTTTAAATAATCCTTTACAAATAAAATATTTAAAAGTTTTTTAACTTAAATTTACTATTATTTGGCAGAAAATAAAGTATTTTAGGGCTTTTATTGCTTTTAGTAAATCTTGTGATGCTTCTAACGTATTTTTTGTACAAAAATGCAAGGTCAAATAAGATGTGGCCAATGTTTACAAATTGTATTTACAGTGTCGGTTAGAATGGTTTGTTTTGGCTTCAAAGAATGTTAAATCATCCCGCATCCATTCTTAATTCATCCAAGGTTTTTCTACTCTCTACATCAAGTAAATATTTATGACAGTTATTTTAATTCCCCTATTTTAGTTTTTATTAAGATTTATGTATAGTCCCCGTCAACTATAATTATTCATATTCATATAAAAACTGATTATTTTTTTGGATATGCCAATTGTCCAAGATATCGCAAGTATTTAGTCCAGGCGAATAGGTTTTCCGAATGATTTAAATAAATAGTAAAATAAATTCGGTATTTGTACAAAATTATTGTTTAAATGTATTGCAAACGGTATATTTAAATTAGCTTACACTTCTTTCAGACCTTTTGAACTTGCAAAAAAATCTAGAAAAATACAATAGTGAAAAATATAATTAATTTAATAAATGCGCCCGGGCTAAAATTCTTATCTTGGCTGGCGATTCTTTGTACCCGACAAAAAATCGCCAGCCGAGATAAGGATTTTAGTCCAGGTGCATATATTAAATTAGTTATATTTTTCAACCATTTGGCGATTCAACGATTTTAGAGAATGGGACCCCTTCTGTAAATTGGATAAGGTACGTGTTATACTTTTATTAGTTTTATCACAGATATTTTAATTTTGTTGTTCTACTCTCATGCATGTTTTTTTTTTATTTAGATCCGACAATATGACAATATAAAAGAAATTGTCATAATAATATGAGTTGTTCAAACTTCAAAATATTAAAAGGCCCTTTTTGCAGAAACAGAAATCTTAAACTTTCAATTGTGATAGAATTATATGATCCCATATTTAAATTACAGGTGTTGAGGAAGATGTATTAATCTCAGTGTTAATTTATATTTACAACACAAGACTATATTTATTGTTCAACAAAATCTCACAGACCTATATATAATAAAATAACCTTCTGTTCGAAACTTCTTGCATGAACAAGAAAGAATATCTGAAAGAGGCAACCGTGCATAGATTTACTTTTATTTTTTGCAATTACACTTACAGAGGTCCTAACATTTAACAATTCAGGTTTCTAGCCAAAATTTTAAATAACTTAAATTTAAAGAAATAACAAAAGTATGGGTACCTACGGGGTGTCTACTTGGGTTCTCAATCCGGGAATTCCGAAATCCCCGGGTCCGGAATCCCGGAGTTTAAACCAGACTCGAAAATCCCGGGATCGATTAATATTTTCGGGATTAATCTCGAAATGTTCTTTAGCGACACCGACAGTGATACAGACATCACTGAAGGTATGGATAAGATGGAAGTTTTGAAAAAAAGTGACTTTTTTGGAAGTAATCTTTACCAATAATCATGACCTCTGTGAATTGGTGTCTACAGTTAGACAAATAGTTCAAACATTTAGAAATGATGTGCTACAAAAGTATACCAAAAATAATCATGGAAAAGAGCTAAAAGTTATATTATATTGCAAAATGAGATGGAGCAGCTTACTTGACATGCTCAACCGTTTTACAATATTAGAGAATTTCATAAAAAGAGGCCGTCTGAAGAACAGACAACATTTTTACCAGAATAAAAATGAGACCTTATATCCATCGGTTCGAATAGGATGGGTAAGATATAGTACCTAGCTCGCGCCAACTAGTTCGCCCAGTGCTGCTCCAAACAATTTTCGGCTGCTAACACAGACCAATGAGTAGGTATATGTCGAATTTCTTCGACAGTACAAATGCACCATTGTACAACAGTAAAAATTGGGAAATTTCTTCGGTCTGTAGGTAATAATATATTAAATGTAAGTGCAAAGATTACATTGTTCGCTAGTGCACAACACTACTTTTTACATTTAATATATTACCTACATTTCTATATTTCTCTACCTTTTCACCTAAAAAAGATATTCTTTACTAATGTCGCTAGAAGCAACTATTTTTGAGAAAAATGCATTTGAATTCATTGCTGCACAGAGTAAATAAGAAATAAAAAATTTTAGGATCAGCATATCACAAACCTTCTTATTAAGGAAATGAAAACATCAAGTGAAAATAATACAAACCAAATAAAACACGAATAAACAACGAAAAAATTAACTGCCAAAATGAACTCATGGCAATTTGAAGACTTGCTTACTGACTTGTTATTATCTATAATTATTTTTATTTCTTATTTATTCTGTGCAACACCAAATTCAAATGTATTTTTCTTAATAACAGTCGCTTCTAGCGACATTTATAGAGTGTACCTTTTTTAGGTAAAAAAGGTAGGAGACTTAGAATTTCTTCTTAGAAATTGTGTAAATTGAAGCACAAAAAAGCTGGTACGTTTTAAAATGGCATTTAATGACTTTGTGGCACCCACTACAAAATACAGCAAATTTGAGAACGGATTTGCCCTTCCCATTCCAAAAAACTCCCGCCTAATAAATTTTATGAATTTATTTAGGGTTATTTCAAAACATATCGATAAAAATGCAAAATAAAATTTTAACTTTAACACCCTGTATCTCTCTTATTATCAACTTCTATACAAAAATAAGTTAGGTTAAATTGACCTCAATTGAACCATGGAAGCCACTGCTAAGGTATGGCCTATTCGTTACGAAACACCCCGTATATCGTCTACCAAGAGTCCTGGCAAATAAGTCAACTTTAAGAATTTAACCAACCCTATATTTTTAAAGCATGATTGTGTTTTTTACGACAAATCCTTCATCCTCAATGTGTTAGACGTTTTATAAATTAAAGTCATTTATATCTGCAAATAGCTTGGCGAAGATTTAAAATCTCGTAAAAACGTTTTTTAAAATTCTTGTCGCAAACTGCACGCGTAAATATTCAAATTTATTTACGTTTTGAGAACCGAACATATATTAGGAAAAAAATACTTAAACAAACAAAAATTGTTTTATTTCCTTAAAAATTCGAAGGGTGAAAAATAGCGCCTCATAGCATTAGAAAAGACAAAAATCTGGAGTAGCTTATCACAACATTTTAAGCAGTGAGCCAAACTATTTAAGGTTAAAGCGGCATCAGATAATGGGGACTTTTTGCTAGTGATTAGCCTGATTTTAAAAACGCCAAAATCTTGAGACCTGAACATACAATATTGTAAACATGTTTACCGTTTTCAAGAACAAATGCTTTTCTCCCAGCGAGCTGAACATCTTGTTTTCAGGACCAGCCAGTGCTCATATAGTTGCGTGTAATGTTTAGCGCTAAGCGGTAGCAAAGAAAATAATAGCTACGCAGCTATTATTTTCTTTGGCGGTAGCAACAACTCCCTAATATCTTAAAGGATTCTATAAACTGTTGCTGTTTTAGGTATTCATGCGTTTAATCTTTTTCTTCACATTTAAAGCTAGAAATATCCGTAGGGATTTTACCAAACATTTTAAGTGGATGTGTGGCATGGTACCACCTCGGCCAAGGAGGACCTTCTCTACCACCTTCCTTGTTTAAAGCAGTGAGATACGGCGTTCCCAAGCGGACAGACATCTAAGTACCAACCGTACCGGGCGTCATTTAACCTCAGTGATCGGGCCGACAATGGTCCGACCAGTGAAGTTAAACGTCACTTAATTAAATAAGGAATGTGTGAAGGCTGTGTGCACTTTTTAAGTATGGATGAAACAAACATTTTTGTATTCAGTGCAAAATTTAATAAATTAGCATAGCGCTTTCGACCTTATAGGTCATCATCGGTGCTTCCTGAAAGTAAGGAATAAACGGGTTAAAATACAGATAAAGAATTTAATTCAGAGATGAGTTTTATTTTTATTTTGAAATTGAAAATGAGAAAATTTTTTAATTTTAATTATTTAATTTATTTTTATTTTTATAGGCTAAATTAGTTTATTATTCACTTGTCAGGATACCAGTCAGAAATTCAGTTGAACGAACAACAGTCATACACATTAAAATATTCTTACATTACATGTAATGATGTAATGTAAGAATATTTTAATGTGTATAACTGTTGTTCGTTCAAACGGATTTCTGACTGGTATCCTGACCAGTGAGTAATAAACTAATTTAACCTATAAAAATAAAAATAACACTAAATTTAAATAAATTAAAATTAAAACATTTTCTCATTTTCAATTTCAAAATAAAAAAAAATAAAACTCATCTCTGAATTAAATTCATTATCTGTATTTTAACCACTTTATTCCTTACTTTCCGGAAGCACTGATGATGACCTATAAGGTCGAAAGAGCTCTGCTAATTTATTAAATTTTGCACTTAATACAACAATTTTTGTTTCATTCATACTTTTTTTTTTATCTTCTGACAGCCCACGAAGACCGTAGTCTAAGTACTATGTACCGTGGGTGTACTGGGGGGGTCTACTCACACATCCGTAGCTGGAAACATGCGTAGGGATTTCACCAGCCCTTTAAGAGGATATGTGGGGTGGTACCACCTCGGTCGAGGAAGAATTCCTCCTCTACCACCTACCTTATTTAGTGCGAGACACGGCATTCCCAGGCGGTGACCCATCCAAGCAACAACCGTGCCGAGCGTAGTTTAACTTCGGTGATCGAACGCAGGGTTGTGTTCGAAAACTACATCGTGCGACGCATCGGTGTGACTATCACGTGACTCAGTATTTAAATTGCTCATTTATAGTCATGCGACGATTACACTGGGGCGTCGTACAGCGTAGTTTTCGAACACGACCCAGTGGCTCGACCACCAAAGTTAAACGTCGCCTTCACTTAATTAAATACCTAAAAATGTTGCTCTAAATTTGGTTCCAACAAAGAAGTCAGGAGCAATTTATACGGCCGCCATTTTGAATTAGAGTCAAATACATTATTTGAAAATTGGGAAATAAATAGAAAATTAATAGATTGTTAAAATGTGGTGTATCCCGATTCCTTCCTTGCTGCACAGAAAATTCAAATTTCCCAACTTTCGGTGGGTCGATTTTAACCAATTTTTCGTCGGTTTATCCTCAGGTCACTAGAAAACATTATCAATTGATTTAATCCTGTCCGTGTAATCTTGATCACACACATACATTACTTCGCAAATAGTAAAACCGGCTGTACTGTGTCAAAAACTAGAAGTCGAAAATCTACACGAATACATTTCCTTTATTACATAGAGAGCATGTAGTATAATATTATATAGGCTGTATTCCGAAAGTAAAAATAGTAGGAAGCAGTATATTGGTTCATAACATATGACATATTTTTGCCCTTGGATATTCACAATCTTGCTAATAAAAGCTATAAAAGGAATATAAAGAAGAGGGGTAGAATAAAGGGAAAGAGTTTCTGGGACATATGGCACCATATGTAAGTCTCTGACGTTCCATACTGCGATAGTGGGAGAAAGATTTTTAAGGTTTTGCTCAGGCTTAAAAATTTACAAAACCCTAAAAGCAAGATACTCAGATTGAATTTCCATCAGCAGAGGTATTTTTATTTTCATAATTAGCTAATTTTAACATTATTATTTTTAAGGTTGTAAAACATATTTAATTTTAAAGTTCCCTCAGTGAATAACTTTTTGATATCTGCCTATAGACTTGATGAAGAAGTAAATACGTTTTTTATAGAATAAAATTATTCCTTTAGTTTCATATATTCATTTTTCATTTGGCTGATTCTCTAAAACCCTATTCAACAATAAACTCAAATCAGCTGTGGAAAATAGACCATCATAAAAATATAAAACAGTATTGACAATGCTATTTGTTTTTCTAACCAGTTTTACTGTTTGTACCTCGACGAGTTTAAAATTTTTTAATTAAAAAACATCAATTTTAAAGTAAAACAAGACTGGATAAATGTTTTCCATTTAAATTCATCCACATTTGAATATTTAAATGGTTTAAATAGCCGGAAAATAATTAAACGTTTGGTGCCTAATACAAACAAATACAAATTTAAAACTACAATAAATAGTTTTACCAGAGAGTAGAGAGAATACAGAGAAACACTGGCGGGCACCGATTTCGGGCCTGCCGGCCGGGGAGACCGGCTCGGCCTGAGCCGGTCTCCCTTGCGATATTTTGGTGGATTCGCTGATCTGTGGTTTCATATTTTGCCCAGAGATGTCGATATTGTTTCTCCATTATCGCCAGATGGTTTTGATTTATGTTTTGTTACAATATTTGTAAATACGTATCAGATTATTGTAATTACTTGTTGTTCCGTACTGCTCGTTTGACACTGTTTTGTTAGTATTGTTACGGTTTGTTTTGTCATACGAAATTAAAGTATTATTATTATAGCAGTTGCAACAATTAGTTGAGTTTTAAGACTTCGACCTACCTTTTTGAATATATTCCCTTATTCCTTGAACGTTTTATTTTGATTTGTTTTCCATTTAGTCAAAATCTTTCCTAACCTCGAATTTAATTTTTACAAATTTTCCGTCACTAGTCTGTCTTGGATCCAGCCTTGTTTTCCCTCTTTCTGTATAGTTAATCCCTAAGGAAATATGTCTGAATTTGGCCCTAAAAACTATAGTTGCCAATAAATATAAATTAGAGTTTGTTTACCCTGACAAACGTGAAACGTCATTTTTGACATTTGAATCGGCCGTAATTATTTTCTGTCGAGCCTGTTGCATACATCTTAGTTTTCTGTCCTGAGCCGCCCTCTGTGACTGTTGTTGGAAAACGTCGAAGCCAGGAACGATGGGATCTGCGTTCTGAGTTCTAGGTCCCTTGATTTTAAAGGTTTCTAATGTTCATTCATGCATTACGGTTCGAGGTTGACCAAAATCGTAGGTGGGGTGCATTTTGTACTGCCAATTGTACGAACTATTAATGAATGTCGGTTTATGGACACGGAAAAATGTATCTAATTGTTAAAGTTTTGTTGGTATATTGCCGGTGTTCATTGGTTAAGTTAATTTTTACTGGCAGAACATCGTGCCAATGCATTGAAGGGAATACCATGGAACCAAAGCCTTCGAAAATGTACATAATTGGGTACCAAAGTGTACCTCGAAACAACCCTGTGACGCCACTTGTGCAAGAAAATCGATATTGGAATTTTTGACAAGGATTGGGTGTGGCACCGGGGAAGAGGTTCTTTTCACAAACTGATCGCGTCGTCGACTGTATCGTATTCTAAAGTCTTTAGAAAGACACCCAAAATTGGGATCTGTGAATGCGGTACAACTAATTTCTTTTACGTTGTTTTGTTGTTTGCCATTTTGGCGTTACGTTGTTGGTCCAGTGAGGCCGTTTTAGTTGTTTTTGTAGAAGAAATTCGACATCTCTTCGTCGGTTTTTACGACGACAGCGGACATGTGGACTTAGACCCGACCCGAGATCGACAGGTATGCCTTTTTGCCACTATGAAACCCTTAAAAAAACACAGAATTCCGCGATTAAACTGCTATTTTAATTAATTTTCGTTGATTTCCTTTTTGATTCTATTTTTTTTTTACGACGTCCACGTTTTTAATTAGTTTTTCCGTAGTTAAAACTTCTCTAAATACAAGTAGATCGCTACATTTCGTGGTAGGAAAAATTATGTACAGATGGTTCTTTTTTATTAAAAATTAAATGGGGTTTATGTGACCTTCACAGGTTTGTAGGTCAAATTCTTATCGATACCTAATTTTTTTTGTCAGCTATGCTAGCTTGATTTACTACATTCTTTGATAATGTTGGTCAGAACTCTACCGGGTGACCCAAGGTTAAATTTTATTTTGTTATTTCGTATTCATAGTCATAGTGAATCAGTCATTGGTGTATGCCCGTGAATTGGAGCCTAATGATGTTTCTTTTTATCAACTAATTATGCTAATAAGCGATAGCCAGGTCATTAAAAATTCAGATCTTGTGTTCTGGAATGTCAGCTGACAGCGTTAGAGACCGGCAATTTAAAACTATAGTAATTTGGGTAAATATTTTAAATGTCTGACAGTCAGAAGTGTTGACTTTCGTATTTCACTTATTCTTTTTCTGCTGCTAATTAGCTTTTAATTAATATTGGGTATAACATAGACAGGGCTGATTCTTAATTATTAGATTTGGTTACAAAATTTCAGGGTGGGTGTAATATAGTACCGTTAACTATTCACTATGGCCTATGGTATTTGTTCATTCTTGGGTTACGCTTACAGATACGGTATGGTTATTCTATATTCATAAATATTAAGCTACATTTACTATATTTGGATGTATATGTTTAGTAATAGTAATACTGAATTTCTCTTTTGATTATACTTAACGTGCTAAATTTTATCACATTGTATTTTGCGGCTAAACTTTTCTTTTGTGTAATTAAGCGATTACCTAACAATTTTGGTTATTTTGTCACCAGTGTATGATCTAATTGTTTAAGATTTTTGTAGCTGCATTACTTATGTAAATATAATTATTTTATTATGAATATTTGTCTGTGTACAGTAGCGTACAATGGCTACTTTTATGTAAATTTTAACCTAACTTTGATTTGTTAATTAATTGGCTTCGATATTGCCTGTTTATTTTTTTTTTGACCTGATGTCTATTTAATTCAAAATATTTCCTTCGGTTTTATTTTCTTGATACCAGTGAATAATTGTATAAGGCCTTCAGCCACTAAAGTTTTTTTTTTTTGTGATTTAAATTTAATATTTCTTCGAAATTATATTTGCATAATACCTGAATTTTACCTTGCCTTTACGCATACCTTTTGTTTTATCAGGGTCTTTCTTTCTGCTGGGAGACAGCACTTCTTTTTGCTGGGAGACAGCACCATCTCTTTTGCTGGGAGACAGCACAATCTTTCTTTTTACTGGGGAACACCGCTACCCCACAACTTCTTTTGGGCTGGGAGACATCTCCAGCCTTTGATCGTGCTGAGACAGTTAAGCTGCCTAGGCCACGTCAGCATTGACCTAGGAAACCATCATAAGGGGACGAACCCCTTCAGGCAACCTTTTATTTTTTTTATTGTAATAACCAGGATCACCTTTTTCACGATAACAAATTTATTCAATTTCGGCTCTAACCATGGTTAGCAATATTTAATTTTAAAACCGATTAGTACTTTTTTTTCTATTTCCCCCTCAGGGTTTACTACAAACTGTCACAGTAATAACATAATATTAATAATAATACCTAATAATTTTATTGTATCGAATTTCACAAAAGGACAAAATACACTGATGTGTTATCAAAATTTTTGCCCTAACGAATCTGTAATATATTAGTAAATTTGTTTTTAATGGTAGTGTTTTATTTGCCTCACCAGACAGCGCAGTTTCTATTTTTAACTTTTATAATATGGTAACTTTATGTGAGTGAGTGAGCTGAAAGCGAGGTCCCAACATCATCTAGGAGGGTTTCTGTTTTTCACCCGGCTTCGAAAACAGTGGCGCCCTCAATCCACCCCTCTCTCCGGCATTGGAGCTAGGGCAATTTTTTTTTGGCACGCATGCGCAAGCCTCTCGCCTTCAACTCAACTCTTTACGTGAGTCAATTTTGGAAATTCTCAATATTTTTTTATTTTCTTAAATTTTTTTTTTTTTTTTTTTTTACCGACCTTTGGATTTTTAATTATGAATGGTAAGTAGAAGTAAAATTCTACTTCTGTGCGGAAAAGAGCGTGGCAAATTTTGGCGCCCAACGTGGGGCGCCAATAAAGTCTGCAATAAAGGTTGGCGTGCATAGCAGCTGTATTATTATAAGTATGTGCACAATTAAATAGTATACAGAAGAGAATTTACAGAATTTCTATTGACATTTCTAAGTTTTAACTGGGCATGATATGTACGGGAGGTTGTCTAAAAATTAGTCTTTAGCAAGTCGCGGACAGAAATAATTTAAATTCTCACGCTGAAAGAAGTACTGTATTCGTGAAAAAAAGCACTCAGGTTTTTTTTTAATCTCCACTTTTTGGAGTCTCTAGATCACGGAAAACACACATTGGGAAAACATGATTTTCTATTTCGGTCGGTCTGTCTATCTGTTGGCACGAAAAGCGAACAAGTTACTTAACCAGAAAACACGAAATTTGCATATACCTATACTGGGGAATACACTGGCTCGAGCTCGAAGCAGACTAAACTTCCGATGGAATTTATATATACAGGGTGAGAAGCTTAGAAAAATTAATTTCTATGTTGCTTTAATTTAAAGATGATGCATTTTACAGAAGTCATATTTTGCATATAGATAAGATGTATACATTACATTTTTACATTATATATTTACACATTAATATAAATAAAGACCCTTCTAGTTCCCCATATGTACGGTGAATAACGTTTAATAAATATAGCAGCATAGTTTTTAGGTCACGTTGATACTTGGTGGAGAGATTTAAAATAATGAAAAAACAAACGTTTATAAGGATTTGACAAAAATCTGAGGCTACCTGGGTTGTTTCGAAAGTTTAAAATTTTCGTCAATATACCAAATACACATAGAGCCATATTTTAGTTCACGTTTATACATAAAATAAAATATAAAAATAATATACATAAAGGATCTGACAAAAATCTGAGACTACGGAGTCGTTTCGAAAGTTTGAAATTTTCGTCGTTTTACTAAATATAGCAGCATGGTCTAGTCACGTTTATACTTTGTGGAGAGATTTGGAATAATGCAAAAACAACCATTTATAAAGGATTTGGTAAAAATCAGAGGCTACGGGGTATCGTGGTTAAAATTTTTGCCATTTTACTAAATATACCTGGCACCATATTTTAGTTCATGTTTATATTTGGTGAATAGATTTCAATGATGCAAAACCAACCGTTTATAAGGGATTTGACAAAAATCCGAGGCTACGGGTTCTCTTGGAAAGTTTAAAATTTTCGTCATTTTACTAAATATACATAGCACCCTATTCTAGTTCACTTTTATACTTGGTGATATAAGGCAAAAAATAATAGGTATACATAATGGATGTGACAAAAATGTGAGGCTACTCTTCGAAAGTTAAAAATGTTCGTCATTTTATTAAATATAGCAGCATGGTTTAGTTCACGTTTATACTTGGTGGAGAGTTTCAAATAAGGCAAAAAATAACACACGTAAAGGATTTCCCAAAAAACGTTATTCTTGATAAGAGTTGCTATATGTCCTTAAACTATAAAACCGTCCGCCAAAAGTTGAAAAAAAGGGATATACGAGGGAGATGCAAATTTTTGAAAGTAGCGCAAGAGTCAAGTACATTCATTTATTTTTCCATTTACTTAAAATATAACTTGTTTAGAATTACAAGTTATGTCCCAATATGAAGTTATGGCCTTCTGTGCCAAAAATAAAAATAAAACATATTTTTGTTAACATGTTTTATTTTTTTATATTTTGTTATTAAAAAAACTAAAAATAGAGAAGTCGAAAACAAAGTTGGGGAGGAAAGTTAAAAAGTTAAATACGTACCTTTACTGTTGGCCATAATATATTCTTACGCGTGAATGGGCTCGAGTGCAGACTATTCGAAAATTCTACCAGTCGAATCGACTATTTGACTATTCGTGGAAACTATTCGAACATTCAATAGTTCGAATATTTAAAGTTGGAAAAAGTAGGGAGAAAAGTGAAATACGTAGTTGTACCTTTACTGTTGGCGATAATATATTCTTAGAAGTGAATGGGTTCGAGTGTAGACTAGGGCTTGGAATTTTTGAAATTGAAGTATTCGAATACTTACTTCACGTATAATTCAAATATTCGAATTATTGAATGTTCGAATAGTCTATACGAATATTCGAATAGTCGACTCAACCATTCGAATCGTCGATTCGAATATTCGATTCTAATATTCGATTCGAATATTCGATTCGAATATTCGATTCGAATATTCGATTCGAATATTCGATTCGAATATTCGATTCGAATATTCGATTCGAATAATCGAATTGTCGAATCGACTATTCGAATATCCGAATAGTCGATTCGAATAGTCGGTTCGAATATTCGAATGGTCGATTCGAATATTCGAATAGTCGGTTCGACTATTCGAATAGTCGGTTCGACTATTCGAATAGTCGGTTCGACTATTCGAATAGTCGGTTCGACTATTCGAATAGTCGGTTCGACTATTCGAATAGTCGATTGACTATTCGATAGTCGATCCGACTATCCGAATATTCGAATCGACTATTGGAAAATTCTACCAGTCGAATCGAATATTCGTGGAGGCTATTCGAACATTCAATAATTCGAATATTTGAATTATCAATGAAGTAAGTATTCGAATACTAAAATTTTGTAATGTTCATGTAATATTACGTTTATTGGCCTTAATAACCCCGAAAATGACATTAATTACCATTTTGTATAAATTTCTAGCCGCTTCTGCCCCACACTTTAATTTTCTTTACATCAATTACACACAATTAGATTTTCTGATCTTTATAAACGGTTGTTTATGCATTATTCTAAATCTCTCCACAAAGCATAAACCTGAACTAGACTATGCTGCTATATTTAGTAAAATGTCAAAAATTTCAAACTTTCGAAACGACCCCGTAGCCTCAGATTTTTGTCAAATCTTTTATGTATATTATTTTTTGCCTTATATTAAATCTCCACCAAGTATAAACATAAACTAAAATATGGTGCTATGTATATTTGGTAAATTGACGAAAATTTTAAACTTTCCTAGAGACCCCGTAGCCTGTGATTTTTATCAAATCCTTGGGAAAAGTGTGTTTTTGCATTATTTTAAATCTCTTCACCAAGTATAAACGTGAACTATACTGCTATATTTAGTAAAATGATGAAAATTTCGAACTTTCGAAACGACCCCGTAGCTTCTAAATTTTGTCAAATTCTTTATGTATATGATTGTTTGCCTTATATCAAATCTCTCCTTTCCACCAAGTTTATACGTGAACTAAAATATTGTGCTATATTTGGTAAAATTTTAATGACAAAAATTTTAAACTTTCGAAGAGCCTCCGATTTTTGTTAAATATAGAAATAAAAATATAAAAAATATAGAAAAGCAAATAAAAAGTACTGAGACTTCGGTCTTCCTGGGATGTCAGAAGATAAAAAAATTCTTTATGTTTGATATTTTTTGCCTTATTTTAAATCTTTCCATAATTTCCATCAAGTATAAACGTGAACTAAAATAATATGTTTGCATGTTTTAAGTTTTTAATTAGGATAATAGATTTTTTTGGGTGGGCCCTGTAGTCGCTACTTGTTTGGTTTTTCTAGTATTTTTGGGCAATTCGGAAACTCTGAAACCTCCCCACCAAGTAGAGATAAAAATTTTGCAGTTAAAGGGCGTTATCGGCTTATGGTACTGTATTTAATTACTTGTTTCCAATACCGGGTAGGTATACTTCGCGTCACAGGTTTCGTCAGCCAACTGCTGGCCGCTAGCTTCAGGTTCATCAACAAAATTCGAGCGACCAAAATGTCTTAAAACAAAATAGCGGTACTAATTATTTAATTCAAAGTAGCCAGTGGCGTCGTAAACGAAAGTTCGGGAGGGTAAAATAAAAGGGATCATGCCCCCAGGATAAATATCACCCTGTATGTTGTTTGAAAAGTTTTTAATAAAATGTGTCAAAAGTTAACCCTACACTAATTTCGAGACAATTTATTATTATGATTACAAGATAAAATTAAAAAGCTCGGAACAAAATAAAATTTCAACACCCTGTATCTCTCAAACAAATCGTTTCCGAACATGTGTTAATGGAAACTTTTCTTAATATTTTATGTTGTAGAAGCTATTCCTGAAGATTCCTGGCAACTAGGTATATAAAAAATTCTTTACATTACATAAGTACACTATTTCTAATTTAGTTAATTTAGTTTACTACCCCGCCAAGATTTTAACAAAAGTGCTTACTAAAAAACCTCTCCCACTGAAAATATACATTTCACTATGCTTCCGACTGACCGACATCGTTTCTTATCAGCAACTCGAGCAGTGATGTCCTTGGTTAATGACTGCACACTGCACTGCCGATGCCGTCGTGCTCGCCTAAATCCCCCCGTTGCATTGTAGGCCAACAACACGCTGGCAACGCAGCCCAATGACTTCCATACGCAGCCTTGCAATAGTCGGTAAAAATTAATATAGAAAATTATTTCCTAGTGGCCGCTGATCACACGATGAAGTATGGGTAGCGACGTCTACTATTTTTTCGTGAAACTAATATGCTCATAATTCTGACGAGCAGTCTTTATTATTATATTATTATTTAGTCTATGGTTTTACTAAACATTCATTGTGGGTTTTTTTTATCGAGTTGTATCTCTAAAACTGCTTTAATTTAACAGCTCTTTAGTGAAAATTGGTGCTTCCCAAAAGGTGACTAAAAGTTTCCCTAAAAATACCAAGAACAACAAATTATTTAGTTTTTTTTTAAATTATAGAATTTTTTTGTCCAAAACAAAGTGATGGTCTATAAGACGAGTTTTGAAAAAAAAATCAAATAGGTGTGGTAGTTTAATTTTGTCACAGTGTTTTACCTTTTTCTTAATACTCCCTTATTCCTTGAACGCTGTTGAATTGCTGCTTGCTTTCCGAAACCTTCTGTTTTAATAACATTTCAGACCTTGAACATCTTGCTTCATTTTCTTTTGGTTTCGAGTCACACAATATTCTGGATTCTGCCCTTGCTTTTTACCATTCTGTATCATGTATTCCTAGGTGAAATTACATTTGCATTTAGAAAATTTGCTCTAAAACTTTTACATCGTTTACAACGTTATTTGTTTCTTTCAACTATGGGTTATGAGGTTAGGATTTTGTGGCACTGACATCATAACCTTTCTTTCATAAGTTTTCGACGTTTTTGGTTCCACGTTTTTAGTATCTTCGGATACGTCCATTTTAGTGCAGGGCACACTGGCGGCGGGTAAAAGACCCAGTAAACCAACGGCACTCGGGAAATATTCGGCCGCCTGTCGGCACTGGTGGGACGTCGGCGGCTCTTCTTGACAATTTTGTGACTGCATACGGTACAATATGCATGTTATTCTCATGCGATGAAGTGACAAACCTCAACTTAAAGTAGTGTCACGGACTCGGCACACCAGAAACAATACTTAGATTTCGAATCGAACGCGGTTATAATTCTGGTAGCCCAGTTGCGAAAATTAGCTTCCGCACCACATTCGGTTCTTAAGCGGCTGACCCTTCTTCTTTTTATGCTCATTGGAGATGGCTAACCGCCAAGTTACCGCAATCATTTTATTTGATTCTAAATTTCGCGCCATTTCTCCGACAATCACACGGTGGGACTCGACACTCGACAGCAAAGAACAATCGCCATTTTTTGTGGAAGCCTATATATGTGTTTGTGTCTGGTGCTTTTTCTGTGTGTTGTTTAGTTGTTCGTCTATATTTTGTTTTGAAATGTGAATTGTAGTAGTTTTAATGGTGACCTCGTTTTTTGTTGTTCCTTGTTTTAGCATAAATATGAACAGGGATATCCAAATAAAGGTGAACAGGCCTTATAACTTTTTTACTTCTAAAGATGGGAAAAAATGTTAAATATGAAAGTTTTGGGGATTTTTATGGATCATTCACATATCTTATCAGAAAAACAATTGAGTATCGAATAAAAGAAATAGTATAAAACATCGATTTTCTCGATTATTTTAAATTGGATGGTATGATCATATTTTTGAATTCTAGGAAAAGTTCTAGACATATTTTGTATCTATGCGGTTTTTCAATCGTTTTTGAAATATTTCAAATTAAAAACTATTTTGCATAAATGTCCTTTTAACTTAACTATCCAGGTTGCGAATGAAATACCTGCTACCTTTTTAAATTTTCTTCGTAGGTAAGTAAAAGTTAATGTCAAGGTTGACAATAATACTTTAGTCACCGTGAATTTATAATTTTATTTTTATGCAAAATGAGTTATTCTATTAAACAATAAATGTTGATTTTTATTAGTTATTAATATTTGAAAGCTATAACAAGTGATTATAAACAATAATAAATGAAATATAACATAAACAGATAAATGGTAACATTGGAGAATAATAGTATATTATTCAATGAGCATATAACAGCCATTATATGCGAGTAGAATACTATACTTTATCCAGGACTATCAAAAAAATTTAGATAATATTAATAAGTATATGTTTTTATTTTTAATGTAAAATGTTGACGTTTTGAATTAAACTCGGAATTAAAGTAACCACAACAGCGCGATAACGCAACGTGACGAAGCTAATGTTTTCATAGCCACCTTTTTTTTTTATTTTGTGCGTACAATCGCATTCCAAGCCGATTTTGATCGAGCACAGCTCTTGTTTGGAGTTTGGATCGAGATATCCGTGGAAGCGGTGAATAATGAAACCATTATTCACTAGTGAATAATGAATATTATTATTATTTCATAAACTCATGTATAATAATCAAATTATAGACGAGTCGTGGATAAAAAGATATTTTCAACATGTCCGCCATTTAATTCTTCGCACTTTTCATACATTCTTTTCTGCCTCTAAAGTGTCTTTATAATACTTTCAGCATCATTTTCGTTCAGATTTCTTACTTCATTTCTCACCTTCCTTTGAATTTCTTCAATATTTTCATTATGATTGCTGTATACGACATTTTTCAAATGACCCCAAAGAAATGTATCTAAAGGTGTGAGGTCCAGTGGCGGATTTTAAAATTTGAAAGTTGTCTATCTCTATTGCTACTAACGGAACCCATGCCAATGTCAGGGGTTTTAATAGTGAGCCTACTAGGAATGCTTTGGCAAAGAAAAATAATATTTTGTAATTTGCGAAAAAAGTTGAAATTTTGTTGCGCGAAAAAAATTAACACCTTTTGGTATGTTATTTATTATTGTTTCTAAACAAATTTTACATTATTTCGTCGAGAATTTTTTAATTTTAAGAAAAAAAAATGTTAGTAGAAAGTTATAGTCATTTGAATTTTTTTTTAAATTATACCTATTTTAGGTTTAAACAAATTCGAATGACTATAACTTTCTACTAACATATTTTTTTCGCTAAAAATTTAAAAATTATCGACAAAATGATGTAAAATTTGTTTAAAAAGTAATAAATAAAAGATCTAAAGGAATGGTTTTGTTCCTAGGGTTTTATTCCGGAGGGGACCAACGAACCTTAAATTTCACCAGAGAACCTTTTTTCCAGCGGGGATAAACATTCCCCAGAGAATCACTTCCGGCGGAGACAAACACTCCCCATACGACCTTTTTTTGCGGGGCTAAATCTCCCCGAAGATTATTGTGAGGACAGCTGATTCCGGACGGGACCATTTATTTTTTTTTATAAATACGAATTGGGGTTAAAATGGTGCTTCCATGTAATTTAGCTCAGTCCGCCTAATTTATTTATTTCGAATTATGAATAACAGGATTGTTGTGTTCCTAGACCACCAAGGCGACTTCCAGTTTATGTCGGTTTGAAAAACTATTGGCGCCTAATTAAACCCCTCCGAGCTTAAGCTAAGGGCTAATTTACATACGCTCTGCAATAGCTTGCTTCACCCAAAACACCCTGCTTTTTGTGGCTTACTTCATTCATTAATTTAATTTGTTTTTCTTTTGATTCTTAAACGGTAAGTACATAGTCAAAGATACCCATCATAGTATATTTGACAGTTATTAAACTTTTAATCATTATGGCTGAAAATCAAAGAAACACGGCCCCCAGTCCCCGGCAGACTTTAAATAGTCAGGGGGTGCTAAGAATCCCCGGGTCAGCCATCAAGATTGCGACGTGGAATGTGAGAAGCTTATTTCAAGCAGGGAAACTGGCAAACGCTACTCGAGAAATGGCCAGGTTACAAATTGACATCTTGGGAGTTAGCGAAACACGATGGCCAGGATCGGGACAAACAACAATCGACACTCATACAATGTATTACAGCGGTAATAATGACCCCCACCATAGAAATGGAGTTGCTTTTATTATTTCCAATAAACTGAAAAAATCAGTTATTGACTTTATACCAATTTCGGATAGAGTCGCTTTACTGCAGTTGCAAGGTGATCCAACAAGAATTAAGATTTTCCAGGTATATGCTCCAACAGTAGATATACTTTGGGAGTTGACCCCCCACCGCCCGCCGGCGGGATCTTATCTTGTGATCTATGACGTCATATCTCGGCCACCTTTGCGCATGTGCAAATTTCAAGTACGTCATCGAAGTCTACGTCACTGGATCTTACGTCAGCAAACCCAACCTGCGCGCGCAGCTGTCAAATGTCACCTGTCAACTGTCACCTGTCACTTGTCAAATGTCAAAATTAAAATTTGACATACGTCACGTATGAAGGATGACGTCATAAGACATGTGTAAAAGCATGTCAGCTGTCACCTGTCATTTAAGATCTGTCAACTGTCACCTGTCACTTATGAAACGTTAAAATAAAAAACTGACATACGTCACGTATTCAGAATGACGTCATAAGACATGTGTAAAAGCATGAAAGCTGTCACCTGTCATTTAAGATATGTCAACTGTCACCTGTCACTTATGAAACGCCAAAATTAAAATTTAACGTAGGTCACGTGGTCAAAATGGCGTCAGAAGACATGCGTAAAAATATGTCAGCTGTCACCTATCATTTAAGACATGTCAACTGTCACCAGTCACGTGTTAAACGTCAAAAAAAAAATTCAACATATGTCACGTGTTCAGGGCGGTGTCCGAAAGCGTTTAAAAAAAGAATGGCGTCGATCGGCCTTTTGGTTCCGGAGATATAGTTTTTTGCTATTAGAGCTCTAATGGCTCAGGTTGGAGAGTTGAAATTTGAATGTAGGATAGTAGATGATGAGATCATTCGATTAGTGAAATTATTTTTCAAAAATCTCGACTTTGAGGAAAAAATTAGATTTCAAATTTTTACATCACCCTGTATAGCAAATTTTGGATTAATTATATAAGTTATGAATATTAGGGGATTTAGTAATAGAAAAATATGTATCAGGTCATTGGAACTAGTACAAATTAGATCTCAAAATTTTTACATCACCCTGTATAGTTAATTTTCGATGAAAGATATAATTTAGGAATTTTATTTAAGTTAATAACAACTAAACAACCCACGTTAAAATCGCCAATGTTTAAACTGAGTTGTTTAAACACCCTTGTTTAAACAGCCCTGCTCAAACAGCCCTGTTTAAACTACCCTGTTAAAAACACCTCTGTTTAAACAGGGTTGTTTAAACACCCCTGGTTAAACAGTTCTGTTTAAACAGTCGACGGTAGAACTCCCGGTCGATGAAAAGGGGGCTCGAATATGATAAAATTCATGATGGGTATCAAAGAAAAGAGAAAAATTTAAATAAAGTAATAGCGCTATTAGGGTTTCTTAATTCCGAGAGGTAAGGGCATTAACAATTAAAGAAAATGAATGATTTAGTTTGAAATTGTTTGCAAGGAAATCAAAACGTATTTACATGTGTTTTAGTGGCAATAGAAATGAGTATACAGCGATAAGAACGTCGGAAGCCGTCAGCCTTCGCAACTTCCGTCCTTATCAGGAGAATATTAATTAGTTGAAAAAGCTATTTACTTGTAAAATAACAGTCGGTATGTGTGTTTAGATAGAAGCAAATATGTACGTAGAACCGATCGGTAAAAATTAAGATTTTAAAATGTGTGAAGAAATAGAATGTATTAATATTATTTAAGTGAATAATAACAGCAAAAAATATGTATTAGTGCCGTGTGTAACTCAGGAAGTTGCGGTTAACATTTCCGGTGATAAGGCTGGTTCGAACGTGGTAATAGCGGAAAGAATTGCAAATTAGGAACCTGATACTGATAAAGAAAACACACAATTAGAAATTATTAACTTTATTTTAAGCAGCAAACTGCGTCGTTAACTTGTTAGGACCCGTCAGTTTTCGGCTGATAAGGGAAAGCATAAAAGGGGGAATGTGACAATTTGCAAAGCACAGTCGACGTCTGAAGCTCCGTGTGTGTGTATTAAGTTCGTTGCCAGCCAGTCAGAGTGTTCTTTGTTCTTTGTTTTTTTTGTGTGAGGGAAGTGTACTGTGAAATTTTTGGGTAAGTACCGATTGATATTAGCTTAAAGTTTTGTAGTCTGCATGTATGAACAAAAATGAAATGTCGAATATTTACAAGAATATTAGTGCCGTTTTGTCAGGGAAAATAAAAAATAGTCTATCGATGTGTCTGTCTTACAACCTAGTGCCGTCTTGTCAGGGAAAATCAAAAATAGTCTGTCTATGTGCCTGTCTTACAACTTTAGTATACAAAATTATGATTTTAATTTCGCGTTTAAGTAACAGCATGGAAATCTTCAATTATTTACAGTAATATTAGAATCGGGATCGAGTAATAGAAAAGGATTTTTGTCTGAAACCCTTTTTTATTTTTTAAACTATATAGATTAAGATCAAACATACTTTTTAGAATTAAAAGTCGCTGACAGTGTTCAAAACATTTCTTTTTTCATTAGTTGTTTGCTGTTTAAACGTAGTGACTTTGAGTATTTTTAAAATATTTTTTAAAATATTTTACCTTAGCAGTAGAGTGACATAGCTTCCAAACAATAAATCTTTTAAACTAGAACCTAACAAAGCACTCGTAGTCTTCATACATGTAATATTGTTTGAAAAAATTTTAAAGTCGCTGACAGTGTTGAAAACATTTCTTTTTTCACTATTTGTTTTTTGTTTAAACGCAGGGACTTATTATTTTTAAAATATTAATTTACCTTAGAAGTAGAGCGACGTAACGCCCAAACAATAAATCTTTGAAACTAGAACCAGACGAAGTAGTCTTTATGCATGTAATAGTGTTTTAAAAAATAATTTCTCTATCGGGTATGTATAAACTGCAGTTTTGCTTGAAGTTAGGCTAAAACTGGAAATTTAATGAAAGAAAAAATTTATCAAACGGCGAGTAGGGAAAGATGATGTATGTTCGGTTTCCACTCACATCTCGGAGTCACATAATAGTAGGAGTATACCAACAAGGGTTCGGAAACACTTTCCTCAGTCAAAATATTTTATTTTCCAGAAAATGTTTGTGTGCGAATTCTGTAGCCGTGCGTTCACCAGGAAGGACAGCCTCAATCGTCATGGAGATTGCCGCTTAGCAGTCAAGATCTGCGACGTCTGCAGTGGGATTTTCAAGTCAGAGGGGGCTCTTCTTCGCCACCAGAAGGAGAAGCACCCGGCCCCCAAAAGACCAGCGAAGACCACGCAGACATCCATGGCGAAAAGAGCAAGACTCGTTTCGACAGATGGTGAGTAGTTAAAAATTGAAATTTTCTTTTAAGACTAGAATTGTTTTTAGATAACTTTGATACTAATTATTTTTTCTTATCTCTAGAACCATCTACATCAGCCACGCAGCATTGCACAACATGCCGGATAGATGTCCCAGCGAACCGATGGGGCGGTCATCTAAGGACCCTGGGACATCGGGAGAAATGCTGCGTGATGCAGGAGGAGGAAGGAGTAGAGCTGATAAGAACATCGTTCAGGAGCCGAATTGCGACGTACCGACTGACTTCAAGCCAGGATCCCACCAACGTAAAGCAGTATCTACAACAGCTAAAACAAAAATTCGTCAAGTTGGTGGGAGACATCTGCGCAAAGTATGAACAGCTGAAGGTCGGTCTGGAGCTTTTCGGCCGCTTTCTCCTGCAGTCGAACGAGTCAGAGGAGGTGAAGTCCTTGTTACGGTTTTGTTTCGCTTCTGAAATATTGTACATATAATTTAAAAACTTACCAGGTCTTCGCTTAAGATTAAGTGAATTGAGCTTGGTTTCTGGTTTTATAGATGCCTTTATTTAAGTCTTAATAGGTACAATGTAGGTATAAGTATACTTAATTCTAGTTCGCCTTATTAGTCAAGGTCTTTCTCAAGCTGTGTATAGTCCAGGCCATCCTAAAAGTATATCATAATTATTAGCTTGTGCTATTCGTGTAAGAGTAATAAGATTTGGTAGACCCGCTAATAAATCATCGTAATGGTTAAAAGCTCTACCTGCTACTTCTGCATTTATTAGTGCATTGTTAGGTATTTAACAGTATTTGTATCTGACTTCATCTTCTTTAGTATCTCGTTCTAGGCCTCATCTTGGCTCTTTTTTTTGGTTCAGAATCAAGACCTAAAAATTACAAGTTAAGAGAAATAAACACCAGTTTTAGGAAATAGGGAATGTTTTGGGCATATTTAGGGCATTGAGACTTAAATCGTTGGTCTTTAAATAAAAATAATTAAAATCCCCTTGTTTTTGTTTTGAAATGTCAAAAGTTGTCAGTGGTCACACTGCTTAGATTTAAAATTCCCTAGGCATTTGACAGATGGGAACCTGCCGCCGTTTTTGATGACGGTTTGGGTTTTTTTTGTGGACTAGCCTTTTTGCAGCGTGCATTCCAGGAGTCCAACAGCATTTTTGCGGATATCTTGTGAATTTTTGGTACCCAAAACTGTGATCTTGGCGGTAAAATACCTTTTTACGCCAGAGAGTTAGTTTGTTTCGATTGGATCCAGTTTTATGGGCAAAATTCCAATATTCAGTTTTTTTATCACCGACAAGGCCACCTACCATCTCGGGTAAGTATCGATTCTAAGCATCTATCTTTATATGTGACTTCTGATATTAACACTTTTATTTAAGTCTATAAATATTTCAAATATATCTCAAAATCTACCTACCTTATTTTATGCCTGAAGGTCACGTCCTGAAGCTCGGTTCTGTTTCAGGCCTATTTTTCCTAGTTGTGTTATTCCTGCTCTTCTTTGGTTCCATCATTTGGTCTTCTGTTCCTTACGTTTCTGTCTTGGAGCTTCCACATCAGGGCAGGAGTAGACCATCGTCCTAACACCTTGCTGAGTGTGCTTTCCCTGGTGACACCGTTCAACCTTCACGGTTCATCTGGCTGCTTGAGCACTGGGAGCACCATAACCCCTACACCATCATAAATGTCAGGTTTGATATGTTTGTGACGTCCTATTAGAACGATTATTATATCACATCACTCGAGGCTACAGGCCTCCACTAGCTGAACTATAGACTGTTAAATAATACACCATCGACAAACTTTGTGCTAATTTTATTGTGAAATGTTTATTATATTAGGTAGTAGGTACCATAAACGTTAATTTGTGATGCACAAGACACGGTAGGAAGACCTTCTTATTTCGTACACGTGCACTTATTTACTTATCACTATTATTGTACATAATGATTAACCGTATCCGTCACTGATTTTGGCACCACGATATTCTTAACAATTAATTTGAAACAAACACAAACTAGAAGAAAATGATCTCCACATTCATCATTTACAATCATTAAAATCTAACCTATCTTAACTTTTCTTCACTTTCGAAAGTACTGTCAAAATCAGTAGAGATGGGTAAGTAGATCGATAACAATCCACGATAAGTGTGGATATTGAGTTGGATAGCGTGAGTTTGTTACTTTTTAATTATTTTCTTGATGAACAGCTTTCAGAGCTTGTTTTTATTATATTTGCGTAACAACCTTCATAGCACTTATTTACATGTAAATAACTTAAATAACTATTCAGCTTTTCATTTTAATTTGAGGAAACAATAGTGATATTTTGTTAAGGATATTAGGGATATGATCCTCACTTTAAATATTAAATTAATAACCTTTAGAGCAGGCTGTTTTATTGGGGCAAACTTAGAATTTCCTGTTTTCTTTTAAAAGATCAGTCTCTGCCTTACCGGGGCTAAAACAGGTGGCGCTTTAGTTTTTGGTTTTGACTTTACCCACACCACTCTCGGCAGAGCTAGCCGTCGTTCGCCCAAAAGGTAGAGACTACACTTGGACAGTAAAACAGTGCAACTCTTGCTCTGCTCTAGTTCAACCAGTCATCTTATCCGCAACTTTAAGGTAACTTTCTTTCGGTTAACTTTAAAATGACGCCTTCTTTGTGGTCAACTTTAAGATAAAGAGAGTTATTGTCTTTTAGTTAACTTTAAAATAACCTCTCTTTGGTTGACTATTATTATTCCCACTCATTGGTTATTTCTATATTACCCATCAGCGTTAAATACTATTACAAAATGGCGCCTTTCAACGGGTTTAATTTGGTGATATTTTTCTTTATAATGAGCACATGGTAGTGATATTTAACTTTTTTTATTGTTATTGGAGTAAAACAAAAACTTTAGTCTGATCGTTAAGTGACTAATTTTTTTTTTTAATAAAAGCTATCTACTACCTGATAAAAATTTTATGGTGGTGTTGTAGGATTTGTGCATCTCTGGGATGTTTTACGGTTTTTTTGTTAATACTTTTTAGTAAAGTATTATCTATTATTTCCTATTGATGTAGGATTAGTTTTAAATTTTTCTCTTGCAGTGTTGCATTATTTAGTATAGGTGTAAAGCACCTTGATTTGAGTTTATTTGGCGGTACCACATTTTTTATTAATTTTTTTAGTGAACTACTTCACTTTGAGATTTTTTTTCTTGATTTTTTTGTAGGGGTCGGGTTTGTGTGTCACTTTGCGACACACCTAGATCCTAATTATTAGGATTCGATTCTTAGTATATGTACATATGTGATTAGTTTCGTTTAGCTTAAGTACTAAGCATTTGATATTAGCGTTAAACTTTACTTGCGTTGCTAGTAAGTTTAGTAGTATTTTTCTAGATTCTTTTTTTGCGAGATTCAGGCAAAATGGAAATTAATCTTTTGGGTGCCGATGAAATTAAATATGAGTTGGCAATTCGTGGTCTACCAGTAACTGGTTCGTTTCCGCAGAAGCGTGCGTTATTAAGGGAAGCCATGCGTACGGAGCGCGAGGGACGTGTTTCGCGTCCAACAACATCGTGTTATGATGCTGAGACCGACCTTTGCGTTTGCAGGGCAAAATTATTGATTTTGGAGCGCGACATCCTTAATTTCGATGTAGGTAACAAAGACAGTGAGTTTAAAAGAATTTACACCTTTTTACTGCATGTTGAAAACCGTCTAAATCGCGTTCAAGTTCTGGAACAATCGGGAGTCAACCAAAAGGGCGAATTGATAGATAGGTGTGAACAGCTGATAGGCGATTTACATTTGGTTTTGGAGGGTATACCTCGTACTTCGAACGATGATCAAACGTTAACGCGATCGGGCCAACCAGGTGCAATAGCACATAACACAAATGCGGTTACTTCTCGTGTGGTAAGCACTTCTATTTTGGATACCGAGAATGAACCGGAAATAGACAGAACCTTACCTGAAGCTATCACGCCACAAAGACAGGTACAGGTGTCGTATGACCTGGTTGACATCGATGATGAAGTAGTACCCACTCAACCTGCTGCACGGCGTGTAGTAGATCCTCAATCCCTGAGCATGGGTCACTCTAATTTTTCCGTTTCTGCACCCCTCTCCCATCAGAATCGTTTCTTGGAACAAGCTCAATTACCCCCTTCGTCCGTGGAAGACTACCGGTTGAGCTCATCGAGTCAACCAGTTCGATCTTACTTACCTGAACATAATTTTGTTGATCAGATTTCTTCTCGAGGTACTCGTGTAAATCCAACCCATCCAACGTATTTGGAACGTGCGAATACCTTAGAAGATTTTCGAGTTCCCGTGTCAACCCATGACAGTTCTGTCCCCGTTGGTTACTCGTTGAGTAGACCCGTCCGTGAAGCGCCTAATAGGACTATTCGTCCTACCGTGATCCCTGCTTCTTCGTCTATGAGACGAGGCTCACAAGTACATTTTGCGGATGAATCGCAAAATGTGTCCCGATTGGCAAATGTTAACTCCACCCGACAGGATGAGCCGTTAGGCTATTCCGATCCATTTGTTGATCTTGCCGATCGATTAGATAATTTCCAGTTTTCTCCCTTAAACGGGTTTCGTCCCGAAGAATCTCGTGTTAGTAATTTTAGTTCTAGATTTTTAGATATAAATAAATGGAATGTTAGGTTTAATGGACAAAGTAGTGTTAATGACTTTTTAGAACGTATAGAGGAGCTTCGTGTGTCACGTGGTGCAACGAAGGAACAGTTGTTTCGTTCTGCGCCTGAACTTCTTTCCGGTGATGCTCTTCTATGGTACCGTACCTGTCGTTGTGTAAATTGGGATGATCTCATTCAACAGTTGAGAGATACCTTTCAACCTTATGATTACGAGTTTGCGTTATGGGATGAGATTCGCCGTCGTACACAGGGCGCTCAAGAACGCGTAATTAGTTTTGTTGTCTCTATGGAGAATCTCTTCCGCAAACTCCCAGTATTGCCTTCGGAAACTACTCGGTTGCAGATGATACTGCGCAATTTACTGCCGTATATTCAGAGTAGGCTATCGACTCACGTGATTGTTAGTTTACAGGATCTCGTAAGATTAAGTCGTGCGATTGAGGAGACAGAATCCCGGATTCAGCGATTTGTCCCCCCTTCGACGAACTATCGTCAAACGTTGGAGCCCGCCTTGGCTTATCGTAAGCAACCTAATCATGTCGCTCCCATTGAAGCTCCTACTGTTATTAGTCAGGCGCCTAGTACGTCTGAAGTAGCAGCTCTCAATGTCCCCTCTAATTCTACTTTATGTTGGAATTGTCAAGAACAAGGTCATCAATTCCGCCAGTGTTCACAACCACGTCGAAAGTTCTGTTATAGGTGTGGTAAGAGTGACGTTACCTCCAAAAGTTGCCCTTCGTGTACAAAAAACGTAAATCTGGGAAGGCAGTAACAGGCCAACCGTTCTTCCCACCTAAAGAAACTTTCAAGGCCGATTCAAACCAAGTTATTTTAAATTATATATTGGAGCATGCTAAGGACGACAAGAGGCCCTATTTAAGAATTCATATTTATGGTAAGGAGCTATTAGGTTTGCTTGACAGTGGTTCCTCGCGAACCATTATTGGTTCTCATGGCTGGGATATTCTGAAAACAGTGTGTCGCTTGGATTCAGCTGTAGTATCAACTTGTACGGTTGCTAATGGTCAGGCTTGTCAGAGTATTGGTTCGATCAACTTACCATTTCAACTTCAAGATAAAATAGTTCTCCTAGATACCTTGGTTGTTCCTTCTTTACCGCACACGCTCATTTTAGGGATTGACTTTTGGAGTCAAATGAAAATAGTACCTAACTTGTACAGTGGCGAGTGGTCGTTTCGATCAGATTTAGATCACAATCCACATATTTTTGCCATCCACTCCCGTGACAATCTAACATCTGAGCAGCGTCAAATCCTTGACAATCTTGTAGAAAATACCTTTTCATCTGTGGGTAATAAGCTTGGATGTACGACGTTAGTGGAAATGGAGATCAAAACGGATTCTACTCCAATAAAACAGAGATACTATCCCTTATCTCATGCTTTGCAAAAAGAAGTCAACAAGGAGTTAGAGCAAATGTTAGCGGATGGGATTGTGGAACCATCTGAGTCTCCCTGGTCTTCGCCGATAGTTATGGTTAAGAAAAAGTCTGGCGGCTGGCGTTTTTGTGTAGATTACCGCGCTGTTAATAAAGCTACGATTCCCGACGCATATCCCATTCCTTACGTGTCAGCTACCTTAGATAAATTACGCGACGCAAAATATCTGAGTACGCTCGACATAAAGTCTGCTTATTGGCAAATACCCATTGCAAAGGGTTCTAGACCTCTCACTGCGTTTACTGTACCGTCACGTGGGCTCTTCCAATTTAGGAGAATGCCGTTCGGTTTGACTAATGCCCCCGCCGTCTGGCAAAGATTAATTGATCGGGTGGTAGGCGTCGATTTAGAACAATTTGTATTTGTTTACCTCGATGATGTTATAGTATGTACTCCAACTTTCGAGGAGCATATTCGGGTTTTACGTGAAATTATTTCGCGCATTGTAAGTGCAGGTCTTACACTTAACCGCGAAAAATGTAATTTTTGTAAGCCTGAGCTAAAATATTTAGGTTATGTTGTCAATTCATCAGGACTTATGGTAGATCCTGAAAAGATTGAGGCAATTCTGCGTATTCCTACACCGAAAAGTGTAACTGAAATAAGGCGAGTTATAGGTCTTGCTTCCTGGTACCGCCGGTTTGTGCCAAATTTTTCCTCGGTATTAGCGCCACTCTCGGCTTTAACGAGAAAGAATGTTAAATTTGTTTGGGGTCCAGAATGCGAAGCAGCCTTTAACACAGTTAAGGAGCACCTTGTCAAAGCACCGGTACTTTCTTGTCCGGACTTTGAGCAACCTTTTATTGTCCAGTGTGATGCATCAGATTTTGGTCTAGGAGCGGTGCTTTCTCAGGTTCAGAATGGCGAGGAACACGTCATTTCTTACTTGAGCCGTTCGCTTACCAAAAATGAAAGAAAGTACAGTACTACGGAGAAGGAATGTTTAGCTGTTCTCTTTGCCATAGAGAAGCTTCGTCCTTATCTCGAAGGAACCAAATTCACCGTGATTACTGATCATTACAGCCTTAAGTGGCTTAACTCTATCAAGGACCCTGTTGGTCGCATTGCGCGTTGGGCCATTAGACTGCAGCAGTATGATTTCGAAATCATACATCGCAAGGGCAAAGAGCATGTTGTCCCAGATACTCTTTCTCGATCAGTCCCCGTCGTTGATGTCATCACTAACCAACCAAATTCGACTGATACCGCCAAAGAAACTGTCACGCCGCGTGATCGCTGGTATCTTGGCATGATCAAGAAGGTTGTTGACTATCCTTCTAAATATCCCCTTTGGTGGGTAGACAACAGCAAACTTTTTAAAAGGGCTAAACACCCTTACGCTGCACTTGCAGATCCCGAGGACTCTTGGCTGATGGTAGTTCCACGCGAAGACCGATCCTCAATTATAAAAGATAATCACGATCCTCCTACTTGTGGTCATCTTGGAATCAATAAGACGTTCTCCAGGATCGCCCAACGTTATTATTGGCCAAGCATGCGTAGTGATGTTGCGAGATACATCAGACGATGTCGTGTTTGTATCCAGACCAAGCCCCTTCAACAAGCCCCTGCTGGTCAGATGCTCAGCATCCAACCTCTTAGTTCCCGTCCGTTCCAAACCATAAGTATAGACTTAGTCGGACCACTACCTCGTTCTGCCTCTGGGCATTCATATATTCTGTCGGTGGTTGATGTTTTTAGTAAGTTTTCTTTGTTCTTTCCTCTTCGTTCTGCCACCGCGCAGAGTATCGTCCGATGGTTGGAAAATTTTGTCATTTTAGTTTTTGGAGCTGAGACGATCATTGCGGACAATGGGACTCAGTTTCGCAGCAAGATTTTTCAACAGGCAATGGCTCAGTACGGGATTAAAATACGGTATACGGCTAACTATCATCCTCAGGCCAATCCCGTTGAACGTGTTCACCGTGTCCTAAAAACAATTCTCACGAGCTATGTAGCCGAGGACCATCGTCAATGGGATAAGCTTCTCGCTAAGGCTGGTTTTGCCATTCGGTCGGCAAAGCATGAGGTTACCGGGTTAACCCCTAACTTTGTGGTTTTTGGTCGTGACGTTCGTCTGCCCCGGGACTCATGTCCACCTTCTGATGACCCTCAGCCCTTTGATCCCGTCTCTAGGTCTCAAGCTGTGAATGAGATGTTTATAGACGTGCAGAAAAGACTTCGGCAGGCGTATGAGCGTGGCCGTCATACTTATAATCTCAGGAGACGAGACGAGCGGTTTCAGCTTGATCAGGAGGTCTGGAAGAAAAACTATTTTCTCTCAGACGCTACCAAACATTTTACCGCGAAACTTGCGCCTAAATTTTCGGGTCCCTACGTCATAACCAAAGTGGTCTCACCTTGGTCCTATGAGCTATCTGACCGGAATGGTCGTAATCTTGGTGTTTGGCATGCTAAAGACCTTAAGGCTCACCCTCCAGACGACATACCATAGTTGTTGTCCGACTTATCTTAAACTATGGTTTTGTAAATATTGTACTTACCGCTAAGATCTTGTCTTGTAAATACCGTACTTACCTTTGGTCTGTTAGTTCGTAGTTTTGTAAATCTTCTAGTTATAGTCAGTATACATTGCTGTATATATTTAGTATTGGTAGGCTCTCTACCTAAGAACACAGAAAATTTTTTTGTGAATAACAAAAAAAATTTTCTCTGAGGAAGGGGAGGCGTGTTACGGTTTTGTTTCGCTTCTGAAATATTGTACATATAATTTAAAAACTTACCAGGTCTTCGCTTAAGATTAAGTGAATTGAGCTTGGTTTCTGGTTTTATAGATGCCTTTATTTAAGTCTTAATAGGTACAATGTAGGTATAAGTATACTTAATTCTAGTTCGCCTTATTAGTCAAGGTCTTTCTCAAGCTGTGTATAGTCCAGGCCATCCTAAAAGTATATCATAATTATTAGCTTGTGCTATTCGTGTAAGAGTAATAAGATTTGGTAGACCCGCTAATAAATCATCGTAATGGTTAAAAGCTCTACCTGCTACTTCTGCATTTATTAGTGCATTGTTAGGTATTTAACAGTATTTGTATCTGACTTCATCTTCTTTAGTATCTCGTTCTAGGCCTCATCTTGGCTCTTTTTTTTGGTTCAGAATCAAGACCTAAAAATTACAAGTTAAGAGAAATAAACACCAGTTTTAGGAAATAGGGAATGTTTTGGGCATATTTAGGGCATTGAGACTTAAATCGTTGGTCTTTAAATAAAAATAATTAAAATCCCCTTGTTTTTGTTTTGAAATGTCAAAAGTTGTCAGTGGTCACACTGCTTAGATTTAAAATTCCCTAGGCCTTTGACAGATGGGAACCTGCCGCCGTTTTTGATGACGGTTTGGGTTTTTTTTGTGGACTAGCCTTTTTGCAGCGTGCATTCCAGGAGTCCAACAGCATTTTTGCGGATATCTTGTGAATTTTTGGTACCCAAAACTGTGATCTTGGCGGTAAAATACCTTTTTACGCCAGAGAGTTAGTTTGTTTCGATTGGATCCAGTTTTATGGGCAAAATTCCAATATTCAGTTTTTTTATCACCGACAAGGCCACCTACCATCTCGGGTAAGTATCGATTCTAAGCATCTATCTTTATATGTGACTTCTGATATTAACACTTTTATTTAAGTCTATAAATATTTCAAATATATCTCAAAATCTACCTACCTTATTTTATGCCTGAAGGTCACGTCCTGAAGCTCGGTTCTGTTTCAGGCCTATTTTTCCTAGTTGTGTTATTCCTGCTCTTCTTTGGTTCCATCATTTGGTCTTCTGTTCCTTACGTTTCTGTCTTGGAGCTTCCACATCAGGGCAGGAGTAGACCATCGTCCTAACACCTTGCTGAGTGTGCTTTCCCTGGTGACACCGTTCAACCTTCACGGTTCATCTGGCTGCTTGAGCACTGGGAGCACCACAACCCCTACACCATCATAAATGTCAGGTTTGATATGTTTGTGACGTCCTATTAGAACGATTATTATATCACATCACTCGAGGCTACAGGCCTCCACTAGCTGAACTATAGACTGTTAAATAATACACCATCGACAAACTTTGTGCTAATTTTATTGTGAAATGTTTATTATATTAGGTAGTAGGTACCATAAACGTTAATTTGTGATGCACAAGACACGGTAGGAAGGCCTTCTTATTTCGTACACGTGCACTTATTTACTTATCACTATTATTGTACATAATGATTAACCGTATCCGTCACTGATTTTGGCACCACGATATTCTTAACATTTAATTTGAAACAAACACAAACTAGAAGAAAATGATCTCCACATTCATCATTTACAATCATTAAAATCTAACCTATCTTAACTTTTCTTCACTTTCGAAAGTACTGTCAAAATCAGTAGAGATGGGTAAGTAGATCGATAACAATCCACGATAAGTGTGGATATTGAGTTGGATAGCGTGAGTTTGTTACTTTTTAATTATTTTCTTGATGAACAGCTTTCAGAGCTTGTTTTTATTATATTTGCGTAACAACCTTCATAGCACTTATTTACATGTAAATAACTTAAATAACTATTCAGCTTTTCATTTTAATTTGAGGAAACAATAGTGATATTTTGTTAAGGATATTAGGGATATGATCCTCACTTTAAATATTAAATTAATAACCTTTAGAGCAGGCTGTTTTATTGGGGCAAACTTAGAATTTCCTGTTTTCTTTTAAAAGATCAGTCTCTGCCTTACCGGGGCTAAAACAGGTGGCGCTTTAGTTTTTGGTTTTGACTTTACCCACACCACTCTCGGCAGAGCTAGCCGTCGTTCGCCCAAAAGGTAGAGACTACACTTGGACAGTAAAACAGTGCAACTCTTGCTCTGCTCTAGTTCAACCAGTCATCTTATCCGCAACTTTAAGGTAACTTTCTTTCGGTTAACTTTAAAATGACGCCTTCTTTGTGGTCAACTTTAAGATAAAGAGAGTTATTGTCTTTTAGTTAACTTTAAAATAACCTCTCTTTGGTTGACTATTATTATTCCCACTCATTGGTTATTTCTATATTACCCATCAGCGTTAAATACTATTACATCCTTCAACACCAAATACCAGCTGGTGAATGGAGCTACGGACTTGGAGGAGCTGTTTGAGCAGTTCAGCACTATCCTAGACCGGAAGTATTCAGAATTTATGGAAAAGGATAGTGGTAAGTGTAAAACTATTGCAAATTTTTTTAAAACTTCAATATTTCTTACTAATACCTATTTCTATTGTTACAGGGTGGGCGCTCCAACAACTCCTCCACTTAGAATTAGGCATCAACAAAATCCAGCCTCTAAAGCCATCTTCCTACATCCCGCTGCCAAAGGAGATTGAAGCAAAGAAAGCTGTTCTGAACATCCAGAACACGGATCAAAAATGTTTCATGTGGTCAGTCCTAGCTGCCTTACATCCACTTCATTGGACTCAACATGCAGAGAGAGTCGCGAACTATCTGCCTTTTGAGAACGAACTGGACTTTACAGGTATAGAATTTCCGATTAAACTTATCGACATCGCTAAGTTTGAGCGACTCAATAATATTTCTATTAATGTCTATGGACTTGAAAGGGTTTTTGACAATGGTAAAAATAGTATTGAAGTCGTGGGTCCCTTATACTTTACAAAATCTCGTAATAGGGAGCAACACGTAAATTTGTTAGTAATCAGTGATGACTATGGAAATAGTCATTACTGCTTAATAAGAAGTTTATCTCGCTTGATCTCAAGACAATTATCCCTACATCATGGTGCTAAGTATTTATGTGATGGTTGTTTATCGTATTTTGATTCAGAACAAAAATTAAAGACTCATCAGGAGCACGATTGCGGGCACGTTTTAGCTAAAGTCCCAACGACAAATTTAAAAAAAAATAAATATGGTGAAGAGATTCCCGAGAATATTTTGAAATTTACAAACTTTGAAAAAAAATTAAAAGTACCTTTCGTTGTTTATGCCGATTTCGAAACGATCCTTGAACCCCTGGATACAGAGGAAAATACGCAGGATCCCGATACGTCATACACGGTGAGAACGCACAAACATGTTCCGTACTCGTTCGGTTACTACATCAAATGTGACTTTGACGATGCTCATTCGATTTACCAAAGTTATAGAGGTCCGGATGCTAACAAAGAATTCGTAAAACGCATAGAGATTGATTGTAAATCAATCTATAATCGCTTTATGAAGGAAGTAGTACCCATGACACCTATTTCTGCGGAACAAGAGAGGGAGCATCAAGAAGCTAGGGTGTGTCATATTTGCGAAAAGCCATTTGATGTAGCGTTAAACGATCGTGTGCACGAACATAATCATACAGACGGCTCCTATCGAGGTCCCGCGCACTCTGTATGCAACCTGAATTACAAAATCCCTCAATTTATACCCATCTTTTTCCATAACATGTCCAACTTTGACTCCCACCTGTTTGTTAAGGAATTGGCTTCCAACGAAGAAAAGTTGGATGTTATCCCCCAAAACAAGGAAAAGTATATCTCCTTTACTAAACATGTTTTGGTGGATAACATCGAGAACAGAGATGGTAAACAACGACAGGTATTTTTAAAATTACGCTTCCTCGACAGTTTTCGTTTCATGGCCAGCAGTCTCGATAAACTCAGTCAAAATTTAAAACCAGAACAATGTCGAGAAGTGAGAAAATATTTCGCGGAAGAAAATAAGTTTCAGCTTATTCGACAGAAGGGTGTCTTCCCATATAATTACGTGGATAGTTTCGCGAAATTGAATGAGAGTAAACTGCCATCACAGAAAGACTTTTATAACCAACTGAAAAAAGAAGACATCAGTAACGAGGATTACAAGCGTGCTGGGGCTGTATGGAATTTATTTGAATGTAAAACTTTAGGCGAATATTCAGATATTTATTTAAAATCCGACGTTTTATTATTGACAGATGTTTTTGAAAGTTTTAGAGACGTGTGCCTTAACACTTACGGTCTAGATCCTGCGCAGTACTTCACGGCGCCCTCTCTTGCGATGGACGCTGCACTCAAGTCCACATCAATTTCCTTGGAATTACTGACAGATCTAGACATGGTACACTTCTTTAAACAAGGTATTCGCGGTGGGGTCAGTCAGTGTAGTGTTAGAAAAGCTTTTGCTAACAATAAATTTATACCTCATTATGACGCTTCCAAACCTACTTCCTACATCATGTATTTGGACGCTACCAACCTCTATGGTGCGGCTATGTCTCAATATTTACCAACGGGGGATTTTAAGTGGTTGGATGAGACCGAAATTCAAAGTTTAGATTACATGAATGTCGCGAACGATTCTAAAACTGGCTATATATTAGAGGTAGATTTAGAATATCCCGAACAGTTGCATTATTTACACAACGAACTACCCTTTTGTCCACAATCAATAGCTCCACCAGAATCAAAATTCCAAGATATTGAAAAATTAATTCCAAATTTTAAACCTAAAAGTAAATATATAATTCATTACCAAAATTTGCGTCAGGCTTTAGATTATGGGCTTAAGCTCACCAAAATTCATCGCGTTATATCTTTTGACCAATCACCGTGGCTAAAGAAATACATTGACCTAAACACAGCGATGCGCAATCAAGCGCAAAATAAGTTTGAAAAAGACTTTTTTAAACTTATGAACAACGCCGTGTTTGGGAAAACAATGGAAAATGTGGAGAAACGGGTAGATGTTAAACTTGTTTCTCATTGGGAAAATATTGGTAGAAGGTTGGGAGCCGAAGCGTTAATTTCAAAACCTCATTTTAAAGATCGCACTATTTTTAACGAGAACCTGGTAGCCATCCAGATGAAAAAACAAAAAGTCACATATAATAAACCGATTTACGTGGGTTTCAGCATCTTGGAAATATCCAAGACTATTATGTATGACTTTTTGTACGGGTATATTAAGCCAAAATACGGCAACAACGCGGTATTACTCTACACTGACACCGATTCCCTTGTTTTGAAAATTACAACCGGAAATTTCTATAGCGATATGACACAAAATTTAGATAGATTCGACACGTCTAATTTCTCACAGGAAAATCCACATGATGTTCCTGTAAACCAGTCAATTTTGGGCAAAATGAAAGATGAGTATGCAGGAAAAATCATTTGGGATTTCTACGGTACCGGGGAGAAGGCATATTGTGTAAATGTGGAGGGAAAGTTAACCAAAAAAGCTAAGGGAGTTCCTGACTACGTCACCCAATCCGAACTAACTCTGGACGATTATAGGGAGGCGGTTGACGTAGAAGGAACTCAGATTCATCGTCAGATGAACACTTTCCGTTCTCATTTACACGATATGTATGTCGAACTTAAAAATAAGGTAGCGCTATCACACGCGGACGATAAGCGTTACCTTATTCCCGGCGACTTGGAGAACACGCTTGCTTGGGGTCATAGAGATATTGAAAAGTATAAGGAATCATCGGAAATTCCATGAGCGAAGACTGATCACGGGCAGCTAACTTTCCTTTAATCCCCTTTGGTAGCTAAATGTATGACTTTAGAGGCTGTGATATTAGATTAGGCATATATGTTATTTATTTTATTATTTATTGTATTCATTTATTTCTACCCTATTTATTGTATTAATTTATTTCACCCTAGTCTACCCTATTTATTTACTTTCTATGTATATTTTACCTAAGTTTACCGAAGTTTACCCTAGTTTTTTAGTTTTCTATTATTTGTTTATATGTATATTTTACCCAAGTTTACCCTATTTTTTTTTTTGATTTTTATATTGTTTGTTTATTTTACTATATTTACTATTTATAGACCGCTGTTCGGTCAGATTTTGTGCTTTTTAACTTATTTTACCAAAGTTTACCTTTTTTTATTTTTCTATTGTTTATTATTTTACTCTATTTACAGACCACTGTTCGGTCACATTTTGTGTTTTTTTTTTCACTTTTTTTACACTTTAATAAATTTTTGTGTTTATATTGGTGTTTTATTTCCTTAGTTAGAACAAAGAAAAACAAATTAACGTTAGACTATTTATTTAGTAACAGTATAATATTCAATATTAAGCTTATACAATTCATAAACATGTTTTGCAAATAGGTGTATTAGCTTCTCGGTCCATCGAAATAGATACTTGTCTGTTGTGGCATCTTCAAACTTGAGACTTCTCTTCTCACCATTGCGATGAAACACTAGCGTGTACTGTCCAATTATCATAAATATATCTACCCAATGGGTATTGAAACAATCAAAAGTGCTTAAAAATTCTTCAAATTCCTCACTAGAGAAAGAAATTTTGCCATAACCAATAGTATCCAAAATTACTTGTTTGCGTTCCTCTTCGGACGTAGTAAAAATGACAGTTATAAAGTCATCAATCTCGTAAACTCGGTTCGGCTTAGTCTTAAGAACTACCGCTGGAACATCAGGACATCTAGAGGACGATTCAAACACCTTATCCCAGCCGGAAGAGGAGGAGGAGGAGGAGGAGGCCGCCATTGGTAAGTTGAAATGGTAAGTTTCGAAAACAATCTAACCACAGATTTATATTCTTGGTAAAACTTAATATCTCTTTTCAGCTTGCGTATTTTTTTCAAATGCTCGTCTAATCTAACTGACAAGTCGACTGTCTTTGTCATAAGCTCGAGACTAAATGATCAAATTTCTCAAGGGGGGCCTAATAATATAGGATAAAATTAAACAGGGAATACAGTTTAACTTCTTTATTTAGGTAAAAAATCATAAATATATTCATACAAAATTTTTGAATTCTTAGCACTACAAATACAATATTCTAAAGCATGATAAGAACAAGTGGTTTTACTTAGAGCTAATTTCGGTACAGCAACACTGTCCCCAGTAAATTCTAAATTAACAATATCGGGTATATGCTTAAGATATTTCATCGTGGAAAAAGTTTCCAGTAAGAAGGTCTTCTTTACATGCCCCTTCACATAGATAACATCAACATCCCGTAGATCGTTGTAGATAATGCGGTGAAGTTCATTGTAATCGGTTTCGCCGGAATTGTAGTATAAACCATGTCGGTTCCCATATAGAAACATCACTTGCTTCTGGCAATCATAGGACAGCTCATAAAACGGCTTAACGGGTTTGAAAAGATAGTTCCGTATTTACTTTCCATCGTAAATAGCCAATTCTTTAGCTTGAAATTCTGGAACGCTGAATCCCTGAACGTCAACCACAACAAACTTCATCGTGCTGAGAGGGTTGAATAGTAACTGATTACAACAGATCACGTACTTGACCTGTTAAAGCCTGATACTCGAGAACTCGATCATGAATAATTATACAAAAGGCACGGGACTCCTTCGAGAAGTTTTCGGAACTTTGAAACTCCAACTTAACGTCAATAGTGTTACTCTTGAGGGCTTCATTTTGTTTGGAGCAGTCAATAACAAATAGGGCTCTGCCAGCGAAAGCGAGAAAATCCAAGAGCGGCTCCGACCGTTGTTTTCCCAAATAGGTTTTTTGAAAGTCCGTATACATCTGATAGGCTTCTGCAAACTGTCTATTGGCAAAGTTTAGGTTTAACGACTCATAGGGGTAAACTTCAGAATTCAAATGTAATTTGACGTCGGTGATGTTTAAATTATCAAAGTAGGTACAATCAGCGTCAAAGTTATCTTTTCGCTTCTTCATAAAAAATACAATGACGTATCGGGCTCTCTCAGACATGGTCTTAACGGTCCAAATATCACGCTTTGTTGTTCTCAAAGCAGGCAGTTCATGTAGTTCCCAGTTTCTAAACGGAATATATATCGGTTTGTTCTTGGCAATTTCATCCAAAAGCCTTAATTTCACTGCATCACTCGGGTAAATATGCTTCACTTTCAACTCAACCGTTTTTAAGGTTATTGTCGCCTTCTTAGTACCAGTGGACTTGTAGCAGTTGTCATCATGACGAGCACGAACCAGTTTAATTTTCTGTTTACCCATTAATACATTGTGGTAATCGGCAAACACGCCAAACAATAGGGAAAGGGGGATACGAAAATTAAAGTCTTTGGATGTTTCATCCAAGGTCTTGACAGTTCCACTTGGCCAATTCCATCCAGCTATGTCTAGGGCCCGACTTTCCTGCTCATTTAAACATAGCAGATTTTTAACGGTGCTAACAATACCAGGATCTCGAATCTTTTCAATCTCCTTACCATTAACTTCATAGGAAATGTTGTCAAAGAGAAAGGCTCCGGCATTATTGGTTAGATCGCAAGTACCGGTCTTACCAGTGGCATCTGCTTCCACCTTAAACGTACCCTCGATGTAGAGTTGAGCTTCACTCATATCCAAAAAGACATCTTGCTGATTGATAACAATCTCGATTTCGTCATTGTTATTAAAGGAGTTGGTAAAGGGGTGATAAGTGTGCCATTCTTCGCGAATGACCGACTCATCACTCTTGATCTGATTGAAGATTTGAAGTTTTTCTGACATGGTAGCCGTAAGGACTGCTTATAGACTGCAAATATAAGATATTTGAAAACGTGAGTGACCCCTTCGACTTCTGACCACTGAATGATCTGCCGGCTGAGGTATTAGTGTTTAAATACCTTTTAAATACTAGAACCATTTCGTCTAAGTTCTAATCGAATTACTACTTCTTCACCTCGAAAATTAAGAGGTCTAGAATCCTGGTCTACTAGCGTGAGAGTGATGTTATAGATGCTTTTCTGGTTCACAGGTAAATAGATTAGATTCCTTGGTTCGATATTTATACTGTAGCCGGGGTCAACAGTTGGTGAAAATTCGTACAGAGTATGTGAGGGATTATTTGTGTAATACGAGCCGGAAATGATGTTACACTCTACTCGAATAGTAACAACTTGTATAATTTCCACAGGTTGATCTGATTCGTGGAATTTACCAGACTTTAACAGTTGAGACGAAAATCCCAACACCTTTGCAATACTGTCTTTTGGCTTAAAGTTTATGTCGTAGACACTGGTTAACTCGCACTTTAACGTATTGTTATTGGGTTTAAGCGATAAGATACGATTCCGTTCGTCTGCGGGAGCACTGGGATCTAGGAGCTTACGCTGTAGAAACTGCTCGATATCTTCCAACTCGTAGGACCCTGTTGGTATTTCCAATACTCGTTCCTCCTGATTATTGATAATATAATAAAACTTGTTTCGTCCCTCTTCTATATTGGGAATCGTGTTCCAAGTGTTTAGCGAAATTAATGCTAACGAGTAATCAAACCTGAAATCGAGCTCTATGGGAGATACAAAGTATGCTTCAAGTCGATGAGAGCGACCTTTTAACGTGAATGTCTGTGACATGACTGCGAGCAATAAGCATCAACACCTGCATTTATAAAGTTTCATTGTAGAGAAATGCTAGAGCAAGATGTCCACAATTGGTCATTCCATAATCCTGATACTGATCGGAATTAAAATAGATTTTCACATTTTTCATGTACCTGACAAATTCCTTGGGTGGTTTCAAGTTGCCAAAACTATCGAAATAAACAACTCGATTACCGTGTTTCTTGTAAGCTACCCAATGTGTTCCGAAGCCTGTGTTCCGATCCAAATTAATAACACCACACTCTGTTTTGAGGGGTGCGTTCGGTAAAGTGTTTCGCATAAATACTCCTCTAAAATGCGGTATTTTTAATCGAGTGACGTACGACTTAATATCATGATCGGATAACGGTTTTTCAGGTAGCTTTATTGGTAGTTTTTTGGCAGTTTTCGTAAAAACAATCCATAGCCAGTTTTGTGTTTCTTTAAATACATGCCGCTACCCTTTTTTCCCAATGCAATCGCTTCCATTGTTTCGTTGTGTCGTTTCGATTCTTTCAACTTCTCCTTGGCACTTTGAGCGTCATTAACGGCCTTAGCTATCCCCGCGGCGCCTCCGCTGAGTGCTCCCAGGGCACTAAGTCCTGCAAATATGGGAATAAGTGGTAGAAACCCACCCTGTTTCGGTAAGGGTATTATTCGTGGTACGTTGATCCTCTTACGTCCTCCCACCTTCTTGACCGTTACTCGTGCAGCTTTAAGTATTTTACTGAGAGTTCTGTTCTTACTAACATCACCAGTACCCGTATGTCGAAGTTGTTTCTTAAGCAGAGTGACCACTGATGATAGGGGTTTCATCTTCTTCTTGCGAGCACCCAACTTGCGTTTCACCTTCTTGCCAGCACCCAACTTGCGTTTTACCTTCATAGCGTTCGTTACTAACCACGCTGAAGCTTTTTCACCCAAACTGGAATCGTTTGCCTTTACTCGTTCCCAAGCTCGGTTCTCCAACACTCGATCGGTTCTATGTCTTTGTTCCAACTCTGTCGACTTGGCGTATTCGATATCGTGATCGCGACAAGCACTATCCAATTTGTTCTTTGGTTGATCGCCTCGAGCCAGTCGCTCTTGAAGTTTGGTTCCCGGTCCGCAATAGGAATAACCAGGCAAATGAAGCTCGAACGGGAGCTTGTTGATAGCTGTATTTAACACACCTGCACCCTGCAGAGTCTTCATTCGTAATGAAGCCCTGGGAGGGTGTAGAGTAGTATTTATAGAGATGCGTCAAGAGAAGCAGAAACTCAAAATCCAAGTTTATAATTGCGATATGAAAAAAGAAAAGTGCCTCAGTAGCAAACATGGTCAACTTTTGCCTTCTACAATTCGAGCGTTAATCTGTGGTCCGAGTAATTGTGGCAAAACCAATGTAATGATTAGTCTTTTGATTGATGAAAATGGTTTAAAATTCGAGAATGTGTACGTGTATTCCAAATCTCTACAGCAAGACAAGTACGACTTTCTTCAACAGGCTATGAAACATTCCCGTTTAGGCTATTTCGGCTACAGCGATAATGATGAAGTTTTAGATCCTGCCAGTGCCCGACCTCACTCTGTATTCATATTTGATGACGTAGCATGTGAGAAGCAGGAGAAAATACGTAATTATTTTTGTATGGGTCGACATCATGCGATTGATTCATTCTATTTATCGCAAACTTACTCGAAAATACCTAAACAGCTGGTTCGTGACAATGCCAATGTATTAATTTTATTTAAGCAGGACGACTTAAACTTGAAACATATCTACGACGATCACGTTAATACAGACATGACATTCGATGCATTTAAACATATTTGCTCCGAATGTTGGAAGGATCGGTATGGTTTCCTAGTAATGGTGAAAGACAATGATATTGCTAAAGGCCGATATCGTAGCAAGTTTGATACATATATCATACCCTAAACCCTCGGGACTCAGTGTGACACTTGACGTTCTAGAAGCTAGATGTGTTAAGTCTCGAGAAACAGGGTCTGTTTAGTAGTTGTTTTAGCTGTTTCCTAGCTGTTTTTCCCGAACAGGGTCTGTTTTTTAGCTGTTTTTCCCGAACAGGGTCTGTTTTTTAGCTGTTTTCCCGAACAGGGTCTGTTTTTTAGCTGTTTTTCCAGAACAGGGTCTGTTTTTTAGCTGTTTTTCCAGAACAGGGTCTGTTTTTTAGCTGTTTTTTCCAGAACAGGGTCTGTTTTTAGCTGTTTTTCCCGAACAGGGTCTGTTTTTTAGCTGTTTTTTCCAGAACCGGGCCTGTTCTTAGCTGTTTTTTCCCGAACAGGGTCTGTTTTTAGCTGTTTTTCCAGAACAGGGTCTGTTTTTTAGCTGTTTTTCTAGAACAGGGTCTGTTTTTTCGCTGTTTTTTCCAGAACAGGATCTGTTTTTGAGCTGTTTTTCTAGAACAGGGTCTGTTTTTTAGCTGTTTTTTCCAGAACCGGGCCTGTTTTTTAGCTGTTTTTCCCGAAACAGGGTCTGTTTTTTAAGTATGTCTACCCCCATGAGCCAGCTCGATAAAGACGTTAAACGTAGGATTATCCAAGCTGCACGAACAATAAGAAAGAAGTATTTAGCATTAAAGTTGGAGCGAGGCGAAGAAGATGAAGCTCTTAATAAATTATTAAAGCCGATTACCGATCCTCTGAATAAGCTTGTGAGTGCGTCCGCCGCCACTGCAAAATCTAAGAAACGTAAGATTAAAGGGGAACAGAGTGTTGGTGTAAAACCCAAAGTTAAACCACCCATAGGAACTCGAGAAGTGAAACCTCCTGTACAATTCTTAACCGAGGAAACTCACTACGGGGATGATGCTGCTGCTGCTGATGATGTGTTTGAAGAACCAGCTCAGGATCCTGCGACACAATCATCGCAGCACATAAGAAAGAATTTTGAAGATTCTCTTCAAAAATCTGAAGTGTTTGAGACTTTTATCGAGCAGTATCCGAAGATTGCTCAAGACTATCTGAAACTATATTGGACGGACTCTAGCGAAATAGATGCTAACAGCCTGAAATATGATTTGGTGACTGATTCTTGGAGCTTAGGTTCAGAACCGGTTAATTTCTTAAAGAATGGCGATATTCAAGTTGGCCCCCTTACGTATAAAGGAACTCTGGGGCTATACGATTTATTGTTTCTCAAGGTTCCTCAATTTAATACCGCTGCCGATGAAGAACAATACAAAGATATTTTAAAGCGAACAGATTTATACTTGAAAGACAATGGTCAGTTGAAAGGTAATAGATCCCACAAATACAATGCCATTGTGAAACCACTAATTTCGAAAGGTTCTACCAGTAAAATTCCTTCGCCCGGGGTTAAAATATTGACAAGATCGAAGTCGGAGAAATCTGGATCTGTGAAATCCGGATCTGCCTTAATGGAATACAACGAAAAACCCAAAGAATATGTCTACTATGATGACGTAAATGAGCTGGTTGACAGGTTAAAAAAGCTAGACGCTTCCAATCAGGTTGGCAACAATAATAACATGAACGAGATTTGGAGCATTTTGAACGAATTGGAACACCTTGGAGTAATTGAATTCTATAAATAAGTTTGTTAAAGCTGTTATGTCTTAGTACCGCAGTAATCATGAATAAGTTTGGACGTTCCTTGCCCACGTCGTCTAATCAGAAAAGAGTGAGAGTGTTGCAAGCACCCAACTTGATCACTCTTACAAAAGATGGTGATTACAATATTCGAGATCATCGGCTTTGTAACGTTAAATCACCAGCAGATATCGCTGATGCTGTAAATAAAAAGTTTGTAGAGAGTATGCTAACTTCACTTTCTACTACCATTGATAGATCGCTGAATGATAAAATACAAGTATCCCACGTGGAGATGCTGAGACAAATAACGGTGTTGGAACAAAAAGTAAACAACTCTAACGGTAGTATTGTAAAACAAATGAAGACCTTTACAAAAACTAATAAGGGTTCTGTAGACTCGGTATCCGACCAACTTAAGCTGCTTGACAACAAATTCAAGAGTGAGACTTTAGTTTTGAATACAAACCTGGATCGTCTCTCTACCCAATTCAAGGACCTCGAAAAACTCCTAAAAGTTTACACCAATCAGGCTATTCAAAATGCTCTCAGACCAGTCAGGATGGATATGGGAAAGATTCGTGAAGAACTCTCCAAATTATTACAAACAGTTGATTTGCTAAAGAAAGGATCTTCCCGTCCACCAACTGTTTAAAATGTAGACGTATATAATTCGATATCTTGCTGCAGAACCTCATTCTTTGAGAAATAATGGCCAAGGGCATTACGAAGGCTAGAGAACAAGTTGTTAAGGAACTACATAAACCCGCTAGAATCAAATTTAAACGTCGCAGATTTATCCAGTATGGTTTAGACGATACGTTTGCCTCCGATCTTGCGCAGCTCGATCAGTACGCTCGTGAAAACAAGGGATTTAAATACATCTTGGTTGTAATTGATTGCTTTTCCAAATTTCTCTGGACCAGACCTCTAAAGTCGAAAAATGCTCAGGATGTGACTACTGCCATGGATCATATACTCAAACAGTCTCGGAGGATTCCGAAAAAGCTGGTGACAGATAATGGGAAAGAGTATTACAACGCGAGCTTTCAAAGTCTTATGAAGAAGCATGGGATACATCATTACAGTACCTTTAGTATTTTAAAGGCTTCTATTGCTGAACGAGTAATTCGAACGCTCAAAGAACACCTGTTTAAGTTGTTTACCTTGAATGGTAATCATAAATGGATCGACTTGTTGGAACAAGTTACAAATACTTACAATAACACCAAACATCACACAATCCGCATGAAGCCGAAGGATGTTAGCAAGAGTAATGAGAAGAAAATCTTGAACTCGGTTTATAGTCGTTTAAAGGTTGTGGGAAAGCAAAAATTCAAAGTTGGCGACATTGTTCGCATCAGTAAGGCCAAGCACGTGTTTGAAAAGGGTTATGTACCTAATTGGACCACTGAGTTGTTTAAAGTATCTCAGGTTAAGATTACAAATCCAACGACTTATTTGCTCGAGGATACGAGCGGTCAACCCATTAGTGGGGGATTCTATGAAGAGGAATTGCAAAAAACCAAACAATCTGATGTATTTCTTATTGAACAAATTTTGCGTAAAAAGGGCAAAAAGATGTATGTAAAATGGCTTGGGTTTGATAAGTCTCATAACAGTTGGATAGATATAGTGAAGGATGTGGTTTAAACGCTCGTTCTTTGTATAAATAGACAGCATTTTCCAGCTTTCGATCAGTTAAAACTATGCCGTATTGCAAAGAGTGTGATAGTGAAATTTTATCTCATAGTGCTCATAACCGCACTCTAAAACATAAGCAGCAATGTAGTGAGAACGTGTACTCTCGGGTAAAATTAGTTCGAACTGCTTTTAAACAACGGATACTAACTTACCATCTGACAAGTGACTTACATTCGACTGATGTTAAGCAATATTTAGAAGATCTAAAAGATACGGTTATTACTTTACTCACCGATCCTTTAAAGACTTATCCCCAGCTTAAAGTTAATATGGAGCTATATGGTCGTTATCTGTTGGCATCCACACAAGAACAAGACATAAAATCGTTTAATACAAAATTTAGTGTTATTTCTCCCAACACTGATTTGGAGGACTTTTACAGCGAATATCAGATCTCTCTAGTGAAAAAAGCTTCCGAATTCACCGAGATGGGAAGCGGATGGGCGTTATCCAAACTACTGTTTCTCGAACTTAACATCAATAAATGTGGAGTGGGGGTATAGTTTCCTCTAAACTCATACTAATCCTAATACGTTGGCTGACGTCATTATTTTAGTGCGAACCATGGCCAGTAAACGTTGTACCGCTGCTGCTGCTCCTGCTCCTGCTGCTACTCCTGCTGCTGCTGCTGCTTCTGAGGTGATGGAAGACGACGGCTATAGTTCCCGAAGCTCATCACCCTATTGGACGTATTTGGACAGTATGATTCTCCGAAGTAACCGAGAAATTCGCAGCGAGAAGAAACTCTTGGGTGAATTTTGCTATCCTACTGGCAATGTTACAGTAATTGTAGGCCTTAGTATTGCCAGGGGGATGATGCCAAGTGTAAAACTAACCACAACAACAACAACACCCGAACAACATCAGCTCTCCCTCTGCCATTCTGATTGGATCGAGTTTTTGGAGATTCTCGACAAGATGATTGCCGATACTGATGGAAGTGTGTCAACAACGCTGATGTCTTCATCGGAAAATTTTACCGTATCCAGTGCTATTCTTTTGAACGATCGATTATTTAGACTCAAGAGTAATGATGATGTAACTTTAACATTTTCTTACAATGATATAAATTCTATTGTTAGCATTAGGCATTTAATTAACTATAGATTAAAGTTAGTCGAACGTTTACAATTTAGAAGCTATTATGACGATACTTTGCACTATGCAAAATGTTTTGTTACTATTAAGGATAACTTTGCTGAAATTGTAACCAATCTGTGTAATTTAAACCCATCTGAACAAAGTTCTTACATGTTGGAATTATTGCATTACAACCTGCAAAAATTGTTAGATGACTTTGATAAACTGTATATGTATTCTGATGACTCATAATAATAAATATTTTACAGCTCAAGGGTCCTTTTTTTCCCCCCACTTTCCCCCTCACCCTTATCCTGCTGCTGCGCTGACTCATAAAACCACTCGATTTCCCAGAGTTTTCATAGTTGTTCATCCGTTCATTGCAGTCAGTTGTAGCCTGTCTAGACCTGTCGTGACTTGTTACATAACCTTAAAACACACGTCTTTGAGTCTCATAAGTGTGTCTGTGCAAGATGTCAAAAGAACGTCAGGAAGTTTGCATCGATCTTCAAGGTTACCCCTTAGCTAGTGGGTTTATACCGAAGGAGTTGGCTGTGTATGATGGCGTACGATTTTGCAGCTTTCTCTTCAAACCTCCGTATGGCAGGAAATTTTTAAAGCCGGAAGATCTCAAGATAGTAGAATATTTGGAGGAAAACTACCATGGACTACTGTGGGGGTCTGGCTGTTTAGACTTGAACCAATTGGAAAGTGTTTTACGTGACATATGGTTTCAGTATGACTCTCCTAAATTTCTGGTCAAGGGCGATTTAAAGGCAACTTGTTTAAAGCAGATTTTTGATCCTTCCCTTATATTTAGTATTCCTTTAAAGACTGAACCTAAATTAAGTAAATATAAGAAAGTTGTGGAATGTTTTCACCATAAGGACTTTAATGTTTGGCATTGTGCCTGTAATAATGCTAAGTTATTGTATAATTTCCGACATTGTTTTTTAAATGATATGGAATAAAAGTATATAACCTATTTTGTCTGTTTTATTTCTTAGTATAGCTCGATTAGTCTAAGTAGAAAGCCGCTGTAAAATGACTGGTCGTAGTGTCGATTGTACTGATTGCTTAGACGACGGTCTCGGCTTTATTCGTACTTTTGAAGAACGACTGATCACGTTTGCAAATTGGACCAATAAAGTTAGTCCTAAAGACCTAGCACAGGCTGGTTTTTATTACACCCAGCGATTGGATATCGTTCAATGTGTCTTTTGCCGCTGTGACTTTACTGATTGGAAAGAGGGAGATGATCCGCTAGCCGACCACTACAAGTACTCCCAACATTGCCCGTTAGCTAAAGTATTGTGGAAGTGTCGCCAACTGAAAAAGGTAGTTCCACCATCATCATCATCGCCCCAAAGCTTGAAGAGGAAGACGAAGATACAACAGCCGGAACCGCTCCTAACTCTCCATGTTAGTTCTCTGTTCTTAATACCGCTTTTGGTACTATCGTACAGCGGACTGATACACATATACGACCTTATAAATATCTATCAGTCCAAGTTTTAAATCATTTTGACATCAGTCATGGCAGCGTTAAGTTCGACCTACATTCTGCTTGTTGCGGTAGTGCAAAACGTATTCTACGTATACATGCCAAATAATGTTAAGGATGCCGCCATCATGATTGAAACCGAGGATTTTCCCTCCAATAATACGTGGCTGCATATGGTTTACGAAAGAATAGACCATCAGCAGACACCTGTTTTCTCTATGAAGATTCCTACGACAGCAGCAGCAGCATCATCAAGCAACCTTCTTCGCTACAAAGTAAAGTTCATCTTTCGAGATAACACCGTTGGCGAAACCGATTGGAAGACAATAATTCGTGGGGATACATTAACTAGCATGCCATCATCATCATCATCAAACACAGTTTTGAATTTACTTATATTTATAACTATAGCTTGTTCATTATTGTTAAGTAATGTAATATTTAATATTTGTAAGACAATTCGACAACATTATTAAATAAAAAACTGATTTTTTCCTATTCAAGGTTTTATTTATCTACATCTGCTACCTACGATGCGGGTATCATGCATAAATTAAAACAAGTGTTCACCTTATCGACCGGAAATGGAAACCACATCCTGTACGACCTAAACCTTATCAACCGGAAATGACAACCACATCCTGCACGACCTAAGCCTTATCAGCAGGAAATGTTAGCCACATCCTAGTAAATTCTCATGTACTAATACAGATTTTTGCTGTTGTTCTTAACTTAAATAACATTCCTAAATTATATATTTAATAATTTAATATTTAATAATTTCACTAATCGAATGATCTCATCATCTACTATCCTACATCCAAATTTCAACTCTCCAACCTGAGCCATTAGAGCGCTAATAGCAAAAAACTGTATCTCCGAGACCAAAGGGCCGATCGACGCCATTCTTTTTTTAAACGCTTTCGGACACCGCCCTGAACACGTGACCTATGTTGAATTTTTTTTTTGACGTTTAACACGTGACTGGTGACAGTTGACATGTCTTAAATGACAGGTGACAGCTGACATATTTTTACGCATGTCTTCTGACGCCATTTTGAACACGTGACCTACGTTAAATTTTAATTTTGGCGTTTCATAAGTGCCAGGTGACAGTTGACAGATCTTAAATGGCAGGTGACAGCTGACATACTTTTACACATGTCTTATGACGCCATTTTGAACACGTGACGTATGTCAGTTTTTTATTTTAACGTTTCATAAGTGACAGGTGACAGTTGACAGATCTTAAATGACAGGTGACAGCTGACATGCTTTTACACATGTCTTATGACGTCATCCTTCATACGTGACGTATGTCAAATTTTAATTTTGACATTTGACAAGTGACAGGTGACAGTTGACAGGTGACATTTGACAGCTGCGCGCGCAGGTTGGGTTTGCTGACGTAAGATCCAGTGACGTAGACTTCGATGACGTACTTGAAATTTGCACATGCGCAAAGGTGGCTGAGCTATGACGTCATAGATCACAAGATAAGATCCCGCCGGCGGACGGTGGGGGGTCAACTCCCAAAGTATATCTACTTCCAACAGCTGATAAGGATGATGATGAGATTGAAGAATTCTACCATGAGTTATAGAACGGGTTAAAATCTTGCAAAAAACACGAAGTAAATATTACCATGGGAGATTTTAATGCCAAGATCGGTCGGGGAAGAGCAGAAGCAGTGGTTGGAGACTTCGGGCTGGGAGTTCGTAATGAGCGAGGTGATCGTCTTGTTGAATTCTGTCAGGATAATGAATTGGTAGTGATGAACACCTTTTTTAAATTACCAAACAGACGACTTTATACCTGGAAATCGCCCCAGGATTCCCCTGAGAACGTTGTTAGAAACCAAATTGATTTCATCTTAATCAACCACAGATTTAAAAATAGTTGTAAATCAGCAAAAACATATTCAGGAGCTGATATCTTCTCTGATCACAGTCTTCTGGTTGCTCAAATAAAGGTTAAATTAAAAACGTTAAAGAGAAGAATTGTACCCAGGTATGATCTAACAAAACTTCGAGATCCAGTTATAAGAACAACGGTCTCAAAACAACTTAAACAAGAGCTAATGGAAACTAACACCTCAGGAGACACAAATAATACATGGCTGCATCTTAGGCAGACTGTCGCACATATTACGAATCAACATCTGTCCAGTGCCCAATGCAGACAAAAGAAACAGGAATGGATGACGGACGATATTCTGAACCTAATCGATCAACGTAGAGAATATAAATCTCATAATCGCGACCGATACAGAGCCATCCACCATGAAATTCAAAAGAAGTGCAGAATCGCAAAGGAAGAATGGTTGAATAGTAAGTGTCAGGAGATGGAAGAATTACAGAGGAAGCATGACTCGTTCAACCTACACAAGAAAATAAAAGAAACACTGGGAATGAACAGGAAACGTCCAAATGGCAATTTAATCAGAGACAATAACACCGTCATAACAGATATAAAGGAGAAATTACAAACATGGAAACAGTACATCCAGCATCTATTTAGGGATGACAGACCCGAACAACATGGCTTTGAAGAGGCGAGTACTGGTCCAAATATCTTAAAGGAGGAAATCATACAGGCCATCCGTCAGTCAAAAAACGGTAAAGCTGCAGGCCCTGACTATATCTATATTGATATTCTTAAACTAGCACAGGATAGTGTCGCCAAGGTTCTCACTGATTTGTTCAATACCATATACATCTCAGGAAGAATACCACAGGACTGGTTGAAGTCCACTTTTATCACGCTGCCAAAAAAAGCTAATGCTAAACACTGCTCAGAGTATCGTACTATAAGCCTTATGAGCCATGTACTGAAACTATTTCTAAAGGTTATTCACAACAGAATATATAAAAAGTGTGAAGAAACTGTCTCAGACACACAGTTTGGTTTCAGAAATGGTCTTGGAACAAGAGATGCTCTCTTTAGTATGCAAGTTCTGGTTCAAAGATGCTTGGATATGAATAGACCAGTATACATGTGTTTTATAGATTATGAGAAGGCTTTCGATAAGGTACAACATTCTAAAATGATACAAAACCTTCAAAACATCGGGCTGGATCAGCGTGACATAACAATTATCGCTAATCTATATTGGAATCAACGAGCTTCTGTTCAGGTGGAGAACCATGTATCGGATGAGATAGAAATTCGGAGAGGAGTCAGGCAGGGCTGCGTGCTTTCCACCTTATTGTTTAATATCTACTCTGAATCTATATTGTCCGAAGCCCTGTCTGAAAACGAAAAAGGAATTTACGTAAATGGTGTACTAATAAATACCACCCGCTACGCTGATGATACAGTATTGTTGAGCAGTTCTTCTGAGGATCTGCAATGGTTACTAACAAGAATTAACCAGGCTAGTAATGCCAGTGGTTTAACACTAAATTTAAATAAGACCAAATTTATGATAGTCAGCAAGCAAGATGTTGGAAATGTACAATTGTCAGTCGGCCAGGAAATAATAGAAAGGATTGATCACTATGAATACCTCGGATGTTACCTGAACAGTGAATGGGACATTGGACAGGAAATACGGATCCGCATTGAAAAAGCCAGAAGTGCATTTATCAAAATGAAGCAGCTTCTCACCTGTAGACAACTGAATCTAAGTTTAAGACTACGCCTGGCCAGGTGCTACATATTTCCCATCTTGCTTTATGGATTAGAGGGATGGACACTGTTGGATCGGCACTGCAAAAAGATTGAAGCCTTTGAAATGTGGGTGTATCGTCGCATACTTAGGATTTCCTGGACTGATAGAGTACGCAATGCTGATGTCTTGTTACGTCTAAATACAACGACCGAGATCTTAAACACAGTGAAGCGACGAAAACTGGAATACTTCGGACATGTTATGAGAGGCGATAAATACCGCTTCCTTCAACTAATAATGCAGGGAAAAATTGAAGGGCGACGAGCACCAGGACGAAGACGGACATCGTGGCTTAAGAACTTGAGAGAGTGGTATGGAAAAAGTACCAGATCCTTATTTCGCGCAGCGGTCTCCAAAATACAGATAGCCAGAATGATCGCCAACCTTCAGTAGAAGACGGCACCAGAAGAAGAAGAAACTTTTAACTTTTCTTTAACAAAGTGCGACGCATAGGTTTCACAAATCGATTTAAATTGCTTTGCAAAATCATTCTGTTCCAATAAGCTGTCCCTGACAGTTTCAAACCGTCAGCAACGTGAGTCAGTAACATGCAGCAAATGTCTGTCCCTGCAACATTTATTCTGGGTAGGTCTATTTCTGATCGAAAACCGTTCGCGGACTCTTTGTTAGAACCTTTTAGTATCAGTTTTAAATGTTAGGGCTAAACTCAAGTTAAATCGGCGGGAACAAACAGTAACTATTTAGTAACATGGGTGTAAAAGAGCAGTAAAAATATAATTTATATTTTTAATATTTCAAATTTAATATACAGGGGGTCCCAGAATTTCCTTAACAAGCAATATCTCAATATAAAAGATAAAAAAGTAATTTAAGCGGAGTAGGTAAGGATATCGAATGGACTTCCACAAAATATCCTCAAAACTATTTTTCATTATGTCAACCCCCAAAAATCCACCCACACCAAATAGGGATTCTATTTTTGCAGAAAAAATAAGGGTTGCCATTTGGAAATAAACAGGCGAGGGTGAACCTTTAGGGGTTCTGTTAATTTTTATCATTGAAAATATCATTGAACATTGTTAATTTTTATCATTATTATCATTGCAATTTTCAATCTCTGAAAAAAGTAGGATCTAATCTGCGGCAAAACAAAACAAAAAATACGAGTCCTGTAAAATATGAGTCGAGTATCTCCTAAAAACGTCGAATAGCATTTTCTACTAAGGTTTTTACTCAAGTGTACTAGCATACTAGGGATATCCTAAAAAGGTTCTAGATCTAGTACAATTGTACTAGACTGGCAACACTGTTCACCACCGGATCAGAGGCGTGTTCGATGGACAAAATTGCATCGATCCGGATGAGTTTACGAGCTTTAAGCGAAATACGTAACTGAATCAAGAATGAAATAAAATAGCGCTGGAGTGCCGTAAAGTAATTTGGTTCAAGTGCATATTCAACTTTCTTAAATTTAAAAATAACGTTAATGCCACAGATCAAACTTAAAAAAAAGCATTTCAATTATCTTTAACAAATAATAGCTTTTATTATGGAATCTTTATCTAGTTTTACAAATTTTCAGGGAATAATGAACAAAGATATAAAATAACTGATGTAAACTTATGTTTTGAAAAATCACAAAACACGTTTTATTTATGTAAATAACAAATTTTTATTTAAAAACTATTTTAACATTGATGTCACCAGTAGGCACTTTTTAAGCCACTCTTTACATCAAAATGTCTGGAAGGTTTTTTCTTGTGACTTATCTGGTACCTGTAACAAAAGGAAACAAAGCAAATAAAGTAAAAAATTGCACAATTACATAATTACAATAATTTTAATAAAATCACTATGTTGTACAGTCTACACCCAAGTAAATAGCTTGTTTATAGATATCTTATTCTAAATAGTAACAAGTGTATGGGGATATGGGCTTTATATTCACATGATAAAAATGGTAGTTAAGTAAATGTGTCACAAAAAAATTAAAGTTACTGAATCATGAGCAAAAAGTTTATTAAAAGAGAATCAGCAAAATTTTACTTAAACGAATTTGAGGTGGATTATATAAATACTCTACAGTTTGCTTGGGTTTGAGCGTGACACATGGTTAAAGAAATTATATTCGTGATCTATATTACCAGCAATTAGGTTTACAAATTAACCAGCATACTCACCCAGACAAAAATGTTTTGTTAGCTTAACTGGACAAAAGTTATATAGTATGCTATTATGGGTATAAACACAGAACTTGAGGTAAAAAAAGAAACAAAATTGTACTCAAAATTTTTTTAACGTAGGTAGTGATAGCTACCTATTTAACTAAGATATTAATGACAATATTTTACCTTATCAAGAAAATAACAGCAAAGGTTTCGTTTCCAAATTTTTTCCTTGGCAGTGAGGTATTTCACCGAATATTGATTGTGTCTAGGATAATCTCTCAAATAACATTCATTTAGAACTCTATTCCTTACATGTAGGTTTATCAGGAAGTATGTATTTGTACTTTCATCAAAAGTCCGATTTTTAGGATTAGGAATTCACATTCTTTAGAAATATTAGGATCCTTTGAATGTACCTAAAACAAACACATAAATGGATAATAATGATAAGAATGTAGTAGTTAAGGAAGCTGAAAAGCAGCAAATTTTTATGTAAAGCATTTTTAACGTAGATTTTAAAAAGTAACAGAAAAATTATACAAATTTTGCTGGCCTATGTATGTATCTGTACGGTATTTTATGGTTCAATGGTTTCATACAACTTACCTTAGAAATACATATACAAATGTTCAGAAGTTTATTTTCTTCTATATTTGTGTAATTTTCCTATTAGTCGAGGCAATGAAGCACTCTACCTCGGAATTTTTTGCACTAAGACGGATCGGAATGCGGTTTTTTGCACTCGCTTCCAAAAATTATTTGTAAAAAATGTATCTACTTTGTATCTTATACAAACCGGAAATTGCATTACTGCTGTCAAAAATGCATTCACAAAAATGCATTTTTTGAAGTCGCTTTAAGAAAATTAAATAACTTTGTTAATAAGGCTCAGAATTGGCCCAAACCGGGTTCGCGGGGGTTTTCGGGGTCACTGATCACGATTATGATGTTCAAATTGACCCACAGCCGACCTGGAGCTCAGGATCGCTGATGAACGTCATCTCCGTGGGACTCTCCCAAAATCCACGCAGGGAAGGAGAGAAACTCGGCGCTCGGGGGTTTTTGGGGTTGCTGCATTCAAATATGGCATCGGCGAACACCCCCCGGACACCTGGTGCGCCGGAACCTGGACGTGGACGTCATCCCCGAGAGTTTTCCTGACAAGATCGCAAAAAACAAACCGAAAATCATTGTGTGGGCGTTTTTTGGGGCGCTGAATCCAAATTTCACTTCGAAAACGACCCCCGGAACACCTGGTGCACCGGAACCTAGACGCGGGCGTCATCTCCGAGGGTTTTCCAGACATGATCGCAAAAAACTAAACGAAAATCGTCTCATAATTTGACACATTCATTGATGTCTAATTCTCGCCTGGTGCCCACTAAGACATTAAACCATCAGGTTTGATTGACATTCATGGGAATGACATCGATGTCAAGATAAAGGTTCCGGTGCACTAGATAGTTGGAGTATGTCGCGGATGCTGGATTCGAGGAGGGTAGCTAAAAACCCCTTGATGTGAATTTCATTTCATGTTTTGCAAATGTGACACCTGGAGATGACTTTCAGGCCCAGGTTCCGGTGCACCAGGTGTTGGGGGGGGGTTGTTTTCGATGAGAAATTTGGATTCAGTGCCCCCAAAAACCCCCATAACGATTTTCGGTTTGTCTTTAGCGATCGTGTCTGGAAAACCCTCGGAGATGACGTCCGCGTCCAGGTTCCGGTGCACCAGGTGTTCGGGGGGTCGTTTTCGACGTGAAATTTGGATTCGGCGCCCCAAAAAACGCCCCATAACGATTTTCGGTTTGTCTTTAGCGATCGTGTCTGGAAAACCCTCGGAGATGAAGTCCGCGTCCAGGTTTCGGTACACCAGGTGTACGGGGGGTCGTTTTCGAAGTGAAATTTGGATTCAGTGCCCCAAAAAACGCCCACACAACGATTTTCGGTTTGTTTTATGCGATCTTGTCAGGAAAACTCTCGGGGATGACGTCCACGTCCAGGTTCCGGCGCACCAGGTGTCCGGGGGGTGTTCGCCGATGCCATATTTGAATTCAGCAACCCAAAAAACCCCCGACCGCCGAGTTTCTCTGCTTCCCCGCATGAATTTTGGGAGAGTCCCACGGAGATGACGTTCATCAGCGATCCTGAGTTCCAGGTCGGCTGTGGGTCAATTTGAACATCATAATCGTGATCAGCGGCCCCGAAAACCCCCGGGAACCCGGTTTGAGCCAATTCTGAGTCTTATTAACAAAGTTATGTAATTTTCTTAAAGCGACTTCAAAAAATGCATTTTTGTGAATGCATTTTTGCAGCAGCAATGCAATTTCCGGTTTGTATAAGATACAAAGTAGATACATTTTCTACAAATAATTTTTGGAAGCGAATGCAAAAAAACGCATTCCGATCCGTCTTAGTGCAAAAAAATCCGAGATTTTGGCAGTTTTAGTGCTTCATTGCCTCGACTATATTCACTTTGCCTATTTTCCCAAAAATAGTTTTTTTGATCCAACATAACTTCGCTTTACAAGAAATACAAAACGCTTTGTTGACATTAAAATCTGACGTTTATCGTTCGACTTTTCTCGAATCTAACAGACGATGTGAAGCGATTGCTGTTTAAAGTAGGCCTAGGCCGGCTTTGATTAAATTAAATCTTGGGTAACTTGACCAAAATTTAGCAACGCATTAAAATTTATCACGTTGTTAGTTAATTACGAATTAAATGTTCTTTCTGAAACCCGCCGTTAGTGTGTCTACCCGTTCTATTAAGCACATATAATGAAACAAGTTTTAATAGCTCAGGACAGCAAACATTGTAATTTACAATTTCCTGCAGAAAACATGTCAACATTAAACCACCTCTTCCTGTCTAACATAATCACATCTAAAACCTATCATCCTAAGCAATTTATTTTGAACCCGCCACATGCGGAACTCCTGTGGGTTCGGTAACTGGAATTCCATATAACCGATCTGTACTCAAGAATGTTTCTTATCAATGCACAGAAAAGTATTGAAAACATCTACTTATAAACCAAACAGTATAATTGCAAGTAGCTGCTCATCGACTGACATCTTATTACCGTCATTACTCCAAGTTCCCTTAGTCCCTTACATCCCTTCTAAATAGTATTGCCATCTGATAATTGAACATTCTACAATTTAATAATAATTTGTAGCATGTACCAATATTTAAGTTCATGTGTTTTTACAACATTCCTTAAAATTCTCTGTGTCATTCTGGTGTAGCTTCGCATGGACATATGGACATAGGACTTTAAACTTACTTATACTTTTTTAAAGTTAATAAAATATTGAACAAATGTGATTAATAAACGTACAAGTAATCATGTAAAAAGCATGTCGTTCCAACAAATTAAAGCCTTTAATAAACTACTTACAAATTTAGAGTCGAATAAAAAAAATCCTAAATAATATAGAGCCATTAAAGCCTTATTACTTATATATTTCGCTCGAATTTGTCAATTGACCGTAAAATACGGACATAATCCCATAAAGAAAGTAGGTCGTAATTTGGTTCAATCTACTGGGAAAAACCTCTGGATAAAAATAAAACAGTTAAGTCCAGAAAGGTCGATTTATTAATATAGCCGTAGTTAAATTAATTTCCTTAGTACTTAGGTAATAGTTACTGGAAAAACAAAGGATATAGGTTTTTAGATCGGTAATAGCAAAATTAATACTATCTACTAAAAGACCTAACGGAACACCACAGAATGTTGTATTATTTTGACGATTTACATGTCCTAAGCCAAGCCATAAATTTTTAAAACCTTCTCTACATGCATTGGCATAACTTTTAAATATTTCATATTATTTTATTTAAAAGCGATCCAGAAGGCAGAGCGGTAGAAAACTTCGCAATCGGCAACTCGCTCACCAATTTAATCAGAGAGCCATCATACTTTCTCTGCGTTTCTACCCATAATCCAAATCCACTAGATCTTTTTCTTACCACCCATCCTGAGCCATACGTAACATCTGTATGCGCTTCCCTTTGTAGTTCAGATCATGGCCTCTTTACCGTCTCTTGACCCATACATCCCGAATTCGTTGACATCATGCCAGAATGCACGATCTGGCACTGTAATCCTGGCGACTGGGATGGTCTTCGAAACTTCTTCTCTGCTTTCCCTTAGAACCCTGTCTGTTTTTCCACTCCCAATCCATCCGAAATTTGCTCTCATATCACAGATATCATTCAAGCAGGTACTGAAAGTTTCATTCCACATATCCGCAAGAAACCTAAACTCGACCATCAAAAGCCATGGTCCTCCAAGGCCTTTGATAAAGCCAGGCTCAAAAAAGTCCAAGCTGACAAAAGGTCACTTCAAAATGCTTTAAACAGCCGCATAAAGGATAAAGTGATTTCCTGTCCCAACGGCAGCAAATCTTTCTGGTCACTTGCGAAAAACATTAGTCAAAACTTCTGTACAAGCACTTTTCCTCCCATGACCTCTGCAAAAGAAATTATCTCCACCTCTAAAGAGAAAGCTGAACTATTTGCCAAACAATTCGCTGCCAATTCCACCTTAATCCCTCTTCCAACCGCTACGTCTGTACCCCACAAAATGCCCGACATAATACTTACAGTCGAACAAATTTTAAAAAAATATTCTATCTCTTGACACTAAAAAGTCCTCCGGTCTGGATGGCATAAAAACTGGCTCCAGAACTTCCACACATCTTAACTCGTCTTTTCCAGATCTGATGACAAGGGTATCTGGAATTGGGATAGCTGGAAGACTGCTCGTGTGCAGTCTGTCCCGAAGAAAGTCTCCAAGTCCCTTCCATCCAATTATAGACCTATCTCTCTTCTCTCTGTTGTCAGCAGAGTTATGGAGAAATCGATCAACTTGCAAATTCTAAAATATCTAGAAAAACACAAAATCATCCTTGACAGACAGTATGGATTTGGTCACCAACAGCTGATCTCCTTAGATTTGTCACACATAACTGGAACAAGTCTCTCGAATTTCATGACGTATCTCAGATTGTTGCTCTTAATATTTCCAAGGCCTTTAAACAAAGTATGGCATGCCGCACTCCTCAGCAAACTAACTTCTTACGGTCTTACTACCAAAGTATGTACCTGGATCGGTAGCTTCCTCTCTAATCGGCACATATCTGTCGTGGTTGACGGCTACTCATCGAACTTCCATCCTATATCCTATCAATGCTGGCATTCCCTAAGGTTCAGTCCTCGCACCAACCCAATTTCTTCTTCACATTAATAACCTACTCTCTTCAAGTACCAATCCCATCTACAGGTATGCTGACGATAGTACCCTTCACTCCAATATTCATTTTTGCAGAAAAGTCTCGAATAAAGAGCTGGAAAACAGATGCAGATCTATGCACCTATACCTTTTCCAAGATCTTCAATTAATCTTAGACTGGGGTGCCAAGAACAGTTAACAACAGTTCAACGCCTCCAAAACCCAGTCTTGCTCCCTGTCACGCAAAAAATCCGGCAACACTTACCCCATCCAGATGAATGACCAAGCCTTACAGAACAATGAAACGCCCGATCTTGTTGGCATCGCTTTCGAACATGATCTCAGCTTGCACAAACACATTACTTCAGTAGCCACATCGGCAGCTAAAAAGCTCGGTTTTCTCTTTCGAGCCAGAAAATACTTCTCCCCTTCCAACTTATACACTCTCTAAGTTTCCCCAATAAGACCTAACTATGAGTACTGCTCCCACATATGGGGAGCGGCATCACCTTCGACACCTAACATCCTTGATTCACACAAGAAAATTCCATTCTCTCGCTCATCGCCGCGCTATTCCTAATAGAACAACAAGAGGCGCGTTACGTATGCATCCCTTTTCTGTCCAGCTACAAAAGCCTAAAGCAGACCACTTCTCTCGCTCATTCATACCTAGGATCTCCAGATTATGGAACACATTGCCTGCAGATGTTTTCCCTTCCCGTCCAATCTTTTAAATCCCGTGTCAATACTACATTTCCCTTATCATCAGACGGTACGTTAGTACTTAGGCTTGAAGTCTACTTGGAATGTCTTAGATAAAAATAATAAATTTTTAGACCCAAAAATCAAATTTATACATATATACTAAAAAATGATTAAAGTTAAAATGTTATGATGTTAAGCGTGGATTAGGTGGAAGTAGTTGACTAGCTGCTAATAAACTAGCTTTGTGAAACTAGGACCAGTTTACTCGCCACCTTAATTCCGCAGAGCTTAGTAGTAGCACAGTAGTAGCTAGTAAAGTCGCTGGCGGGCGGCTAGTAAACTATATAGCTCCGCCGTGTAATCCACGCTATAAAAATATGTAATATACTTGGACGAATTAAGAAATGATTCGATTTTCCGTATACTGTGAGCGTATCGAACGTGTAACCTGTTTATTCGTTGTTTGTTATCAAGACATGGTACCCCAGAGTTCTATTCGATTGACAAAAATTGAATCAATCCGGATCAATTTACGTACTCTAAGGAAATATGTAATTGAATCAAGAATGGTAGTAGATAGAGATTAAATAGCATTGGAGTGTCGTAACGTGATCCGAATCGATCCAATTTTTGTCAATTGAATAAAAGACTCTCAGGAGTGTTGCTATCTCTGTTGTCCCCTCAACAGCTTATTACAATATTACCTGGGTAATACCATAAGCCCTAGCTAGCATTCGGTGAGATTTGAGATCCGTTGGTTCGGCCATGGCTACTTACTTGTTCGGTGTTCTAATGTGATGTTCTAATTATTGATATTTTATTATGAGCGCCACTGTTTTTTTTTTGAAGGTGTAGTTTCTGGGTAAAAACAGAAACCCTTTAAGAAAATCTTACCACTAACGCACCTGAATGTCGCAAACAAAAAGATCTGGGTCCCACACAAATAAACTTTTATTTCATTAATAAAATCAGGCCCATTCTTTACAAATTTTGTACATTTCTTACACTTTTTACATATTTACAGTTTAAGCTTTCCAAAATTGATTCATAGTAAATTGGTCTGTATCATATGATAGAAACTCCAAGTACAATAAATACTAACCGCTAGTCGAGATTCATGAATTCGAACAGGCGCACATCATTTTAGCTGAAATAGTAAATCATGATCGCAACCAATTTGTCATTACATAATTTATGAAAGAAATTTTGTTTAAATTACCATATAAAATTGTGAGATTAAATGTTTACTTAATTATAGATAAAATTAGAACAAACTGGCCTTATATGTCGTTTTTTCTCGATCTTGACATCAAAGCCCCACCATACTGCCTCTTCTTAAACGGTCTAAATGGGGTTTATCCCGAGGGTGAATCTTAACGGCGTATTAAAAGGGGTTAATACCACAGGTGGTGAACCAAACAGGTTGTGAATTCAAAGATGTGTTATCCTCATAGGAGAACTAAAGGGGTTGAAACTCACAGGTGGTTCATCCCAAAGGTGACCTATCCCGAGGGTGGTCTATCCCGACGGTGATCCCTAAAATGAATTTACACCCTATAATGTCACACGACAAAAGCTACGGTACGAAGGGCTTGAATAAAGAACTTACCTCTAGTTATGAGGGAACCATATAAATTACAAATCCATATATACGGGATATCTAAAGTGCCATTAATAGCCAATAAAATTACTTTTCCAACCATACTAATTAATAATTTCAATAAAAGAAAATCAAAAAAACCATTGCCAAAGGCATACTGCAGCGTTTCTTCCTCTATAAAAGGCTTTCCAGCCAGGGAACGAATAAAATCGTAGAGTAAATTAACTATGAAACTTTCAAAAACAGTGCCCCTGAAATGGGTCTCGTCTACCTGTTTCTTAGCAGATTCGAAACGACGAAAGACCTATTTTCTTTGTCCTTTCCTATATTTATATCCTCGGTTCAAAAAAACTTAGTTATTTCCTAACAAAAAACTGGCTTCCACTCCACGTCGTGTCTAACCTCATTTCAGGCGGACAACGAAGCTGTTCTGTCAGAATCGTAGGGGGTTTATTCACAATCAATATTTTATGAGCGGAATGGCGAATTGACGAGATAACGGAATAGCGAATTCTCAAAACTAATTACTGATAATGAAGCCAAAGATTAGGTTATACCAAGGTGCAATTCTTAAGAAAGTAGAAAGTTATTTAATTTGTTATAAAGACAGACTAAGAAAGTTTTAAAGGACTTAAATGAAAAGGTTTACATAAATAATAACCGTAGTAGCATTTTTCCTTATGGAGAAATATGCGTAAAATAAAAATGCTACAAGCTGAGCGGTTGGCGTAAAATTACCAATCGATGGACGTGAAGCAAAAGTCCATGGGCGGAGAATAGATTCACTTTTAGGGTATAAAAGTAACGTGTTTATTTGTACAGAAAATGTAACCACTACATGTTTATATAATAAAATTTAACAGTATGGTTCCCAATACCGAAGCTTAAATTACAAGAAGCAAATCCCCTACTGCTTTTTAAATAAAAATGTATTTGTTATTATCGTACCAAATCTAAATTTTATTACAGTTTGCCTCAGCCATTGATTTTTTTTAAATCCTAGATAGCATATTAAGTGAAATTGTTATTTTTTAACGACAGTTAAGTATACAGTTTTGAAAATAATGCTTACAATTTTGGACCTTCGTTTCTCATAGTATTTTTACTTTTATATTGGCTTTGTACATTTTGACACAAAATGGTTATTATTTAATGTCAAATTAAAGCGCTGTTATCGTATCTGTTGGATTACCCTTTAAACTGGGAATGCTGCAATGATTTAAACTTTATCAAAAAAAAACAACATACCGATTGCGACGCGCTTTGTTAAAGAAAAAGTGTTAAGTTATAAACTGCCAAAGATACTATGATGAGTATCATTGACCAAGTACTTACCGCTTAAAACTTGAAAAGAACATTAAAATAATTCTGGAAGGTACTCTAACAAAGAAACAGAAACAACAGGGTGTTCTGGGTGAAGCAAGTTGTAGTAGAGCGCGTGCAAATTAGCCCTCGGCTCTGTTAGCCGGATAGGTTCGATTGGACGCCACCAGTTTTTTACACCGACACAAACTGGAAGTCGCCTAGGTGGTCCAGGAACCTGCTTCAACACACAACAATCCTGCTATTCATAATTTAAAATTCGAAACATAGGGCGCAGTGAGCTGAATAAAACAACGTAATATATTTAACCCTATATCATTGACTTCTATATATAGACCCGTACAACTGACAGCGTGCGCAAACAAAAGTTACGTTAGCAGGGTGAAATATTGTGTTTGTACGCACGACCACCGGTCATATTTCTCGAGCCAGATCGGCGAGGGGCATGCGCACAACTCGCTTGTTGTCATCTGCTACACGGTTTGCATAACCAGCTGGAAAACAGTGTTGCCAGAGTAACAAAGCAAGAAGTCGCCATCGATCAGTATGAAAAGTCGCCACTTTGTCGCCATAGCTTTTTTGAGATATTGGGGTTAGAAAACTGTCAATACTAAATAAAAAAAATGTTTTTGTGGAACAAGCTTGGGGGAATCCCCAAAATTTCACGTACAATTCGTGGCGCGTTCAGATATTCTCTTTGAGAAATCCCTCGGTGCAATAATGATTATTATTGTGACGTTGTTTCTTCCTACGTATTGTATTCAACGTGTATATTCAATTTTTTCACCTGTAAAAAGTCGCCAAAAATAAGCATTTTATTGAAAATCGCCACCACACTCTCATAGAGACAAAAAGTCGTCATTTTGGCGACTTGTCGCCCCAAATGGCAACACTGCTGGAAAACAATCAGCAAACCCTTTTATGTTCCTTGACAATCAGAGTGGGATCGACCATCACAGCTGACAAATTTTGCAGTGCGCATGCCCATGGCCGATCAGTTTTGTTTACATGCGCGAGGCCAGAAATCTGCCACTTTCGCGATTATTGTTTGCGGATCCATATTAGAAATCAATGCCCTATATACATATATTTACACAAAAAGAGAAAAAACGTTACAAATGTTGTTCATAAAAAAAGAAAATTTGGCGATTTTTGCCCCAGGAAAATAATTAGATTAAGTACAAAACTTTCTGAGGAAGTCTGTCCTCAGAAACACGTAAATAGGGAGGTTCCTTAGCCTTCACCCAAGAAAAGAGTAGGATGACTCCTAGCTCCCACCGGAAAAAGAAATAGGGATGTTCGTAGTCCCTACGGAAGACCCTAGGAACAAAACAATTCCTAGTAGTTAGGGTAATTTAAATATAATTAATAAAAAAAGAATATGAAGTTACGTTAATAAAAAATCAGAAGTTACGTTAATAGAAAAGGTTACTATTCGGAGAGAATCAATTCACTTGAACTAAACCGCAAAATTTAAGAATATTAAACAAAAGGTTAATATTAAAAGAGAAAGCCATTGGCTTGAACTGAATCGCAAAATTGAAGTAAGTTACAAAAAAAAAAACAAAAATATGCAGTTACTTTAATTTTTTAAAAAGTTAGTAATAAAAGAAGTAATCGTTGGAAACCCGATTGCAGAAAAGAAAGAAAACCAAATGACTGACTTTAGAAAAATTTTGACCATTGAAATAAAGAGAAAACACCCCTTATAGGGAGAAACCGTTTAAATAGAAATAATCAAAGATATACCGCTTATGTACATCTATAAAAAGAACAAATGTGCAATTAAAGAAAATATACTGCTAAAGCAAGGCAACTACTTAACTACTTTGAGTTCCAAAAGCAAATAATACGATATAACAAGAGAATATGATAACTATTTATAAAGCAACTATGTAACTACCCTAAGTTCCAACAAAGCAAATAGTACGATATAATAAAAAAAGGTGTAAAATGTGTACGACCTTAATAAGTTTCTTCCCCAGAATAATAGTCACATGACAAATTTGAAAATAAAATAATAGGCCAATTAACCTCTCTGAAAGCATAAAAATATTTCTTTTTACCAATCGTTATAGCAAAAGCAAAAATAAATCTAAATTTTCCAACTTCCTAGAAATAAAACCCGTGAAACCCCAAGCTCGTACACATCTTAACTTATAAAGTGGTTATTGACAGACTGGCGACTGGCACTTAATCACGATACACTTACAACGGTATGCTACGTTATGACATCACTTCGAGGGAAGATCTTAAATTGACTAGGCGCTTACCTGAGCAAATGAAATATGACAATACTATTTTAATCAACGTCAACTCAACACACTACCCGACAATAAACTGACCTGTAATAATATTTTAATAAACGTCAACTCGACAGACTACCCGACAATAAACTGACCTGTACTTATGTACAAGGGGTGCAAGCGTCTGGTCAATTTAAGATTTTCCCTCGAAGTGATGTTATAGCGTAGCATACCGTTGTAAGTGTATCGTGCACTTAATAATAACATAAAAAATTAATATATTTAAAAACACTGACTATAAATCTTAATTTTTCAGTCTGGGGTATATGACAGGCTTGTCAATTTGGCATTTACGATAGCAAATTATACTGTCAGAACTAACTAGCACCACAAAGCCCTTTATACATATATAAATTACGGTTTGAAATTAGGATTACAGATCTTAACACCCTGCATATGATTCGCGAAAACTTGATAAAACTAATCTACATTAAGAGGTTCTAGACATAACTTATAGATTATACGAGGTTTAAGGTACGCGATCAAGCCTCAAAAATTAGTCAAGCTTTTAAAAGAATGCAAATTAGGTAATGTAATATTAATATCAAAGCAATTGAGAAGCTTGGTTATTATTATTCAAAATATGAGGTAGCACACAGAGCTACAAAAACCAGTCTTAGTACATAATACTGTCAAGCAGAATGTCGATAGTTACAGTTCGCTAAAATTTTAATTATATTTTATGGGCATAAAATGGGCGAAAAATATGTATAAAAAAAACATGGGACTAAAACCCTCCAGATGACTTACCTCGTCAAGAGGGCTTGATATTCCGAATTCTAGAGACAGCAACAGGGGGCGGCTACCAATGGCTTGGGCCAGGATCATTCATGACGTTGTTGATGGGTCGAGGGAAATAAAAGAAAGAAACCCTTAGAGATGAAGATTTTACCATGCACGTGGTGTCTACGTATAGGTTCCAAAAAAAAAACAAAAAGATAACCACAAAAAAATAGCTCACCTGATTACGATGTCATCGAACGAAGTCGCCGACAAAATCCTGCTTCTAGCAGGTAAAAATTCAGCAAAAGAATTTTAATCACAGTCTCAGGATTAATCCAACATTTGGGGCCTTAAAATGACCAAGAAACTCGAGGCTGCGAACGACCTCGTCGAAAATCAAAAGAGAAATGCCCGTCATTGCCCTTGGATCAGCGAAATGACACTCCCATCCCACCACCGGTACATGGGAACCAAAATGTGGCCCGGAGAATTTCCGTCCTACGCCGACAACCCCACTGAAAGTCTTCCGCTACACACCTGTGGCTCTAAAAGAAATAGCCACAAACAACCATGCCATCCGCGCGAAAATGCCTAGATGCAACAGGACAAATTTTAAACCCTCCGGTTTCGCAAGACTGGAAAACCCTGATAGTGATAGCGGTTAGTCCAAAAAGAAGAAAAGAAGAAGCTAACCACAAAAACTATCTATTTATTTCTGACTTCGAAACAAAATCTGAAAGCAACGTATGCCGTTTAAACAATAAAGAACGCCCAAGAACAAGGCAAAAACCAGGACAGTGAAGGCAATGTGATGAATCCAATGTCGCAAAACAATGTTAACAATAGATTTCCAGGAGGTAAGTAGCCCATCTAAACTCACCCCCCCTAAACATATTAGCATAAATAAACTAAGAGTGTTCGTCAATATACAGGGGGGACTTTAAGCAAGGCGAAGAAAACAAAATTTAGGGTAAAAACAAAGGGAACGTTAAATCAAACTACAAGCTATGAAAGATGGACAGCTGATTTGGACAGGATAAAAGGCAATCAACATTCCCAGGGGGTAGCTTGGAGAATGAGGCAAGGCACCCACAGTGTAAGAATGAAGATACAACTTCTCATTCAAGGTAAATTATTAAGTAAAAAGAGGCGTTCGTGAATAAAATTAATTATTAAAACAAACACTGACACTGTGGCAAAAACGACCAGTCACAACTCCCCCTCTCCTACGAAAGGAGGGGAATTTTCCAATGAAAATTAACCGACGATAATGATCAGAGGCTCTCTGTAGATACAAGAATATTGAAAAAGAAAATAAATTACCTGCGCTATGCTAGCGCCAATAAAAAAACATAAGTAAAGATACGTGGGAACCCAAGGTAGTACCATATAACTAATACTAACTAACAAGACTGATAACTCAATTTTAAAATAACTAAATACTCAAGGCAATCTTTGGTTCCTTTGCCACTAGTCACCCAGTGAACTCCACCAGGAAGATTCAGCGTGGAACGTAAACCCTAGGTTGGTAAGGGAGCTAGCTAGTTTACTAGCCTCACACCATAGAATCGGCCCGAAATAAATCACCTAGTGACATGCGTCAAAGCAACCAAAGGGTAGACAACTAAAAAGGAAAAGATAAATATAATACAACATAAATAAAATGGGAAGAAAAGAGGGATAGCCCAGATGATCCACCATACAAACGGGAGTGGATTGTAGCACCCACCAAGCTAAAAGATGTACCAAATGGGAAGCACATCGGTCCCTGTATAAAACAAAAAAAAATAGTTATCGTATTCTGAGCGATGGCACTGCCACCGCACTAGCACGTCTAAGAATGGAAGACTGTTATTTTCTTCGAATTCTATGGTGAACTGGATTTTTGGATGGCGGGAATTTAGATGATCCAAGAATTGGTGGAGTTTGTCCTTGCCGAAAGACCATATTATAAAAACATCGTCGATATATCTATCCCATAGTTTTGGTTTAGATATGTCGACGATGTTTTTGTAATATGGTCTTTCGGCAAGGACAAACTCCACCAATTCTTGGATCATCTAAATTCCCGCCATCCAAAAATCAAGTTCACCATAGTACTCGAAGAAAATAACAGTCTTCCATTCTTAGACGTGCTAGTAACAAAAACAAGAGAAGGAACTCTGCGACACACTGTATATAGAAAACCAGCACACACAAACCACCCGACTCAAATACAAGGAGTAGCCAACACACTGATTACACGATCCATTCGGCTGACAGACTCCCAAGGGAAACAACAGGAACTAGACAACATAAAAACAGCTCTGAAACAAAACGGCTACAAAACCCATACAATAAAAAAAGCCATACACCAGCAACAAAATCGCCAAAAAAAGAAACCAGAAGAATCCACCAAAGACAGGCCCATATCTATCCTACCATATATAAAGGGAACAACAGGCAGAATCGGGAGAATTCTCCGCAAGCACAACATCGCGACAGCCTACAAGCCACACCAAACAATAGGATCATCTCTAAGAAACCCAAAAGATAAAATAAAACTTGAAAACCACGGTGTCTACAGCATCTCATGTGGGACCTGCAATATATATATATATATATATATATATATATATATATATATATATATATATATATATATATATATATATATATATATATATATATATATATATATATATACAGGGTGTCTGGAAAAGGTCTGTACAAAATGCTACCACGTATTCGTGAGACTAAAATAAGACGATTTAACCCAACTTACCTATATCCAAAAGTGTTTCGTTAGGGAGATACAGAGCCCCAAAGGGGTACTTAACGATTTACTCTTTTGGCCCTAACTTTTGAACCGACTTGTATAATTTAATGAAATTTTAATATTTTATGTTATCCATAAAGACTCATAAAACCATACTACAGTAGATGTTTGACATCGTCAGGGAAGTCAGGAACGGACTTGCCACAACACTCTTTGGGCCAAATTATTTACAGGTATCATTTTACAGAGCTGAAAACTGATTTTTTAAATACTTTGGTCATTCCTCTTTGAAAAAGGTACTCTACATTTGTTTCGATAAAATTAGCCGTTTTCGAAAAAATTAAGTTTTTGTATAACACGTTATTGAAATAATTTTATCAGAATACTACAATAAAACATCAGTCGTTTTTATTTCGTTAATAATGTGTTATTGACAACACTTTTCAAAATTGTCTGACTGATTATACAAGAATTAAGTAATGGAGCATTATTCCTATAGCGAATATGCTGACATGCATCTAATTTATGGACAAGCACTTGGCAATTTTGTGGAGGCAAGAAGAATTTATTCTGGTACATTTCCAAATCGACGTTTACCGCACCGAAGAACTTTTGAAAGGGTGGATCGTAGCTTAAGAGAAACAGGTAAAAAGTCAAGTTAAATAAAAAAAAACGCTAAAAATAGCGAATCTTTTGCTAATCCATTTTAGGAAGTTTTTTGCCGCGCAGTGGTGGAGAAGGGCCTCCAAGAAGAGCAAGACACTCTCAGTTAGAGGAGGAAATTCTGGATGAGATTGCTGAAAATCCATCTAATAGTTAATAGTGTAAGAAAGTTGTCGGTTCAAGTTCATGCTACAAAGTGGGTTATTCATGAGACCCTTCGAGAACAACTGCTACATCCGTATCACGTCCAAAAGGTACATGCCATGTCTCCCACTGATTATCCTGCAAGAGTCAATTACGCAAATTGGTTTTCTCAATGATTTAGGCAAAATCCAAATTTTACTAGTACTGTTTTGTTCACGGACGAAGCCGGTTTCACCCGAGACGGTGTAATAAATTGCCATAATTTGCATATCTGGCATGAAGAAAATCCCCATGCAATAGAACAGACCAAGCATCATCAAAGATTTATGGTTAACGTGTGGGCGGGGATTATTGGGAATCATCTCATTCGACCGTTCTTTATTGAAGACAGATTAAATGGTGCCATCTATTTGCAATTCTTGCAACAAAACTTAAACGGTTTATTGGAAAATGTGCCCTTAGAAATTAGAAATCGGATGTGGTTTATGCACGACGGTGCACCGCCCCATTTTAGCAATTTATTCGTCAGCACTTATCAAATACTTTTGGTGATAGATGGATAGGTCGAGGTGGACCTATTGTATGGCCACCGAGGGCGCCCGACATGACTCCTTTAGATTTCTTCTTGTGGGGAAATTTAACAAGGCTTGTATATTCAACGCCAGTTCACACCAGGGAAAACCTGATAGAAAGAATAACACACCATTGCAACGAAATTCGAGACAATCCTGGAATGTTGTTTCAAGTACAACAACAAAACATCCGTCGGATAAGAAAATGTATAGAGGTACAGGGCGCCCACTTCGAAAATCTGCTCAAGTAAACAAGAAGAAGGAGAGCTTTCACATTTTTAACCATTTTCTGTTTAAGCGATTTCTGATATAATAAAAAAGATTCAGTTTTAAGTACTTTTTATGATTTAACTTTTACCTGTCAATAACACATTGTTAACGAAATAAAAACGACATGTGTTTTATTGTAGTATTGTAGTATTATTTCAATAACGTGTTATACAAAACCTTAATTTTTTCGAAAACGGCTAATTTTATCGAAACAAATGTAGAGTACCTTTTTTAAAGAGGAATGACCAAAGTATTTAAAAAATCAGTTTTGAGCTCTGTAAAATGATACCTGTCAAAAATTTGGCCCAACGAGTGTGGTGGCAAGTCCGTTCCTGACTTCCCTGACGATGTCAAACATCTACTGTAGTATGGTTTTATGAGTCTTTATGGCCAACATAAAATATTAAAATTTCATTAAATTATACAAGTCGGTTCAAAAGTTAGAGCCAAAAAGGTGAATCGTTAAGTACCCCTTTGGGGCTCTGTATCTCCCTAACGAAACACTTTTGGATATAGGTAAGTTGGGTTAAATGGTCTTAGTTTAGTCCCACGAATACGTGGTAGCATTTTGTACAGACCTTTTCCAGACACCCTGTATATATATATATATATATATATATATATATATATATATATATATATATATATATATATATATATATATATATATATATATATATATATATATATATATATAGTAAGTCGAAAAAAGTTACCACTGCTCTTAACAAAATTAAACCATACAATATAAAAAAAAAGTTTGCTCTAAGGGCCTGTTACTGTTGTAACAGGCCCTTAGATCTCTTCCATTACTATGGAAGGGATCAAAAAACCTAATACGGTAAAACGTTTGCGAATTTTATTTTCACTCACGTTATAGGGCTATTAAAGCCTTATTACTAAATGTACTTTTTCCAATTTGTCGTTTGACCGTAAAATACGGCCATAACCCCATAAGGAAAGCAAAACGTAATTCAGTTCTATCTATTGGAAAAAAGCCGCGTCGTCCCGATAAAAATAAATAAAAGAGTCGGGCACAGACAAGGTCGATTTATTATTAAGGTCGTGTATTTAAGCCGTAAAGAACACCACACATGGAAAGCAAATATTTTATTTTATGAATAAATAGAGTGGCATGCAGAAAGGCCCGTGGCTAGGTCTGAATTTTAGAGGGGGCAGAATAAAAACAAAACAAACTTTAGACAACATATTTCAATAAAAACAACATAAATAATGAACAAAACTAAAGAAATAGGTGCTCTCTGTAAGAACTAATCTCGGCGAAGTCGGTCTAGGATCGATCGAGGATAATAGGATCAAGTATTTTGATTTCTACATCTCATTATTATGTTGATTAAACTCAGCATTGAAATACCTATAATTGAAATTAATGTAACGAAAGAACAGAAAGACATAACGAAAACTAAAATAAATATATCGCTGGATTAAAATTATAAGGTTCGATGTTACAATTTTGGCACTATATGAGTTGCGAGATTTCTAGGTTCTATGTGTCCGTATCAAATTCGTCCGGGTTCGCGCATGACGTCACGCTGTGAGTTATTTTTGAAATTTATAACGCGCAATATAGAGTTTAAAATACTTATAGTCGATTTTATATAAATTCTATTGGCAATAGACTTTGCCTCCTGCTCATAATACAAATTTTAAAGTATATGACTTAAAATAATCATGTAAATAAAGGGATAAATTAATTTAAAATAATATTATAGATATTGGTAAATTGCCTGCCAATTGCGTTCTATGTATTTATTTACGTGAAAAGAAAATGTAAATAATTTTATAAAATAAAACTGTGCCTAATAATTAAGATAATTTTTATTTAGAGGCATATTCTTATTAAAATATATGTACTTACCTATAGAGTCTTCCGAAAATATGTTATAAATAAGAATTTTGTTTGTTCCTATAATTTGTCAAATATTTTTTGCGGTGAATAAGATCTGTGTGTTTGTGACGGAAATATGTTTTTAGGGTAATTTTTGGGTTTTTACACTTTAAATAGTAAATTATATTAAAAATTATTGTATTTATATATTCTTTGAATTTTCAAATTTAAAAAAATTTTAAAATGCCAAAAATTATTCTAAACAAGAGAAAAATATCTAAATTTATGAAATTAGGTAAAACAAGAAATTATTTTTTAATAAAATAGCCTTTTTTCGTATTTTCGTATTTTCTCGATTAAAGTCTGTTGATTCGTTACCGTGGAGGTTTTTAGGATTTTTTTTGTCTGTCACAGTAAACTTTTTTATTGAAGCGGGTTTGTAAAAGCATTAAACACATTTGACATTCATGACATGACAATTCATGCTTTAAAATACCTTCATAATCACTTTTGTTAAAATGTCTAGAACAGATTCTAGCCTTTTTCACATTAAACTTATCTTCTCGTTTGCACCGACACGACGCTTCCAAACACTTTGTGTTTCTTTGTCTTTGGGGGAGCTAAAAACTTTAATGTCGGGCATAAAGCCCTCGCATTGATTGTGCACATCACAACCATACAAAACACACCTAATTTTCCCTTTTAAACTCTTAAGTGATATAAAAACACCAAAAAATAACTTTAAAACACAACGCGATCTTAACAAAGACGTGTTTCGTATATAAAATTACTCACAGCGTGACGTTCAGGGCCACGCCTACCTGCGCGATGTCATACCTTCTTTTATTTGTATCATGTGAGTTAGTAAACAAAGCCCTATATTGTAAAAGCTCTATACTGGATAAACCAAGGTTGCATGATTTACATAGGACTTTGGGAGTTTGTATGTACCAGATCTCTACTACAACAAGGCTGTATATTTTACATAGTACCTTGTTCATTTGAATTTAGATAGTTCTGCAAATAATTTAGAGTTACTTAGTTGCATGTGCGTTTACCCTGTGTTGCGTGTAAGGTTTCAGCTTCCTTAAGTAAACAAAATGGGTGACAGTGATCTGAGAGATGCGTTTGGTCAGGTTTGGTTTGCTTAGGCTATGATTCAGATAAGGATGTCGAGTGGGAACCCCCTAAAATGTAAAAGAAAAACCTTTTTTCACAAAAATGTCAAAAGTGAGGTTGGAGAAGTATTTTTTTAACTATTTTTTAATTTTTTTTTTAGGTTTTCGTCTAATTGTGGTAAATATGGCACGCAAAAGAATCTTAATAATGAAAAGTAAAACCTAATAAAAACAAATCGAACAACGACCCTAGGTATCAGTGGATTAAAACCAAATTCAAATTTAACAGAGAATGCAACAGGTAGAACCTTGTTCTTTTCTTTATTTCTACCTAAATTTAATGTTTTAATGCGTAACTTTTCCTATTTTTAGAGATCATTGACGACCAAAACTGTAACCAGACTTCAGATAATATAGCTGAAATAAGTACATGTGGACTCAATCCAAATTTAAAGTCATCGACGAACACACAGTGAAGAGATGTCTATTTTTTTTTTTGTTGAACATTTTACCTAACATCTTATAACTTCTAGTTCACGAAAAGAAGTTGACAAGAAGACGTAAAAGAAATCCAGCTACTTGGAGAATGAACATAAGACAGCGGAAAAGTGAATGCGGTCAGGAATACATCTCCGCAAGGAACAAGCCTGTGCCGGCTAAATCTATAAAACTAAGAAAAACTTTTGATAAATGTTTTTTAAAACGTTCCACAAAAATCACCCAAGGAAACAAGTTGTTAATGATTATTACTCCTTGGATAAGCAAGCCAAGGAAATGTTTATTGCTTCCAGTTGTGAGCTGAAGGTAAGTCTGAAGAAAGTTTCAAGAAGAAAAAGGCAATTAAATATTTTTTAAAAATTGACGACACAAGGCATCAAGATTGTAAAAAATATTTCCTCTCCACTGTGGACGTAAGTCAAAAAAACATATACAACGCAATTAATTTAAGATACTCCACTACGCATACACCAAAGAAAATCCAACAAGGTGTTCAAAGTAAGAAAAAAATTTCAGAAAACAAAATACGAAATGTGAAAGATCATATTACTTCTTTTCCGCGCGTGGAGGGCCGATACGAAAAGAGAATATTTCGAAGGATGTCTTTCTACTAAAAAATATAATGACACAACAAAATGCTCCAATAGTTAAAGGATCTTAGTACAGATGTATATTTTGTAATAATTTTAATATATTTTTTTATAAACCAAAAAAGGGCAGGTGTTCTTTGTGTGAACTTAATAAACCTCTTCTCACAGCTGAGGAATAACAAGAAGAAAACAACAATGAAGAGTACCTACTTAAAACACATTAGAGAAAAAGAAACGGCTAGAAGAAATAGAAATTTAGACATGCAAGCAGAGTAAAAAAGCTGTATTATGTTTCAACCTGCAAAAGTAGTTTAATATCGAAAGGTAGAAATTTCTAGTTTTTATTTTAAAACCAAAATGTCAGATTATAATCTAACTGCTCACATGTCTAAAAATAAACAATTTTATTGTGCCTTATGGCCTGAGACTGTGATCGGAAGGCCGGTAATGACACAATGCTAAAAATCATAAAAGCTGTAATTAGGATGGAGGTAATTTGCAAAAAAAAATACTATAAATGTTCAAAATTGCCAGTTACCGCAACAGAAAAAATAAAAATCTCTATAACACAAATCTAATACACCTAATAAAAATGGTGTAGTTGGAGATAATGGCGAATTCTTTTATTTTCTTAGATTCTCCCACGGCTGCGCATTATCATTACAGTTTTTCAACACGCGTGACTTAAACCTACGCTTATTTTAAATTTAAATCCAGATGTCGAAAAGAATAACGAGAAGTATCATTGCATCAAGACTTCGACTTTACAGTAAATTAAAATAAAATAATTCCCAAACTGTAGCTTAATAAAAGCTTGGCAGCTGAAATAATTAAAAGTCAAGACCAGATTAAAGCAATGTATTGTTTGAAATATTATTTGTTAACGTCATATACAGAATTTTTAAAACGAGTAACTTTTTTCTATTTTTTCTCTACAAATATGAAATTTATTTAAAGTTTCATAGTATGTAGGTATTTAAAACTGCAGGATGATAAGAAATGCCTAATAATATATTACGCAATTCATTTAACTTTTACAGTGTTCATAGAAAGTTTCAGTACGTACGTATATTTGAGTGATGCACTATTAATATTACCCCAAAGGTGAGTCATCCTATTTCCTTGCTTAGAAATTAAAGTGGTCAATGGTCAAAATAAAACCTCAAAGTATTAGTTCGGATACATCGGCGCCGCTAGGATAAAATCCAGAGGGACAAAGGGGTAAAGATAAGTTATTTAGCATACCTTATTGAAATACAAGATTATTTTGAATAATCATGAGAGTTAAGAAAAAGTAAATAATTTTGTTATCGGTTGCAAATCATTGCAAATTGAAGACTAATCAGTTTATCAAACTATTCTATGATGGTATTTTATAATACCACAGGAAAATACCGCTTTTCTTTTCTTATGTAAAGCCAACTATACATACGTATAGCCTGAGTCGCCATCTTATTATGTCTTTATTTGTTACAGTTCATTCTAATATGTCAAATATAGATTGGTGGATAAAATGGTGTTGCAGATCCATTAACTTTCGCTAATCCTCATATTTTTTGCTTCTGGAGATGCCTAAATGTCCAGAAATCCCTGCCCAAGAAAGACAATTTTTTTAAGACGAGACAGGCATTTTCACGTTGGCTTAGGCCTAATGTCTAGAACTTTACTTGGGTTTAGAAATGATGAACTGTCTTTGGTAAAAATGCTAATTTTTTTTATTTTGATCGACATTCGGCAACCAAACTGGTTCTTTTTACAATATATTTTTTGTCATTATAGAAAATGGGATAACTAGTAGCATAAATGAGTATTATCTGGAGAGTTACACTCGGAAAAAAACATTAAAAAAACATTTGTTAAATAATTTATAATTTTTGAAAATTTCAACCTATATTGAGAGCAAATATTTTGGGGCCGTTTTTTAATGGTTGTATTAGTATGGTATATTAGTATAGTATTTAGCAGTCGACTAGTTTTTAGAGTTACGCATGATAATACAACTATTGAAGTGTAAAAATTTTCATTTTTGCAAAAACTTCTTATTATATTCTTGAACGAAATTTAGCACACTTTTTTAATACGCCAAGACACATTTTCGTCAAAAGTCGTATGCGGCGACATTAAAAATATAAAGAAAGGCATGTCTTACCGATTCTTTTTTGAATTTCAACGTTAAAAATGAACAAATCTTAACGTACAATCACTACAATCGCTTATTTTGAAGATTTTCTCGGCAAAAACACTTTCATATTCCATTAAACAGGGAACATGAAATTTTTGGATACTTTGATTTTTCCTTCATTATAAACACGTCATCTAAAAGAATACGCACTTAAATTGGGGATGGCACTTTTGTTGCAATTTTTGCATATTTAATTGGACTAAATTGCCTGAGAATGTCATAAAAATCTTTCAAGGTAGGTACTAGGTATTATTATTATTATTATTACTATTATCATTATCATTATCATTATCATTATCATTATCATTATCATTATCGTTATCATTATCATTATCATTATCATTATCATTATCATTATCATTATCATTATCATTATCATTATCATTATCATTATAATTATCATTATCATTATCATTAATATTATTATTATTATTATTATTATTAATGATTTTTGCTGACGATACGACAGTGCTTGCCTCTTCCAAAAATTTTCGTGAATTAGAATGTCTAAACAAAATGAACAAGCATAAAGCCAGTCAATGGTTTTTAGCTAATAACCTTAAAATTAACGAGACAAAAACTCAGTCAATTACATTTATTTTTGATAAAAAAAAAATTACAAAATCTGAGCCGGTCAAGCTGCCAGGCATAATGCTTGATACGTTTCTGACGTGGCTGCCGCAGGTCGAACACGTGTGCAAAAAAATACCACCGCAAATATTTGCGTTGAGATAGCTAAAACCTTTTCTGTCCACTAGAACTTTAATCTCAGTATACTACGCCACGGTCCATTCTCATTTAACTTATGGAGTTATATTGTGGGGAAACACACCATTCCATTCAAGCATTTAAACTGCAAAAAAGTGCAGTTCGAGTTTTGGAGGGAGTGCCTGTTGGGAGCCACTCTCAGTCTCTCTTTAAAAAACATAAAATTTTACCTGTACCGTGTCTGTTTATTTTGTAAACCTTATGTGAAGTTCATACAAGAAAAAATATTCCTACCCACTCAAATATACATAACTATCACACACGAAATTCGCATCAATTAATTACATTTCTATCTAGAATCAAACAATCTAGTAATAACAAACTGGACATTAGCATATACAATGCTCTAGACAAAAAATTCAAAGCAAAAAATATTCGCAGTATGAATATGAAAATATTCCAAACTTTTGGGCGAAATTTTTTGGCGGAACACCGTTTTTATGATGTGGACGGTTACATGAATTATGTTACCAAAAGTTGAAGTAATTTATTTTAAAATATCTGTACTATATTATTTCTTTTAGTTTGTGTTTTTATTTCGTTTATCTTCTATTTATCTTCCTGTATACTACCTATTTTATATTAACTATTTCTGTGTGGTCCTATATTATACATGCCCTAGGACTTCAAATATACTGTATATATAAAGAGGTCAATACACTATGAGTATCAGTATGAGAATGAGTATGATTATGATTATTATTATTATTATTATGATTATTGTTATTATTATTAATATTATTATTATTATTATATATTGTTTCTCACTTTGTCAAGTGGTGTTCCTTTTCTGAGATGACGGGCTGTACCAAGTCGTCTCAGAGTCTATTGCTTGAGTTGAGGAAGAATCGTACTATATTACATGTTTTAAGGATTACTGACTTTTGTATGTTTGTATGAATGTTTGGGTTGAGACCAAGTTGTTCAAGATATTTATTGAAGATGTACGGGGTAATGCCGGTGGTTGAAATGATGAATGGTATGATTGCTACCTTTTTCTGTTTCCATAGTCTTTGAATTTCTGTGGCCAATTCTGTATACTTTACTATTTTTTCGTTATATTTGGTTTGAATGTTGTGGTCGTTAGGTATGGATATATCTATGAGATAGGTGATTTGTTCTTTTTTGTTTTGGAAAACGATGTCTGGTCTATTGCATGTTATTGTTTTATCTGTGCGGATTTCTACGTCCCAGTATAGTTTGTATTCGTTGGTATCTATAATTGTGGTTGGAGAGAATTTGTAGTATGGTGTTTCTTCTGTGATGAGTTTATAGGTCTTTGCGAGTTCCTGATGAATAATTTTCCCCGCCATGTTGTGTCTTTATGTGTATTCTGTGCCTGCTAAGATCTTACATCCACCAGTGATATGGTCTATGGTTTCTTTAAATTGGTGACATTTTCTGCATGTATCGGGATTTATGTTTGGCTTTTTCATTATATATGTTTGGTAATTTCGGGTAGCTATGACCTGATCTTGTATTGCGAGGAGGAAACCTTCTGTCTCTGGATAAAGTTTTCCATCTTCAAGCCATTTATAAGAAAGTTTTTTTGATATGTAGTCATGCTGTATGTTGTACCTATGTTTTCCATGTAGCTGTTTTGTTGTCTATGTATTAAGGTTTTCTTCTATATTTTGTGTTGGGACATATGTATTCGATGGATGACTGATTGTAGATAGATCAAGTGGTGTGTAATTTTTATCGGCTTTGCAGGCTGCTTGGTGAAGGGATGTTTGGTTACTAAGGAAGAATATATTATTATTATTATTATTATTATTATTATTATTATTATTATTATTATTATTTTGCGTACTTTTTTCTACGAATAGCTTTTAAACCGTATATTGCATAATATATAAAAAAAGACCATAAACGTGTAACTTACATAATTAATACCTTCAGCACTTTTAAATGTACCCCATATTTGAGAAACCTACATAACCTGCAATATTTGTTCCGAGAAAAATTGAAAAACTGCTTTATACTACATAAAATAATTTAAAAAATAAGATTGAAACTGGTATTTAATAGAACGCATGATATATTTTTTAAATTTATGAAGTCTTAGTGTTTTTATGAAGCTATAATTAACCGAACTAGTTGGTTGTCTATATGTTTGTTTATTTGTACGTATAGCTGTCTGACTATCTGCCAGCCCGTCTGACTGGCTAACTGACTAATTGTTTGCCTGTCTGACTGTTCGCCTATCTAGATCCCCTTTCCCCATCTAACGGATCATTTATCTGTCTGCCTATTTGGTACGTAACTCTAAATTTCACATACTCTCACTCACACACTTACACGTATGGCAGTCTATATGCCTGTCGACCTATCTGTCCAACTAGCTATCAGACCGTCTACCTTGCCGCCATCCCGTCTATCTGACTATCTGGACGTATGGCAATCTGGTCGGTTGTCTGTCTGACTATCGATCTATCTGCCGACTAGCTATCATATCAGAATAATTTATAAATTTCTAATGACACCTTATTAACAAAGCCAGGACAAAAGCCTGTCAAACATAACTGAACAGCTATTAGATCTTAATTTAAGACGGTACTAAACCTTAAACCATCTTAGCGAAACTAAACGGTGTTTAAAGAATCGAAACACTTAAGAATTTCAGCACATCCTGAATGATAAAATAATTACATGCATTCTTGGGTTATATATTGAATATTTAATACCTTTCGATATTCAACTCTTTGAGTGATATGAATAAATATTATAATCTAAGTGCTTTAAATCCATTAAACAGGGGTACTTTTCTGATATTTGCAAGAAATTCGACGATATTAAAGGTTTTTTTCTGCAAAATCTACAATAATAGAACTAGGTGTTTTATAAAGCTAAAATTAACCAAAAAGGGCGCTTGGACAAGTAGGTATTCAAATACATGATTACTGAAACACATTTGCGTTATTTTTTATTTTTGTTTAAATTAAAATGGTACAATTGTTAAGTACATATGATAATAAATAAAATAAAATTTTAGTTTTCAAAAATTTCCTTGTTTCCCCACTGTTAAACAGGAAAATATTTTGCAACAAAATTCTTGTCCTTTACCCTCTTTTCTGAAAGAAACGTTCAAATTTTTAATTAAAACCCATTTTTAGCATTTTATTGATAATTTTATTTTCGAATAGGCAAGTTCTTCATTCGTTTCCTAGATATGTACTTTTAAACATCAGTTACATGTTTCATATATTGTTTGCATTGTGAATGATTTTATATATAGAACTGAGGGTAAAATTTACGTTTAAAAATATTTTTTTACCGCACTGTCTGACTGTTTGTATAACTGACAGACTGACTCGTTGGTTGTCTATCTGTTTGTTAATTTGTACGTCTATCTGTCTGACAGATCGACAGTGTGTTTGTCTGCCTGCCTGCCTGTCTGCCTGTCTGTCTGCCTATTTGTCTGACTGTCTGTCTGACTGTTTGACTGACTGCCTGCCTGTCTATCTGCCTGTCTGTCTGTCTACCTGCCTGCCTGTCTGTCTGCCTGCCTGTCTGTCTGCCTGCCTGCCTGCCCCGTCTGCATGTCTGTCTGCCCGTCTGTCCGGCTGTGTGTCTGACCGACTGGCTGCCTGCATGTCTGTCTGTCTGTCTGTCTGTCTGTGTGTCTGACTATAACTGTTTATCTGTCTGTTGTCTATCTAACTAGCTATCAGACTGCCTACCCGGCCATCACTTGTCTACCTGTTCGACTAACTGGACCCATTTCCTCATCTAACTGTCCATCTACCCACTCGTCTTTTTGGTATGGAGCTCTAAATTTCACACACGCCCACACACACACACGCGCATACTCGTATGACTGTCTGGCTGCCAGTCTGTCTGTCTAACGACCTATCGGCCCAACTAGCTATCAGACCGTCTATCCGTCTAACACTTCGTCTATCTATTTGACTATCTGCACCACATTTACCCATGTAACTGCTCATCTCTCGACCAGCCTATTTGGTACGATGCTCAAAATTACACATAAACATATACATATCGATACACCAAATATGTGAAAAATCATATCTTACGCACGAGATCTATAACCACATAATAACGTTATCATTGATCTCAACCTACACACGCAAAAGGGAAAAATCATATTATAGTAGCCGTGGACAATAGTTCGTACACGTGAGCGATGTCGATGCCATAGGTACCGTCGCGCCGGGCGTCTCCGAGATTAAAAATATATACCACACACTTGCTGTTTTATTATTTTTTCATAAAGAAAAGCTAAGAATGCATGTATTCGTATAAATATTTCTACTGTATCACAGCGGATAACTTAAACGTTACCACCCGCAATTAGGAATAATGTAAGAAAACTGAACACTATTACTCTCCTTTTTTATTCCTTTTATAACCTGTAAATCTTCATCTCCCCACGTGTACAGCAAATTTTGGTAGGCAATAAATTTCAAGAGAAAACGTGTCCTTATTTTTCAAAAATGTATATCATCAGCGTTCCTTTATTATTTTTAAGTAATAAATGTCAATACTTATACTTATTATCCTTTTTTATTCTTTAATATCCTATAAATCTCTATCTACCACGCGTAAGCCCAAAAAGGTTGACACCCCATAAAAAGGATTGAAAGGCCTCATTGTAATAATATATATATATATATATATATATATATATATATATATATATATATATATATATATATATATATATATATATGCAAAATGTCTTATACGCCTCCAAAATATATATGCTTTCATAGAACACGCCTCCAAAATCGGAGGTGCATTCGCAAAATCGGAGGCCAAAGCGAATTTGCGTGTATAATGGATTTATTTGTAGATTTAAGTCAGCAGAAGAAGTTTCACAAATTTTTGTTCGGAGGCTTTTTGGGTCGATATACATGTACAGTTATACAATGCAGTTCACAATATTTTATCTACGGGGCGCCACCGTTTTATACGCATATACACTTTAATTAATGGTACTGACGAATTTGCCTCCACATGCTCTCCGTACTATTATGCCTCTGAAATATGGCAACAAGGTAAGGAGGCCAATAATACGGAATATTTACGCGTGTGTAAATAATTTACTTTTATGATTATTTTATGTTTTAAAGTAGTTGCTGAAATTACGATTGGGGCTCCGAAAATATACATATGTGTATAAGATCGGTGAACGCTTGGATATAGGGGTCTGTAACTTATATTTGTACAGTTTTTTATATGATAAGAAAACGATAAAAATAGATAATAGATACTCTTATTACTAATGTATGTTACAGTAGTAGAACTTTTTTAAAATTTATTTTTGCTAAATTGTTGTCACGCTCTAACACGAAACATTACCAAGTCTAAACAAAAGAGATATTGCCCACATTTAGAGGGATGTCCACTAATGGTGTCGAGATTATGCTTAACTTCGTATATTGTACAGAGGCGTGGTCAAAAATTAAGCGCAAGAGTAATATAACAAATATTAAAGTTGAATGAAGTCTACTTGTCACTTGTCAGGTGTACACGTAAATATGTAGACTGAGAATTTAGAGTTCTCTAAATCACCTGAAGATGCCTTATATAATAAGGACTAAACAAATGATGGTAAAACAAGCTATTCTCCGGACTATATATCTCTACGAGCGCTGGATTACATATCAAAATTTGCCGTATTTTCTTCTAACATGCAAGAAACTACCAGGAAGAAGGAAACTTTTAGTTCTCATCAGTACAAGATAGACGAACATACCTTCCTTCGGAAAAAGTAAATCCTTTTGAAGCTGTGATGTCGAACTGTATAAGCAGTAAGACATAGGCAGCGCCTATGTCTATCTTGTACTGATGAGAACTAAAGAGTTCGAAACTGGTCTGCAGGTGACGACATTCTAACTAAAGAAAAAGTTTCCTTCTTCCTGGTAGTTTCTTGCATTCTGAAAACGTATTTTACAATCTAACTCTGTTAGAAGAAAATACGGCAAATTTTGGTATGTAATCCAGCACTCGGAGGGACATATAGTCCGGAGAATAGCTTGTTTTACCATCATTTGTTTAGTCCTTATTATATAAGGCATCTTCAGGTGGTTTAGAGAACTCTAAATTCTCATTCTACAAATATTAAAGTGTTTTTCTTTAATTTAGTATAATATTAGGAGTTTTTGATATTCTTGGTTTTCTATTAAAAGAGCATGTTTTCGTTTGTTTCTGAGCTAAACTTACAGACACGAAGGTGTAACTTTTTCTGCTCCTAAAACAATTTATATCGTTAAAATTTCACTAAAACTAGAACTAGTTCTTGGACCTTAAAGGAATGTCTGAAAAGTGTTCGAATGAAAGTTTTTCAATCAAACATTCCTATCAAAACCCTTCTGTTCTAGTTATCAAAATTATCATGTTATTTTTGTTTAAATTTACCTGACACTGAAAAAATGCGAGAAAAACTTTTTATCGTAATATTTAACGGCGTAGTATAATCGACACATTATAATAATTATCTGTAACATCCACACTTTAAATGAGATTTTGCGTAATTTTTTCTGTGTGGCATCAATTTTATTGAAACAAGGGCCTGCAAATGGTTAGTTTTTGAGTCGCTGGCGAATCCATTTGCACATGTTTTTAAAAACGCTATGGTTAAATTTCAGCGGCTCATTTCTTGGCAACTAGCATTAAATGTTGGTCGCTGATTTTCAACAATATGTTTTTTAGAAACGTGTACCAACGTCGGTCGTCAGTACCAACGTGTACTGACTACTCGAAACGTTTGGAATCGCCTGGTTAAATAGTCTACTATATTTTCACCCATTTAATGAAGGATTTTATTAAAATGCTAAAAAGTATTTATTTATTTTTAATATTTAAATCTATTATCAATTTTGATACTTTTTTATTACTTACTTATAATTTCTCTTAAAGTCAATGTGTTGCTTAGGGTTGTTAAAGACTTAAGGCAATAAAAAACAAAAATATGTAAAAAACTCCTTATGTTAGGTAAAAATGGAAAAAAACACAACTTTCAACGTTAAAATATAGCGTTAAACAAAAAGCTTAAAGCCCATGTTGACGCAACTATGTCAAGCGTCGTATTCGGGTTTCAGGAGGTAGCAAATTCATATCTAATTTTTTTTTAATTAAAAGGGTCCCAAAGCACATCAAATAATTTTCTTTTAACCACTATGAAAACGTACGTCTATGAGGTAGAAAAAATTTTAAAACAGTGGAAATGTGCGTTGTGACTGCATCAACACGCCAAAAATGAAATTCCATAATTAACCGAGTTATGAGCTTGTATCCACCTTAAGTAAGACACTGGTACGCATTGGTCAAATTTATTTTAGAACCTTATATTTTCCATGGCATACTAGCTAATAAAAAATATTAAAATAGACTTTCGAGAAAATATCCATTCAAAATATTAAAATTAATAAAGACACCCAAATAGATTTGGTTCTTTTTAAATATTATATTTATTTTCATTTTTTCCAGTCCAGTGCAAGCTATACTTGCACAATTAGTGTTCCGTGCTCCCTACTTAACCTGAGCAAACCTCGGCCGCCCGACCTCCGCCCATCTGCCGCGCTACCCGCCGCCGACAGCACCAACGCCGTATCACATCGTGTGTGCGCGGAGCTGAATAGGCCAAATTACAAATTTTGAGAATCGTGTAAGCACAAAAGTTGTTCTTTACATGGTGAGAAATATTTTTTGTCGAAAATCTTTTTTTCTAAAACCAATAATTCAGCAGTTATAAGGAAATAAACAATTAAATTATTTATGACAATTGATCGCGTAGAATTGTTCAATCCTGATAATTTTGGTTTAATCTAGGTACAGCTAATTCTCAATGTTCATGATTTTTTGTCAGATTTTTCTAAACGCTCCTTCTGGTGATAAGTGATAAGGATGGTGGGGACAACAATTTTTACACGTTTTTTCCGAAAAATATTTAAAAAATGCATAGAAAATATATTATAAATATTGTTTAATTCGTTCTTCAATAAGCTTTCATTAGGCTCCCCACACAATGCCCTTGAAAAAAATTTCCATTTTACAATTTGCCACCCTAAATTAACCCCCAGAATCGAAATTTAACTTCCTATACTTCACGTTTATAATTGGTCCACCACACTCTATCTCTGTGCTAAATTTCAAATGATTACGTTGAACAGTTTCAGAGAAAATCCCCTCTGACAGACGGACGTTTTTAGTGTTCCTTGAAATGGAAGTGATTCCATTTCAAGGAACACTAAAAAAGCATAATTAGACAAGAATAAATAAGATTTAATATGTTAAAATGGATAAATACTCTGATGAAACAATAAATAAAAAGTGCATATAGTTTTGCCAGCGACAGAGCTATATGTGAAAAACATTAATAATATATTATAAATATTAAGTTAAATTTTCTAAAGTTGTCCGCCCTATACAGGAGCGTATTATCCAAAAAGCCTAGAAAGCTCGGGCTTAGGCTCCTAAAACTTTTAAGGGTGGCGCGTCAGCGATGCAATTTTTAAAAATAAACAAGAAATTAAAAAAAAATCAGTTTTAATAATTCAGAATTACTGTCAAGGTAAGAATAAATTCCTACTTGGTCCTCAGTTTATATACTTTCTTATAACTTCAGTACATCAGTTCAGTACTGAAAATATATAAAATTCTTTGCATGGATTTATCTGTCGTGAAATAATAATAAACTTTCAAAACGCAAACTATTTTGCCTTTAATTGTCAATAGTAGCACGTAACCTACATTAACTAGTAAGCTATAATATCAACTCAAACTGTAGCACATGCAAGTTTATAAATAATAACTAACTAATGTAAAATGTAACTAAGTATTATAAGTATTATCGTAGGAAAATATACAGTGCCTTAACTAGAGCAAAAACCAGCAAAATTAAATTTTTTAAGTGGCCCGCCCTATATCTAGGGCATCAACAGTGCCTTAAATTATATCAACGATTAAATCTTTAGCTATAGACAAAACACAATTTTTGTATTTTAGTTACAGCGACGAAATCAGAAATATAGTTTTTGAGGTTGGATTCCGCCCTGTATAAATTTTATTGGCCGGTTTCGGGCCAGGACAAAGCCTAATTTATATGCAATTTTTTTTTATTTTGTTCGAGTAATTAGAAAGTTTTCGCGCCCACGGACAGACTGACGGAAATCAGAAAATATTTTTTTGTGAATCAGAAACCCCAAAATATAAAGATCTGAAAAAATTTCGGGAGGCGATTATTAAACGAAGAAAATATTAACTCCTCCAGCGAGGGAAGAAAAAGATAATATTTGTTTGTTCTATATACAAGGTAAAATGCACTTTAAAAAAGAAAAAGCCACGAACTTACGCTTAATCCCAGTCGGGGAAAAAGACATAGAAAAGATTTTTTTAAACTTCCCACCCTGTATAAAAATTTTATCAAGTTTTTTTACGTAAAATCGTCATTTGCGTGTTTATTTCTTTTAAGCTAATGTTTTAGAGTTATTACAAAACTAAACAAGCATTTTTCTACTCTTTCAGATTCTGTTGTAAGAAAAATCGAAATTGTCACTGAAAGCTTTGGGTTCATCAGAATGCTTATATTTTCGAATTAAAGAAACAATATAAAATACTATTATATCAACGGTAAAAGACTTAGCTACATACAAAGTATAATTTGTGTAAAATGTATCATTTTAAACAAAAAATAGATACTATTTATTAAAATGTGCTCGCTCACGCTGTTTTTAAGTTTCCGCGCCAGCATACAGACCGAAATCGGAAACCATGTTTTCCCTGATCTGGGCACCCCCAAACGTGATCTGAAAAAAATCTCGAAAGATTTTTTTTCGCCAATAAAATACTTTCTCTCGCGATAGAAGTCAAAAGATCAACCCTCTGAATGTGGCGCAAAATTTTGGGGATCATCAGACTGACGAAACCATCAATAGCAATCCTGCATAGTCAACATTTCTTCTAAAACAGAACTATGCCTGCTGCCTGAGGGTTACGTCAGTCTGATGATCCCCAACAAGGTGAAAGCTTACTGTCCTCCCGGCCCGGGATTTTCCATTAGTTTTTGGATGCCACATAATTTAATGCAAGCGCAGAACACACTGTCTTTTTGGTTTGTTATGCCCCAAACATTTTTATTTGACTACATTATTTATTATGGACACTAATATCTTATTTTTAGAAATTAATGTTTTAGAGTGTTCATGCTGTACAGAGTTAATCGGAAATGTTTTGGGTTTTAAGCTAGGTCTCAGACTAATATATTTCTAAAATATTTTAGTTTTCCGTCAAGTAGTTTTTAAGTTTTCGCGCCAACGGACAGAGAGACCGACGGAATGGGAGATTTTGTATTGCTGTTCACTATATTTTACAATAATATTACAAGCAGTTTACTGGTATGTTTAAAAAACGAATTTACCACGTGCCACCTTGTTGAAGACGTTACTTAAATTTGGCAACGTTGTCGGAGGCGTATGCGCTCGCTGTGCGCATAAAAATTTATTCAGAGGAGGCTTACTAGACGTAAAATGTATGGAGGCGTGTTACATTTAAAAGTATAGTAAAAATTTGTATCTTTTTTGGATGCTTATTTCTTACCCCTCTCACGTTGCTCACGTAGACATTTACTATTTAATGCTATTTGAATGCAATATACACGGAAATCTTTATTCTTTACAGTGGAGGCCTGGGTGCCTGTGTAACGTATGGAGCCCAGTTAGATAGCCATGCACGTATATATATATATATATATATATATATATATATATATATATATATATATATATATATATATATATATATATATATATATATATATAGTTAAGTATGTTTGGAATTATCTGGAGAACTACTGTTTCGTCTTCCTCGGTGTCTAAGTTGTTAAAAGACACCACATCGACTCATCAGAGGCCTTACAGTAGCATGAGCATTTCTGCTCCCATATAATTCCACAGTTCTTGCCTATAAAAGACAACCTGAAAGTTTTGAAAGGTAGAAGTTCTTGAGATTGCTCTCTGAGAAATGTCATAGGGATCCTTATCGGATCTCCCATGGTAGCTTGGATGTGGGAGTCTCGCGACCTCTCCACACTACCTGAGACATTCTCATTTATGAACATAATTAAGTATGTTTGGAATTATCTGGAGAACTATTGTTTCGTCTTCCTCGGTGTCTAAGTTGTTAAAAGACACCACATCGACTCATCAGAGGCCTTACAGTAGCATGAGCATTTCTGCTCCCATATAATTCCACAGTTCTTGCCTATAAAAGACAACCTGAAAGTTTTGAAAGGTAGAAGTTCTTGAGATTGCTCTCTGAGAAATGTCATAGGGATCCTTATCGGATCTCCCATGGTAGCTTGGATGTGGGAGTCTCGCGACCTCTCCACACTACCTGAGACATTCTCATTTATGAACATAGTTAAGTATGTTTGGAATTATCTGGAGAACTACTGTTTCGTCTTCCTCGGTGTCTAAGTTGTTAAAAGACACCACATCGACTCATCCAAACATACTTAACTATGTTCATAAATGAGAATGTCTCAGGTAGTGTGGAGAGGTCGCGAGACTCCCACATCCAAGCTACCATGGGAGATCCGATAAGGATCCCTATGACATTTCTCAGAGAGCAATCTCAAGAACTTCTACCTTTCAAAACTTTCAGGTTGTCTTTTATAGGCAAGAACTGTGGAATTATATGGGAGCAGAAATGCTCATGCTACTGTAAGGCCTCTGATGAGTCGATGTGGTGTCTTTTAACAACTTAGACACCGAGGAAGACGAAACAGTAGTTCTCCAGATAATTCCAAACATACTTAACTATGTTCATAAATGAGAATGTATCAGGTAGTGGGGAGAGGTCGCGAGACTCCCACATCCAAGCTACCATGGGAGATCCGATAAGGATCCCTATGACATTTCTCAGAGAGCAATCTCAAGAACTTCTACCTTTCAAAACTTTCAGGTTGTCTTTTATAGGCAAGAACTGTGGAATTATATGGGAGCAGAAATGCTCATGCTACTGTAAGGCCTCTGATGAGTCGATGTGGTGTCTTTTAACAACTTAGACACCGAGGAAGACGAAACAGTAGTTCTCCAGATAATTCCAAACATACTTAACTATGTTCATAAATGAGAATGTCTCAGGTAGTGTGGAGAGGTCGCGAGACTCCCACATCCAAGCTACTATATATATATATATATATATATATATATATATATATATATATATATATATATATATATATATATATATATATATATATATATATATATATATATATATATATATGTATATATACAGGGTGTTTCAATAAAAACTCCCAGGCCAATTATTTCGAAAACTAAAAGTGACATCTAAATTCTGTAAGCGCCAGTTTTTAGCCTCTATGATTGGCTTCACACCTGTGTAAAAAATGTGTTTGAATAATACAAGATGTAGGTGGCGCCACGGTGCAAAGAATTTTTTCGATGACAGGAACTTTTAAATGTTGTGGTTCTTAAAGATAATTAATTTTTGATCAAATTATGTCCCATTAAAATTTTTCATAAATCCAACATGAACGGAGATATTTGGGGTTAAGTTTTTTTTTTAAATAATTTTAAAGAGTAGTTTAATTATAAATATTTTTAATATCCTTTAGCAGATTTTAATTTAATTTTGGTAATGATAATTTTGGTGACAAAACGCTCGTGTAGCGCTATGTTATTACGTCCAGTGACGTCTCAGGGGGCGCCTTAACAAATAATATTGGCAAAAAATAAGACGCCACTGAGTTTTTGGTAATTTTTATATTTTTTTCGGATTAAGCAACTAAAAATATTCTGCAAAACGATCTTCCTTTGCTGTTACAAAATGTAGGAATTGACGTAAATACTATGTGGTTTCATCAAGACGGTGCCCCAGCACACAATAGCAATATCGTTATGAATCATCTAAATGTGACGTTTCCAGGAAAAGTGATCAGCACAAATGGGGATCTTAGATGGCCAGCAAGGTCCCCTAATCTCACCCCGATGGACTTTTATTTATGGGGCTACTTACAAAATGAAATCTACAAGGAACCAATAGAAGAAATGGCTGACCTGTACAACAAAATGTATGCTACTATAGCCGCTATTAATCGAAATACACTATTGAGAGTTTGCAGATCTGAATTATTATATCGATTTGCTATGTGTGTGTATGAAAACGGCAATAATTTTGAACACCTCATTCGACCCCATTAGTTAGTTTTTGGTAATGTTCTAATTTTCATTAATAATTTTGTATAATTTCTCATTAGTTCTTTCATAAAATTTAAAACATATTTTAATTTAATTTTATTATGCTTTAATGTCTAATTTTTAAATAATTTTTTAATTAAGTAGTTGCTTAATCCGAAAAGAATATAAAAATTACCAAAAACTCAGTGGCGTCTTATTTTTTACCAATATTATTTGTTAAGGTGTCCCCTGAGACGTCACTGGACGTAATAATTTAGCGCTACACGAGCGTTTTATCACTAAAATTATCATTACCAAAATTACATTAAAATCTGCTAAAGGATATTAAAAATAATTATAATTAAAATACTCCTTAAAATTATTCAAAAAAAAAACTTAACCCCAAATATCTCCGTTCATGTTGGATTTATGAAAAATTGTTATGGGACATAATTTGATCAAAAATTAATTATCTTTAAGAACCACAACATTTAAAAGTTCCTGTCATCGAAAAAATTCTTTGCACCGTGGCGCCACCTACATCTTGTATTATTCAAACACATTTTTTACACAGTTGTGAAGCCAATCATAGAGGCTAAAAACTGGCGTTTACAGAATTTAGATGTCACTTTTAGTTTTCGAAATAATTGGCCTGGGAGTTTTTATTGAAACACCCTATATATATATATATATATATATATATATATATATATATATATATATATATATATATATATATATATATATATATATATATATATATATATATATATACAGGGTGTTTCATAATTGAATGCTGATCCTTCTATAATCCTTTGGTGATTTTAAGAAAAACTCTTTATATGAACATAGGTCGGCAACAGCTTTATTTCTGAGATACAGGGTGTTGAAATTTAAGAAAAAAATCAGTTTTTCTCCAATATCTCTAAAACCGCTTTGTATTTTTTCTTAAATGTTGGTAGATACAAAGTACGCTTAAAAATGCATTTTTTTCCGGATAAAGATTTTTTAAATTTTCATCAGTGGCGTCCCTGTTAACATGCCCTGCAATATTTTTAATCAAAAAAATGATCCGCCACTGTTTTTTTAAATAAATATTATTTTTATAGTTGCTCTTTATCTTCTCATAAAAATGGTCTCTTGAACTTTTTTAATCCGGCGTACGGTTTTCGAAATAAAATGCATTTATTTGTTTCTCCCTATGTGATTTTTCTTGTAGTCTCAATTTCACAATTTTGTGGTAACCAAAGCATCTAGGCTAGAAACATCTGGTATGCTAACAACACATTTCGTTGTTTTATAAACGTAAACAATTTTGACACTTCTTTATCTAGATACTCGCCTTGTGACATTAAGTTATAAAAACTTGTTTATTTAAAAAAAAACATGGTAAATTATACAAATACCGAATCAGCAGACATGCATTACCTGTATGGGCTTGCTGACGGGAAACACATATGAAGTCCGGCGACTGTATCAAGAGCACTACTTCCCAAATAGAATTGTTCCTGATTCTCGAACGATTTCAAGCACCCACAGAAGGTTATGTGAAACATGAAGGTTTCAGCCAAATAATCACTTAATAGGAGCACCTGAGACTGCAAGAACTCCAGCAATTGAGGTAGCTATTTTAAATTCAGTTGAGGAAAACCCCGAAATAAGTACGAGGAAAGTTGCCAATAATTTAAATATCGCCAATATCTAGTATGCAGGATTCTTCATGATTATTTATTATATCCCTATTACATTCAACGGGTTCAGGCTCTACTCCCTCGAGACTTTCATTACGCGTGAATTTCTGCCAATGGTTTCTCCAAAAAGTTGCCGAAAATCCTTTATTTCACACGGAAATTTTATTCACGGACGAAGCTAGTTTTACGGAAAACGCTATCATAAATTTTCATAATAATCATTTTTGGGCCGAGAAAAATCCGCATGCAATCGTGGAATCTCATCACCGGGAGCAGTTCTCATTAAATGTGTGGGGTGGAATTATTGGAGATTACTTAATTGGACCTTTTTTTCTACCACACAGATTAAATGGACATAATTATCGCCGGTTTCCTGAAGATAATTTACCAATAATTCTGTTAGAAGATATTCCTATTTTAATGCGAAATCGCATGTGGTTTATGCACGACGGTGCACCTGCCAATATTTAGACCAAATTTAGACCAAAACTTTAATAATCGCTGGATAGGTCGTGGTGGAATACAGTCATGGCCAGCTAGATTCCCAGACCTAAACAGTCTGGATTATTTTGTTTGGGGACATCTTAAGACCTTGGTTTACAGTCAACCAATTAAAACGGAGGAAGAATTGCGAAACTGTGTAATAGTTTCCTGTGAAACTATAACGAACACTCCAGGAATTCTCCAAAGAGTACGTGAGCCAATGAGAAGGAGGACTGAAGCGTGCATACTCGCATTTTCGGACATTTTCAACAGTTAATTTAATTTTGGTATATTTTGTTCAAAATAGTAAAGTGTTTAAAGATAAACAATGTATTTTTATGCGTGCTTATTACTAGAACTAAATAATAGTGACTATAAGATATCTAGTCTAGATGCTTTGATTACCACAAATTGTGAAATTGAGACTACAACTATAGTATATTGCCTGTGCTACAACAAAAAATCAAATAGGGACCAGCAAATGAATGTATTTTATTTCGAAAACCGTACGCCGGATGAAAAAAAGTCAAGAGACAATTTTTATGAGAAGATAGAGGGCAATTATAAAAATAATATTTATTTTTAAAAAAACAGTGGCGTATCATTTTTTTTAAATAAAAATATTGCAGGACATGTTAACAGGGACGCCACTGATAAAAATTAAGAAAACCTTTATCCTGGAAAAAATGTATTTTTAAGCGTACTTTGCATCTACCAAAATGTAAAAAAATACAAAGCGGTTTTAGAAATATTGGAGAAAAACTGATTTTTTTCTTAAATTTCAACATCCTGTATCTCAGAAATAAATCTGTTACGGACCTATGTTCATATAAAGGATTTTTCTTAAAATCATCCAAGGATTATCACCCTTAAGGATCAGCATTCAATTATGAAACACCCTGTATATATATATATATATATATATATATATATATATATATATATATATATATATATATATATATATATATATATATATATATATATATATATATACAGGGTCCTGCAATAGTGCGTCAGGCTTCCATAGCTCCTACACGAATTAAGTTAGGAATTTCATTCATATGGTGACTTATACTATATTACAGGCTGCATTTTAGGAAAATATTTTCGCATATACAGGGCGGACCAAGAAAGTGTGATAACATACAGTTGTTTTTTTTTTAATGGGACACCCCGTGTTTTTTTGCATATTTAGGTTTGTATTAGTGTCCTTCATAAGTGCCTAAAATTTTATTTAATTTGCTTCGGTACTTTAAGAGCAATAAATTAAAAACTAAAAAAAAAAGTTTTGCAGCCCTGGAAAAAAAGATAAAAAAAATCAATCTAAAAGCATTTTTTTACCACGGCATTGTGTGAGATTTATAACAAGGGTGCTAGAAACACCATGAATTAAATAGTTTTTACCTATTTCATACAGGGTGTTCACAATAAGATTTTAAAAATGACACATTTTAAACTAATTTTTCTCAAGTTTTTTAAATGGAACACCCTGTATATTATTTTACCATTTGATGAAGAATTTCAAAACAAATATTTTTTGTAATTGCAATTTATTTCAAATTCCAAACTGTTTTCAAAATATTTATCAAAAATCATAAATGTCGCTATTCGTAATAAAGTTTTATGCACAAAATAGCTAGGCGGCCATGGAAAAACAAGCACTTTATTTTAAAAGTTGTTCGAAATGTCTTCCATCTTGTTCAAGGCATTTACCAATTCTCGCTTGAAAGGCCCTTTCCACATTTCTGAGCATTGCAGGTGTAATTGTGGCAAACGCGTCAATAATTCTATGTCGCATGTTTTGTTTGGTTGTTGGAGGTTCCCTATAAACGAGGTCTTTTACATGCCCCCATAGAAAAAAATCAAGTTTTGTTAGCTCGGGCGACCTCGCAGGCCATCCAACTGGTCCTCCTCTTCCAATCCAGCGATTTTCGTACTCATTATTTAACAGGGCTCTGACTTGTTGCGAAAAATGGGCTGGGGCTCCATCCTGTTGTAACCACATATTTTGTGCCTGGATGTTTGGAGGTAAATTCTGAAGCAATCCTGGTAAGTCGTTTTCTAAAAATTCCAAATACATTTGACCGTTAAGGTGACGATTAAAAAAATGTGGGCCCACCACATGTTCTCCAACAATACCTCCCCAAACGTTTATTGACCAACGTTGTTGGCGATCTATTTGCCGAAATATTCTTGGATTTTCGACAGAATAATAATGAAAATTATGCCTGTTGACACATCCAGTGTTGTGGAAAGTTGCTTCGTCGGAAAAAAGGACGTTCATAAAGAAAAAAAGATTTTCTTGGAGGCGCAATTGTGCCCAGGCACAAAACTCTGCCCTTCGCTGAAAATCATTTTCACCCAGAGCCTGATGCAATTGAATGTGGTATGCATAAAAATGATGATTTTTCAAAATTCTTTGGACTGACCTCTCACTTATTCCAACTTCTTGTCCCACACATTCTTGATGAATATTTGGCTTTTCAATAACTGTCAATAAAACTGCTAACTGATTTTCCTCATTTAGTGCCGTCTTTATTCTTTCCACCTTTTTGTAGTCTACGGTTCCCGTTTCAATAAAGCGCTCAAGAAGTCTGCTAAAACTTAACGCTTCTGGGTGTTGCCTTTCCGGAAACCGAGCTGCATAATTTCTACTAGCGAGGAAACAGTTTTTCTCACTCTCACCCAATACAAAAACCATATCAATGAGCTCTTCCCTTGAAAAATTCATTTTTTGAACAAAATATTATTCGTTTAAGTACACCTACTCATTTCTGACAAATAATGTCAAAAAGTATTTAATTGCTAAACATGCTTGTTTTTCCATGGCCGCCTAGCTATTTTGTTCATAAAACTTTATTACGAATAGCGACATTTATGATTTTTGATAAATATTTTGAAAACGGTTTGGAATTTGAAATGAATTGCAATTACAAAAAATATTTGTTTTGAAATTCTTCATCAAATGGTAAAATAATATACAGGGTGTTCCATTTAAAAAACTTGAGAAAAATTTGTTTAAAATGTGTCATTTTTAAAATCTTATTGTGAACACCCTGTATGAAATAGGTAAAAAATATTTAATTCATGGTGTTTCTAGCACCCTTGTTATAAATCTCACACAATGCCGTGGTAAAAAAATGCTTTTAGATTGATTTTTTTTATCTTTTTTTCCAGGGCTGCAAAACTTTTTTTTTTAGTTTTAAATTTATTGCTCTTAAAGTACCGAAGCAAATTAAATAAAATTTTAGGCAATTATGAAGGACACTAATACAAACCTAAATATGCAAAAAAACACGGGGTGTCCCATTAAAAAAAAATACAACTTTATGTTATCACACTTTCTTGGTCCGCCCTGTATATGTGAAAATATTTTCCTAAAATGCAGCCTGTAATACAGTATAAGTCACCATATGAATGAAATTCCTAACTTAATTCGTGCAGGAGCTATGGAAGCCTGACGCACTATTGCAGGACCCTGTATATATATATATATATATATATATATATATATATATATATATATATATATATATATATATATCACCTCCTTTTGCTTGGCATAACATAAAAATTATGTAACCCTCTTTATAACAAAGCTTGACAGGTAATAAATCCATCACGCTTGCTGACCGAAAGGTAAGGCGTACAGGTACGCCATAAATTAGTACTCCCCAAGTCGGTGAGAGCGTTGTAAAAGGTACCGCAGCCGTCGCGCCGGTCGGCCCCGCGAAGCTCAATCGCTGTAGCGCACGTAGACTATAATTAATCACTATATTAATCACTTGGCTAGCATAAAATGGCCCGGTGGTCTATACCGCACTATGGACTACTAGCATCTAAAAAAGTACGTATCTCTTATGTTTCGATGTCCTACCTGAATACCAAATTTCATTAAAGTCGATGTCGACCAGTTCTGTCAACTTCTAAGGCAAGGGGCAGTGGGACGCTGGTGGTGTATATACTATTTTAAATATTATTGTACAGTTACGCTGTTTGTGTCAAATAGTACGCATCTGAAAATTAAGATTAGGGCGAGATTCTATTAACAAATGTAATAGATAAGAAATTGTGAAAAAAAATTCCTCTCTTTGTTACGTCACGGCATAGGAAATCCAAAAACTAAAGACAAGTTGAATTTTTCAACAGTCGTGAAAATTTTTTTCCACGTCCCTCCGCCAGTGGCGTAGCTTCAGATTTCGGCCCCCCCGCAAAATTTTATTTTGGTCCCCCGTTTAAAATTTATATCATCACAAAATCACAGTTTAAATTAGTAATGTATCGTGTAAAATCTCTCCCTTACCCTTACATTGGGATAAGGATAGATAAAAAATAAGAAATTAAGTTAAAAAATATTTATTTAAAATAACAAGTAAAAATATTAATAAACCAGTCAGTAAATTTATTTAATGGCGGTATGGTAGCTACGCCACTGCCCTCCGCTCTCTACTATATTATGTGATATCCCTCTCAGGTAATAAACAAACACTAATTTGAAGTAACATTTTCCTTTTTGATTCAATTCCATATCTTCTCTAGTTTTTGAGATATCGCCGAAAATGTATTTTTTTTGCGAACACCCGTTAAACGCTACTAGCAGCCAAAAAATACTTGTCCCTTATTTTTCGACGTTCTACCCGTGGACCAAACTTCGTTAAAATCGGTGGCTGTGGCCCCTGAGCCCCCTTCCCTGCAGTCGGCGCAAATGTGCAGTTCTAATAATAAGGAAGGATTTTGTAAATAATTTGTAATTATTATTTTTAGTACATCTGCAAACAATTACTCGATATCATTAAAATTTTGTTATAAAGAATGCGGCCCCTCAAACAAAAATTACTACTATTACTACTTAATCTTGTTGTGATTATTTTTATGAATTCATGACGAGAATTTTTCATTGTCACGAAGTGTATGTTCAATTTAATTACAGTTCTTCAATTTAAACATTATTTTTGATAAATTTCTTCTGTTCAAGTGAGACGTCTGAAAATGCAGTTATGCTATTATCTGGATTTCATGTTACCTCAAACCTAGTGCAAATTTATAAGAGCAATTGCGCTCTTGATTTAAAATTCCCTTTTAATGCGTGTACCTTTTTATAGCCTTTACCTTAAAAGTGTATGAATTTTATAAATTATAGATTACGTGGCTCTCCGAAAGTTAAAAATCCTAACTTTGAAAATTGTTGATGCAAACGGACAAGGGTTATATAAGATAAATTCTTTAACTTTTTCAATTTTATAAAACCATATCTCAGACGCACGTCCAACGTCCTGTATTTTCAGAGTATCACTTTTTACGGAATAGGATTTGAATTTTCTAATATAAAGAACTAAATCTATTTTTCATCAAATTTTCTTTAAAAGCTTTTATATAATTTGTAACTGAAAAGGTTAAATTAGGCCGGCTTATTAAGTACGAATTATTAAATTTTTTAAGAAACAAGTAGACCCTTTTAAGATTTTGTATAAATAACTGACTTAAGAAAGGAAGCGTAACTTTCAAAAGGGTAAATCTAATTCCATTCGGACTTTAAATAGGATTTAACCCTTGAAATTTTGATTGTAATTAAAGATTTTTTGTCGACGTCATCGTGAACTTGACTAAAAGTTAGAACAGAATTACTACACTACTTCTTTCGATTATTTATGTCAGCAGCTACTGATACTGCTGTATAACGTTACATCAAGAAGACGGATAAATAGGGGCTTCGCCTATCATCTATACGAAACAAATAGTCTAATTCAATATCTATATAGCTATATGGGTGATTCTACGTTAAGAGGTTCATGTCATGTCCCGAGAATTTTTAGGTGTTAAGAAAACAAATTAATACTTTTATTTTTTAATAGATTTTAAGTAAGTGATTAGATTTATTGAGGCAGCATTGCAAAGTATGAAAAAAAGTGGTGAAATATGAAAATTCCGGGATAATATAGTCGAAATATTTCTCTCCTGGCATATCTAATTGTCTCTCCCCTGGACATAAAGCCATTTTTTAATAGGAAATTTCCATTTAATATACTACAATATATCAAAATGAGTTCAACACTAACATTGCTAGGTCATTGGAAACTTCTCTGTTATTTTATTGATGGTTATCAAGTAAAAAAATGAAATTCAATCCTGTCCCCAGCCTGTTAAGTCACTCCCCTGGTATCGTATTTTAGTAAACATAATTAACAAAAATAAAAGATTTTTGTAGGTAATCTGAATGATTTTTGATAGCAAAAGATGAATTGAGCTGAATAGTAATGTTTATATTTTCTTACTTGAAGATATCGAAGACACTTTTTTAAGATAGCCAGGCGCAAAAGGACCTCTTAACGTAGAATCACCCATATATATCTATATCTATGGGCGCGGATTGGGAGGGGAGGCGCAGGGATCTCGCCCCCCTCCCTAGAGCCTTTTTCAAAAAGGATTTCAATAGCGAATTTTATAAAATAAATAATGTAACATAAACATTAACCATTCCTACATATTCTACAAAATATTATAAACAAAAACGCCGTCTATGTAAGGTCTTTGAAATAAATTATACCAAAAAATATGAATTATATATCAATACTTGATATATTATTAATTCCTTCGATAGCTTTAAGTTTTTTTTGTAAGGTTCAGTGAATTGGCGGCGACAAATGAGAAGATGACTTACCGATCTGGTGAGGTTCACTGGAACATGGGGGCCCCCTGGATGTGTTAATCTGAAGATGTCCTCTGGGTCATAACTAGCACTTAAAAGTCTTATTCTAAATTATTTGTAAAATGCGGCACTATAATATGGTTTTCACTAGCGACTTTATGAAGATGCGTGTATGCGGGTGTAATTGCGTTGAGTTACATTAGTTGAATGCTGAAGCGAGACTTGCACTCCCGCGCATAGCGATAAGAAGTCACCTCTCAGGTAAAAGCCAAATCACTGAATTTGTTAACTAGATATTTAAGTTAATATTAAGTTTGGTTAAACAAAAAAAGTGCAGATGGCGCAATTAATATAAAATGTTAAATTATATTAGTATTACGGGAATTATATGAATATTGTACAGGACTAAAATTTAAATTAAATAAAATTAAACTTAAACTAAAGGAAAATGAACCAATACTAATAAGTAATATAAAAAATGCAAACCTTTTTGGCATTTTTGATTTACATGATCTTAGATTGTTTCTGAAAATATTCACAAATCACTGCGATCTTATCAAAATAGCCGTGTCGGGTAGTTTTGGCTTTTAAAGGAAACAAATAATAAATTTTTTTCAAAAATCGTCCTTTGAAAGTAAATTTTTTCGAAAAAAAGCTTTTTCGAAGTCGGATTACCAAAATTTTTCAAAAGCATTTTCACGAAAACATATCTATCAAGCGCACATTTTCTTAAAAACGTCTAAATTGTCTTCTCAAAAGATGCTCTTTTGAAAACGAATTTATGAAATATTTTCAAAATATTCCCTAGAAAACACATATTTCGCAAGTACATTTTTTCAAAAATGTCCTAACAGCTTTTTCATAGATGCTTTTTCGAAAACTGATTTATGAAATATTTTGAAAATATTTTCTCGAAAATACATTTTTTCAAAAATGCCTTCAAAAAATAATTCTAAAAAAATTGGTATCTACATTTCCCGAAAATGTATTTTTCCCAAACAACGCCATCAAAGGGTCGAGGTCCTCTAATTGAAGAAGGTGCGAATATGAAATAGCATTTAGTCGAATAATTACAATTTTTTGATAAATCGAAATAAACCCACTTAAATTTTATGACGTTTTAAGATATTGCTCAACGTTTTAAAACTCACTGCTTGAGGAAGTGTCACAATGGAAACACAAAAACCAGCTTTTATTTTTTTATCCAAATATAAAATAACATTAAGTGTGTATTATTCTCCTCTGTTATTTTTATAAACTACAAATCACATCCCTCTCAACCAAAAAATGAGTAATAATGGTTTATTATTGGCTCACATACCTTTTCTAACGCAGTCTATTATGCTATATCCAGAACAAATATCTGTGGTGTAGCATCTTCCCATGGGCATTTTTCTCACAGCAAACTTTAAAATATCGGTGTCATCTTTGATTTTATCTCTTGAATATGATCCAAGTTCCAAGAGTTCCTGACATTTTCTTATTTCTTCCCCTATTTCATCCGCTAAAACAAAATAAAATTTACTTTGTCAAAATGCAATGCAAATGTTATTTATATTTTTGTATTTGCAATTATCTTCAAAACTAAGATTAAACAATTAAGAGGTAGTGGTTATATTTTCTTTTTTGTACTAGTTTCTTTTGATTAAGATTAAGTTACACTCCTACGAGCTTACATAAGTAGGCACATTATAGTTATTAATTAGTTCGATATGAACACTATAATGAAACGCGTGTAAACCACGAGGCGTCAGCCGAGTGATTTTGTTACACAAGTTTCATTAAAAAAGGTTCAAATAGATTTTATTCGCATAGATTCGATTTATCTTAAAATACCAGAAACGTTTTCATAAATTAAAATTCAAAATTATCAGGTGCCCATAGTAGTCGATGTCAAGGTAACCGCGCTTGTTTGACTTTGGCAACTTCATTAAAATTTGCGTGTTAGTATGAATTCATAATGGCATTGAGTGTTATTATGAAGGCCATAATGACATCCAAATGACAATGCTAAATGTGTCATAATGACACTGTCATAGATTAAAGTATATATTACACTATGAAATTTGGTTGTTCTCCAATGATAAAATACTCAGTTCGAAAATCACACAGCAAGGAGACAAAATACCTAGGTATTTTTTCTTATCTAAAAATACTCGGATCATATCCTCATAATTTGTACATATATGTATGTTATAAAATATCTCCACGGAGGTTCTCTTCCAATTTCGGATTTTAAATAATTGCGAAAAAAATGATTTCATTTCAAATTTTGCATTAAAATGATAAAATAACAAAATGTTCTTATGGTAAGCGAATTGGTAAGCGAAAACTTGTATCAAGCAATGGAAATGATTTTTTTGTTTATCTAAATAAAGATTATATTATTATTATTATCATTACTTTTTTTTGTTCTCGATTAACTCGGTAAATGAATGACCGGAACATTTCTGTTCAAGGATTGTGATTAAGAGCTTTTCTAATAATCCTTACAGTACCCAGGATTGCCGTCTTCACATACTGTTCTGTTGTATTTTGTTGGATATCAATTTTTGCCAAGTTTTTTGAAAATCTTTGTGGACTAGGCCATTGGAGGAGATAACAAAAGGTAGGATTGTCACATCTTTGAGTTGGTACGTGTTTTTGAGATAGTAGGAGAGGTTTTGGTATTTCTGAATTTTTCCGCTGTAAGTTTTTTGAACATTCTGATCTAGTGGAACAGTTACATCAATGATGCTCGCTTTTTTATCTTTTTTGTTTATCCATAAAATATCAGGTTTGTTATGGGCAACTGGTAGATCAGTCTCCATTTGTGTGTCTCAGTATATTTTATGGTGATCGTCTTCAAGTAGGGGTAATGGCTGGTTTCTATAAGGTTCGAAATCGGTTTTTAAGTTAACGTTTTTAGCAAGGTGAGCGTAAATTACTTTTGCAATGCTGTCGTGTCTCTCCAAATAATCTGTAGTTGACATAACCGAGCATCCGGAGCTTATGTGTTGGATGGACTCGGTTGTTTTCTGACGAAGTCTATACCTGTCTGACTCAGTGTTTTTTTTTCAGTATGGTCTTCTTGTAGGCCCTCAGTCCTACGACTTGCTCTTGAATGGAGCAGACAAAGCCTTCCGTTTCTCCTGGTAGATTTGCTTTATGTAAGCAACTTAGTGAGGCCCTCTTATCAACAATTCAGAGTCCAGGTCATTAATACCTTCCATGCAGACTTTTGCCTTTTATCTCCGCTATTCGCTGTAGGATCTATGGAACCCTGTTCGGTTCGCCGTCTCTCCCCGCCAGATTTAAAGGCGAGTATGCTAAGTCACTCGCACTGATAGTTTGATGTAGTGTTGTATTTTCATTTTTGAAAAATTGTTTTAACTTTTCTGGTTCTTTATTACAAGCAATTTCGAGATTCAGCAGTCCGCGACCCCCCACCGATCTTGGGATATACAATCTCGCAGTGGAAGATGACGGGTGTAGCATTCTATGCTGGGTTAGCAGCCTTCTAGTTGATCTATCTAGATCTTGGAAATCCGTAGTCGTCCATTTTAGGATATCGAAGGTATAGGTAAGTATAGGGACTGCCTATGTATTGATTGCCTGAATTTTCTGTTTGGCAGGTGAGTATGTTTTTCCTATTACTTTTTCTCTTCCCAGGTATGTGTCTCTGATTTTTGCCCTCATAATCTTCTCTTGCATTTGTACCGTTTGCAGCAGACCTAGGTGTTTCTTGTACCCTGGTTCCGTCAGAGTTTCTATTTCGGTATCGTCGAGAAGCCTAGTATTTGGAAGTAGGGTCGTTTTTCCCTTCTTATAATGTAGCGTAGCGCATTTGGTTAAGCGGAATTCAATTTTTATGTCTTTAATAAATCTCGATACCATTTACAGCATGCTCTTTAGTTGGTTTTGATTTGTTGCATATATTTTAAGATCGTCCATATACATCAAGTCTCACAGGCGGTCTGCATCTTCTTTGTCAATTTTATTGCCGTATGGACTATTTTTTAGGATGTTGTTTAGTGGATTCCTTGCTAGACAAAACCATATCGGGCTCAGACCCTGGTATATCTGGTAGGTGTTTTTTCCTATTACATTAAGTCTTGTGTTGCAATATCCCATAGCTTTCTGTTGTAGATGTATTATTTTGTTGTTGACCTTGTATAATGCAAGAACTTCGATTAACCACGAGTGGGACACTGAACCATACGCTTTCTTGTAGTCAATCCAGGTAATTGACAGGTTACGTTGTTTGTCCGGCACTTGTTTACCTACCACTTTTATAAATTATAACCATTATAAATAACGAGTAGTTCTTTGCTCCCTCTAGACCCCCCTTTGCATCCGTTTTGTTCGGCTGCAGTATAATTATTGTCCAGATGCCTTGTAATTCTTGTGCATGATAGTTTAGTGAATAGTTTGTAGATGTTTCACAAACATGTGATGGGTCGGTAGTCCTTTAGTTCTGTTGCATCTTCAGTTTTGGGAAGCATGAATGTGACACCCGAGCACATCATACTCGGTAGTTGTTTGGGATTATCAATGATATATTGGAACTGTTTTGCCAGGCTCTCGTGTATTGCTGGGAAACGCTTAATCGCTTAATCCAAAAATTATGAATCCCATCTAGGCCAGGCGCTTTGCAGTTTGGTGCTTGGTTTATCACATTTCGTATTGCGTCCCTCGTGATTTCTATATCAGTCATCTGTTCTAACTTGTTGGTTCTGCGCTTCTCTTCTTCCAGCCAATAGGAGCTTTCATATCGTTCTGCGTGACCCCATATGCCATTCCAGTAATTCAGCGTTCCTACCTCGCTTGGGCATGCACAATTATTGCATTCCTGAGCTGTCAGTGTTCCGTAAAAGAGTTGTTTGTCTTGCTTAAACACTCTGAGTTGGTTTTTTCTCTTACTAGCTTCATTATACCTTCTAATACGTGCTCCAAGGACTGCGGACCTTTTGTTTTAGGCGGTCGATAAGCAGCTGTCCTGCTGTCTGTTTGGAGCTTCTGTTGCTTTCTGCGCACCTTGTTGGAGGGAGCTTTGTTTTGGTTTAATTAGTAAGTGTTCCTATCTTTGTTCGTGTCTTGTTGATGCTGTTTTCTATTCTTTGACGCCAAGGGGGTTGTTAATTTTCCTTGGTGTGTCTTGCGCCTTACTAATGCGATTTGTTTTTTGTTTCAGATTTCCCCATGTGCTTCACAGACTGTAGCAGCTGCCACATAGATTAAGTGGAAAGTGTCTTGTACAGTTTTAAGATTGGGTGCATTCGCTATTAGGAGGTTGTTTATAATTCCTGTAGTTGTAAGAATTATGTTGTCACATTTTAATTTTGGAGTTCTTGGTCTTTTATCCATAGCTGTCCCTTCATATTTCATTAAATTTATTTCCAGTTCTTGCAGCAGTTTTCTCTTACGTATTATATCTTGCTCCGGTCCTACCACCTCTGCTTTCCCTCCTCGGTCCCCCATGTCTTCAGGTTCTTCCGGTTCTTCTCCTTCTGCGTCTTCATGATCTTGTTGGTTCGTTTCTTGACTTATTCATTCTTTTATAGTATCTAATTCCGCGTTGGATATTGTAGATCTTCTTGGAGTATTTGGCTCCAGCTCATGCCAGAGTGTGTGCAGCCTTCCCCGATAAAGCGTCATGTCAGTTTCGATTTTTGTAGCTCTGTAGTATGTGTACATCAACGTCAGATTTTGTTCTGTTGACCATCGCATACGCCTCTTATTATTATTATTATTATTATTATTATTATTACTATTATTATTGTTATTATTATTAATATTATTATTATTATTATTCGCGTTGGCACAGGTTACTCCTGGTTTATTTAAAACAGTTACATCGGTCTCAGACAAGATGTAACGTTTAAAGGTAATGAATAATACATTTTAGAAATCACCCAAAACCCTTTTGACAATACTACAAGTATCCAGCAGCACAGATTTTTGGATTGGTAAGTATAATCCCCACTCTAACCCAATTCTTACCAATTCTGTTATGTCTATCAAGATACGATTTCGGCGCTAGTACTGAGCAGCCAGCGACGATATGATCAAGGCATTCCTCCCCTACATTGCAAAGGTGACACTTGGTATTTTGCAACTGTTCTCCGATAACCCTACTTTTATACGCTCTGGTTGGGTGCTCTGGTAACAATGAGTATAGCCGTTATAAACTCCTCTGTTTCAGCAAATAAATTGCTGGATCTTAAGTACGCTATGGAGGCTGCGGTGTCAATAATCTCGATCTCTAGATTACAGCAAGATACTTTCCATGAAAAGCTTTGCCTATTTACTTTTGTATCCGCTGATCCAGAGTTGGGATTTCTGCTATCAAGATCAAATTTCTTTTGGCCAATCTTAGAGGCGTCGCTTCTTTTTTGTCCGATACGACTATCGCTTGGTGTAATTCGCTGGACTGGGCCTTTTCATAAAAGTATTTTATTAAGTTTTCCAGCTGGCTGTCTTACAAGCAGGTCAGAGATACCTCTACCGCCTAGCTTGCATGGAAGAAGGGAACCTTTCGACAGCAGATTTCGGGTGTTGCGTTCTAAATTTATAGAAATCTTTTCTGGTTTTTATATTTAGGTCGTTCAGCTCAGTCGGTATCCATTCAATAATTCTGAAGCTGTAACTTATAGCCGATGTTGCGTAAGTATTCATAGTTCTTGCCAAATTTCTTACAGATAATTTGGAGTGCAGTAGTGGTAACCGAGTTCTTTTAAGGTAAGTATCCATGGCTTTCTTTTTAGCTTCTTTATGATCAATGCCCCGAGCCTGCATGTATCCTAAGTATTTATACTTTTCATCTTCCTCCATGCCATCCGGCAGGCCCTGATCATTGACCCTATAACCTTCATAGTAAGTTCACCTTCATTTCTCCATTCCGCTTATTTTACACTTGTTAAGTCCCAATTTTATCTGGATGTCCGTACTAAAGTGGCCCACACAAGACAACAGGTCATGCAAATGATTTTTGTTCTTGGTGTAGAATTTAAGGTCATCCATGTACCAAAGGTGATTAATCTGCCTGTCTTTTTGGGGTATTTGGTAGCCCTTTTTCTGCTTGTTATGCATGTTGTTAAAGGCCGCAAAGCCAAACAAAACCATAAAGAGCTAAGCGCATCTCCCTGAAATATGCCTCTTTTAATTTTAATTAGACCTGCATTATTATTATTATTATTATTATTAATATTATTATTAATATTGCTAGTATTATTATTATCATTATTATTATTATTATTGTTATTATTATTATTATTATTATTATTATTATTATTAGGAAAGCCTTTTTTGCGTACTCTTGTTAACCTCATCTATGAATATACTGTGTACCTACAAACACCATGAAACTTGCTGCATTTGGCTAGGTATCGTTTCAGTTACAGCATGAAACAAGAATTTTCAAAATCGGTTTCTTAGTTACCTTTTAACCTGGACGGCGACTGCATGACGTGCTCTTATGCTCTATCCAATTTGAATTAAGAATGATGACAGAAAAAAACAACTGAACAAGAATTCACCCTATTGGTCAGTTCCATATACAGTTTACACCATAACATATTTTAGCAATAGCAATATTCTTCTGTTCTTTCCTAATAATCACGGAGGAATCAGTTTACTTTACATCCGCGTTGGCACAAGTACATTAAAAAAATGAAAAATTAAAAACGAATATGTTTAATTTTTTGCTGGTTATCTACTTTCAAAGAATAGCGATCTCAATATTCTTTTCTTTTCTGATAAAATTCCCAGAGGAATCATATTTATTTCTACTCTTGTTGGCAAAAGGTGCATTAGTAAAAGACAAATAAAAACGATTTTGTTGCCAATAAAAAGAATATGTTGAAAATTTTGTCACAGCTTCCTTTATTTGTGCGTGTATTTCTGGTTGTGTATTTTGAAAGAGTTATCAGAATCAATAAAAATAAATTTCTAATCTTGGAAAATACTTGGGTTTGTTATGATTTTATAGCAAAAGATACCATGTTCTTCCTTATACCGAAGGCGAACATTAACAGTGTCAGCATAACCAAAGCCATCTTTTTATTTTAGACTATTTACAATTATTACGTCCTACCCCTTTCAGAAACAATACTCAATATTTGCTACCCCTCTAATGAATAATTCACAATAATAGGATATAATGTCCTTAAACAAATAAAGAAAATTTAGCCAAAATTAGTAAAGATTTTATTACAATTTATTATATACAATCTGCACCAACCTGCACTTATTTTATTCCAATGGGTGTCTCTCACAAATAAAAAAGCTGTAGGCTCGTGCAGTTTTGTTCAACACAAAAGGCTTGTTCTGTTCCACTAATCTGAACTCCTTTTTTTTATTTGTGGGAGATACCCATTAGCAAAAAATCGGTGCAGGTGTATGCAGTACAAAAGAACAAAACTAAAACGAGTAGATCTTTTTTGGGTTTACAAAAATTGAATTGAACCTGATCACTTTTCGTTTAGTTCGTTTGTGTTGCACAAAATTGCATTAACGTAAATTGATTGTTTGTAATGGGTGTCTTCTACAAACAAAAAATAAGGTTGTGTTAATGCAGTTTCGTGCAACACAAACGAACAGACCTATTAATACGCCTCAGCAGTGGGAATCCGCGAGGTCGCAAAATTCTATTTGTAGGGACAAAGCGATATTTTTTCGCTCCGTTGTACATTTGCTGTTAACTGATCGGCAGACAAAATCAACACGATCGCTTTGTGTCGATTATAGAAAAGTATAACCTCCCGGAGTAGGGGCCCTGTCTCGTATTCATTTCACTGGATCGATCTGGATCATTTTATGGCACTTCAATGTTATTTTATCTCTTTCTACTACCTTTCTTCATTTAATTACGAATCGATTCAATTTTCGTCCATCGAATACGCCTCAGACAACAACCGCTTTAGGTAGATGCGGTTGTGGTAGAGCGATTTCTGATTGTAACCGGTAAACTCTGAAAACGCCTAGTATGTCAAAATTCAAAGCCACAGAAAAATAAAGGAGCAACATGTAGTGTACATCATCCCTAATGGTCGCTAGAGCTCTGGTCTAAGCGCCAAACCGGGTGGCGAGCTGGTCAACCTGTCACGTGGTCGAGGGCTAACAAGAACTGGACGAGAGGAAGGTTTGAGGTTACATTACCTCACAAACGTCTTTGAAATCCGTGGTTTATAAACGATCCTTTTTTGTTTATATTTAAAAAAAAAACTTTAGTTTTCTGTAACAAACCCTTTATTTTTCTATGGTATATAGTTAAGGTATTGTTTATTGTAGGTATAGGCGGCCGTGAAAAAAAAAACAAAAGGATTAATATAAAAATTGCTTGAATTACAATGTTTTTACTTTTGTAAATAATACAGTAGGTACCTAATTCTCTTTTTGATTTTCTTATAATGGAAAAAATAGTTCAAAAAATAACTACCTCTATGCTATGGCTTTATTAGTTTTAAATGAAGAAAGACAAGGAAAAATTACTTGCCCATTCGGATATTCAGTGTTGAAGAAAATAAGCAAAAGGAAATTAGCAGAATCCTAATATATATTTTTATAGAAGACTAGTAGGAAAATTGTTTTAATTATAATATTGTGATACTGAATACTGTGATACCAAGAAGAATTTCAGCAATAGAATATTATTTTTGCACAAGCTAACAACAAAATAATGGTACTTATAAGAAGTAATTTTGGTATGTTATATTGATGATGAGTGGTACATTTTCTGGTAAAAATCACATTATAAATGATGAACTTTATTTTCCCTACCTATGTTCCTTACATTGTTAGTGTGTGAAGGTAGGCACCTGCTTAGTAAGCAGATAAATTAGATGCCAATCTGCAATAAAAGTGTAAAATGTTGAAGGAAGGACTTTTCTTTCCATTTCTTGTATTGGAACATAAAAGTTTGCCAAAGTAACCAATAATTTATTAAAAATGTTACCAGAAACATAACTTTAATTGCACCATATTGTGTAATTAGTTTAATTCATCGTTAAGTTCTCTCCTCGTTAAAAACAAATGAAAAAGTAAACAACACTTTGGTTTTGTAGTGGCAATTGTCAGTTTAGTTCTTGCTTAGCTAAAAATTTGCGCAGTTGTCCAAAGAAAAAAAAATTAACGCTGTATTAAACTGAATATCTTATGTTTTTAACGATGAATTAGGATTTAACGCTTGATTAAAAGTTTTCTGCAACCGGCTGTTAAAATTTTAAAAACAAACCTCAATGTTAGTTAAATGTCTCTATTCATTTGTTTCCGATTATTACATCACAGCCTACTATGAAATATTATACCCTTTTCTTTGTTAATTGTAAAATTCGGAAGATATTCCAAAAGATATATACAAACAATTATATATTTTTGAAGAGTTTATGAAAAAAGCAATCGAATGAAAACAAAATATACAGGGTGTCCCATTTAAAAAAATACAACTTTGGTTTTTATCTTCAAATTCGTTCCTTCTAGAAAAAAATTACTACGCCACTGGATTCTACGCAAAACACTATATAATAATTAGTTTTTACCTTACCGATAAGTTAGAAGGCAACAGAGATACGAGGGGTGCTTGAAAATGTCACATTAAAAATCGCTTTGTATCTCAAAAATGAGTGGGGCTATGAAAATTCTGTTTGTAGTTTCATACGTTTCACGAAAAAGTAGCACAGTGTTGCGAAAACCGCCGCTCTCTATCTTTAAAGATTACCGGGATACCCTGCAAAAGTGTCGAAAATTGGACACCCCGTACATATGTCCCTTGAAAAATTTTTCGGTAGTTGTTAGCATGTCGCAGATTTATAGAACACAAAAATCTAAGCTGCTAATACTTTATATAGACTTTTTAGGTAGGTACATTTTTTACAATACATAAAGAACTTATGAATTAAAAATCTCATGCTGTGTTTCTAATAACCTAACTTTTTATTAGTTGTCGAAATTTCAACGTATGAGAGAGAAAGAAGACGAGAAAAAAAGATTAGAGAGAAAGAAGATAAGAGAGATATATTCGTTGTAAAATAGGTTTCTGTCATCATTCTCAATTCAAACTGGATAGACCATAGATTTTGACAAATCTGATAAGCCTGTGGGCTTGACAGGGTGAATAAATTATATTATTATTATAGAGAAATGTTGCTTTGCTGCAGAAGGTGACTGTAAGTAGAGTAGAAGCGGGTAATATGGAATGTCATTTTTATTAATGTAATTATCTCGCTTAGTCACAGATTGCTCCTACCAGATGCGAATCTCTTAATAAATTTCCTATATCGAGATTCCGCGGTCTTGGCGATACGGACAGTGCGGCCGGTCGCTTCAAGCGTCAATGCCGTGAATGGAATTTTCCACGCGTTTGGTAGGTTTTAATTCAGAGAAATTATGGATTATATTTTAAAATATTAAAACATGATATTGTGTGGCATTTTATATAAAATTATATCATTAACAAATACAAAAACGTATATCGTTTATTAAAATTACACTATAACCTAGTACAACCACAATTTAAACCATAAAATCAACGCAACAAAATTGATGTAATAAAATTAGCCTGCTATCTATTCCACCGAGACGCTCGCACACGCTAACACCGAGAAATTCAACGTTCGGCGACAGACTAAATATGGTGCATCGCCACCTTATAATTTCTCTAAATTGGGCCACCGTCGAAAGCGTAAGATTCGCATCTGGTAGGAGCAATCTGTGGCTTAGTATTAGTTAAAATACTTCATTAATATTGTTACACACTAAAAACATTTTTATCCAACAATACAAAGACATGTAACGATGAAAAACTTGCAAAATGAATTATTACCGAAGGTAGTTCAAAAAGTGTATTTTTACACCGAAAAAATGGCCAGGTAACATGGAATGCGCATAGAGGTTAATATGAAACACTAGGTCAAATATATAAAAAAACTCTTTATTTTGCATTTGAAACCAGGACCTTCACTTTTCAGGGAAAGCCTAAATAGGGCGGTACGAGGGACATTAAATCATGTCACCATTGTTCTTTTCATGTTTTTTCATGCCATTGCTTACGTTTATTTTTTTTTCTGGAACGTTTTTTGGGCATCTGGCTTATTTTTGAAATGCAAACAATGATACAAGACGAAAAAAGAGAATGTTTAGAGTCGGCATTATGGTATACTGCCCAATATACCCGCCTTTATAAATTTTGGGGATATAATGCTAATTTAAAAATATTAGAGCCTAAACAAACAAAACTCTTATAGGAAGAAGTTTCTACATAATAATATATTGCTAATTTCGTAAAACCATTCTATGAAACATAAATAAAAGAAAATGAAAACATATGTACATGCCTCAAAAATTTTCAGAAGAGCGAATGCAAACTCCGACCGACTACTATCGAGCAAGAAACGACCGCAACACAAGGCTTCTAGTAGTGCTTATTACAATTTTTTTATGCATTTGAGGCAGACGTTGTTAGTGATGCTGCCAATAGTGTGCTAGTTCTATAACCCGCTCTATTCCCCCCATGTGACGGGTGATTCTATTTAAAGCCACGCGTCGCTGTTCTTAAGTTCTTAAATTCAATCTTCATTATCTTTTCGGTCAGAATTTATGACAGGCACGTGATCAATTGTATTGTTTGCAACAATTATTTACGTGCCTGTCAAAAATTAGGAACAACAAATTTGAATTTAAGGACTAATCATCGAGTATATATTGAGTTGGCTATATACTAACCACACCTAACCAGAATGATGTAAATAGATATATTTGTTTCAGTAAAATGTGTTTCTTGATTACAGTGTACTTTTTGTGTAATTATTTTTTTTTAAACAATAAAATTTCTCAAAAACTAACCTACATAGTATCGTCATATACTGTTCGGTGGTATTGTATTGTGCCAATGTGCAAAACTACCACTACAAGTGCCCCGAACAAACTTTTTGTATATTCAGAGATATTTTATACTCTTCTCTTTATTATTGGATATCTTTCCTTTTACTAGTTAATTTAAGGAGAAAGTTTAGTGCCGATGGTTAAAAGCACCAAAAACATTGAGCAACGCTGGTTGTATCTAACACTGACTTGAGGGCTAAGTCAGTGAAAAAGTTTTGTTAAGTACTCGAGAATATACCGGGTGCCCAAGAGATGACTGGCCAGCTCGTTTTTTTGTTAAGAAATAATATATCGATTTGAAATTTTGGGAACTCGTATGGTTGCTTTAGATGCAGATTTTGAGTGCTCGAACATCTGACTATCGTTTCCGTTTCAACCGGAAATACAGTCAACTTTGATATTTTAAACGAAACACCCTATATATTTTTTAAAATTTGGATTCTACGTAAAATTCTAAGTATAAAACATGTATCATACCTCATACCTCTCTTTAACAGTTTTCAAGAAAATGAAAATGTCGAAAGAGCCGCAAACTATACTGTTATAAAACAAATGAATATGCGAAAAATCTAATATATTATTCTTACTTCTTTTTAGGGGTCTTGTATCTTGTATGCTTGTGTCACGACAATCTCACTTCCGGTGCAACAAAATATGACATTCAGGCACAAATTACGTCAATAACTTCAATTGAATGCCCTACTTTAAACTCTAAATTCGAATTTATTTGACTTTTCTCTATAATTTTTGTATACACTATCCCAGGTCTAAAGCTGATAGTTCTTGAGATTTGAACAGCTATATAAAAATTTAGCTGCATTCCAAATTTCAATCTTCTTAATTTTATCTAGGCGGCTATGGAGATCATTTGTCGCTTGAACTGCTTCATGATCATAACCTTGTAAATTTCCAATTATAAACAAGATGGCTATGAATACAAGACACTTGTCATATTTTCTGTTAATAATATCACCCCCACAACAAATAATAATATCACCCCCACAACAAATGGACAACGTGCTCAGGAAAGAGTTCATCTGAGTGAAAACGGCCAACACTTTGAACATTTAATTTATGGCTAATTTCTTATTTTTTAAAATAAAAACCTAATAAAATTATTAGGTATTTCAAGCACTACTCTGATATTATTAATTATGTGTATCCTTTCTACATTTCCTTAATGCAACAATTTTCAAACGCCATTTTCTTGAAAACTATTAAAGATACGTATGGGGTAGAATACATGTTTTGTGCTTAGAATTTTACGTAGAATCCAAATTTCAAAAAATATACGGGGTGTTTCGTTTAAAATAACAAAGTTAGGTGTATTTCCGGTTGAACCGGAAACGACAGTCGGATGTTTGAGCACTCAAAATCTGTACCTAAAGTAATCTCGTGGTTACCCGGTACATGTCAAAGATCAAATGCAGCTAGTACAGTTTTATTCCTAAAAAGCGTAAGTATAATTTGTGCTAGGTATAGTCGCTTTCCATGTTATACTGTATAATATAAAAATAGTAATAGGTTTTAAATACGATATCCCTAAACTGTCAAAAAGTCATTAACAGAACCCTCTTTTAAAAGTAAAATATGATTTGTACGTTTTCTTTTTAAATAAACCTACAGGGCAGCCAAATGAAAAATTGTTTGACAGGCCACTAAAAATCTAACTTTTATGTATTTGGCAGGATTGATAGGGTTCTTATACTAGCGACAAATTTGTAATTTCGAATTTTATTACCTTAAAAGTAAAAATAAGTCGTAAGCATTTGAGCCACGTCTAACACTTAACACTTTCCTAGACCTATATTCTGTGATATTATTTGAACATAATTTATTCATTTAACACACAAAATTACCCGCCTAGTTTTAATACAATGGAGTATTAAACTAACCAGGTAATAAATAAATAAATACATAATTATACATTCTAACATTAATACTGTATTCTCGTACCTTCGCATCTTAAATCATATTTTTTTCTTTCCGCTGCCTTAATTCGTTGAAGTTCCATTAAATCTAAAATTTTTAAAAAATGTTCCGTGTACCCATAAAACTTTTCTGCATCTCCAATCACTAAATACAAGTTGGGCTCTACCATTAAATTTACAAATGCACAGAACGAAAAATAGTCGTTAATTTGTAAAAAATCCTTTTGAGAAAATCTCCAGTACATTCTTAAATTTTGCTCGAAAATTCTTGGGGAGAAATCGTATACTGAATCACATAAAACTTTAAAAACTGGAAAAGTTTCACAATTTACATGAATTTTTTGGGTCGTTATAATTTCCCAGCAAATGCTGCTCACAAAATTTAATGTGAGGTCCATTGCTCTACAATAATTTTGAAGACGACCTTTTAGAGGAAAAATAAAATTTGTCCCAAAATTCAACCTTAACTGACAGTGTGTCAGTTTAAAGGTTAACTTTATTTAGTGCATTTGTTTTAAATGTGTCTTAATTTGCTATTACTGGAGCCGCTCTGAGAGGAAGATTAAACTAAAGAAGCCCAAAACTTGGTCTCCTTATTGCTTCCATTTCCCTGATAATGACATTTAGAATAGTAATATTATTTTTTCTTTTACGATTTGTTTATACTGAACGCCCGTGAGAGTCTAGTAAATAAGAAAAGAATGGTTACAACTCGTTTAAAGATGCCTATCATTGGATAACTATTTATGTATATACATAGTACAGGGTTATTGATTATATTTGGACCAATAGATAACTTTTTTATTTAAAGAGATAGAATAATGTTTAAATTTAAAAAATTGTAGATTTGTAAAAGAATCATCGGAAAACGTAACTGAAAAAACAATGGAACATCAAATAAGCGATCTTTGAATTAACTTTGAGTTTTTTCAGAGGGCCCGCCGTAAAAATTTTTTCTTTTTTAAACTCTACTGGTTAAGAGCTCTATTTTATGTTAAGTTACCTACACCGATTGATTGACTGTTTTCTTATCATTTTAAAAAATAAAACGTAACCTAAGGTTTTGCAAACCCTTTGTATATGAGTTAATGCAAGTTGTATAGGGTTTTTATGGAAACATCGACAATCTGTAGTTAAGTGATAGGTGCTCTAACCGGTGCTTCAGTCATTCAAAGAAAGGCAGTTTATTATTAGTTTAATTATTATTGGCCACAGTCAGGGAGAAAAGGTTGATATATTTTACAATATTCTCTATATTAAACTGAAATACATGGATTAATAAAAATTAAGATAAATATCTGCTTTAACACATGTTCAAAGTAACTCCCGTTTTGTCATGCAACTGCGATAACATGTCTTTATCTACGGCATCCTTCAGCGACACAATCTGGTGTGCTTTAATAAAATTTATTTCTTCCACAATTTTCCGCCTTAGTTCTTCTAAAGTGTTAAATGTGTTCTGCTTATGCACTCGATCTTTGAGTTACCCCCACAAAGATTTGTCTATCAATGTGAGATCATGACTGTGGGATACTATCGACTTTAATCATTTTTACCAATCTAAGTCTGATCACTGAATGTGATTTAAAAACTAAGTCACATTTGGCGTGTTGTGTTCAAGGGCACCATCTTGTTGCGAAATAGCTCGGTTGAGGATATTAAGCGGCAGGTAACTCATCTAAAAAGTTCTCTATTTCTCCAGTGAGAAAGTGATGATATTTATCACCAGTTAGGCTACCATTGTAAAAAAGGCCCTGACCCTGTCACCAAGAACGCCACACCAAACACTGAAAGCTTTCCATCCTGAAGTTTTGATGACCTTTACAACACGAGGGTTGGCTCTTGACCCCAATGATGTGAATTATGTCTATTATATATACTGTTTATAGCAAAGCAAGCCACACTTGTCTGTATTATACTGTCGAAAAAAGTGTCATCCCTGTGTGGTTCTTCTAGCATGGCATTACAACATTTCAGCATTTTACGTTTATTTTCTTCAGAAAGCTGTTGAACTTTACGGAACTTACAAGGTTTAAATTTTTTTCGAGTGTTTTGAACTCTGTACAACGTAGTGCTTAATTCAGTGGCGGCCGGTGAAATTTCAAAGTTGTATATCTCTGTTCTTACTTACAGGACCCGTACCAAATTTAGGGGTTTTACTAATGAGCCCACTGGGAATGTTTTGGTAAAGAAAACAAACATCTTGTAATTTGCGAAAAAAAGTTGAATTTTTGCTCTGCACCCCCTGGGAAAAAAATGAACACGTTTAGGTATTTTATTTATTATTTTTTCTAAACAAATTTTACATTCTTTTGTCGACAATTTTTAAATTTTAAGAGAAAAAAATGTGTTGGTAAAAAGTTATAGTCACCTGAATTTTTTTGAAAATTATATTTTAGGTTTAAAAAAGTTCGAATGGCTATAACTTTCTACTAACACATTTTTTTCCCTTAAAATTTAAAAATTGCCGACAAAATAATGTAAAATTTGTTTACAAAAAATAATGAATAAAATACCTAAACGTGTTCATTTTGTTCCCAGGGTGTGCAGAGCAAAAATTCAACTTTTTTTCGCAAATTACAAAATGATTTTTTTCTTTACCAAAACATTCCCAGTGGGCTCAATATTAAAACCCTCAAATTTGGTACGGGTCCTGTAAGTAGGAACAGATATATCCAACTTTGAAATTTCACCGGCCGCCACTCCCACCGGTATTGAGTTAGTCGAGTTTTCGTTAAAATAAAGCAGAACATCTAGCTGAATGTGTTCGTGCATGCTGTCCTTTTTCTCTGTTGAAATCTTGAGAATTTAATATTTTCCTGCAGGTCCTTACAAAGGTGTTTAGGCTTGGAACTTGCCGGTTCTCATATTATAGTCTTGTATGCAATGTACTTAATTCCCTCATATTTTTATTGCATTTTCATATGTTGTAAATATATCAATCTTTTCTTGTTGACTTCAGCCCCTATTAAATAAACTAATAATAAATTGTCTTTCTTTAAATGACTGAAGCAGGTGCTTAGAGTGACGTGGTTAGAGCACCTGTCATTAAACTAAAAATTATATCGATGTTTCCGTTGTGACAGAACGTATACCATTTATATTAAAATATTAGATAACTTTTGAGAACTTGTAAATGTGGGTGGTCTTTAAAGATGCCATAAAATTAAAAAGGGGCTTAATACCCAGTATTGAAAATTAAAACCAATATTTATATTTCCCCATTGTAAACAGATGCCAGTTTTACGGCTATATCCAAACGTAATAATAACCAAACAGCGTTTCTCGTTATAGGTATATACCAGGGTAGTACAGGGGCGTATCTAGAAACGTTTTGTCGATTTATTGATTATCTGGAGATAACGAATATTCTTTTTTATAGAGAAAGATGGAATGATAATACGGATATAAATAACTGTTAGATTTATCAAGTTCGAGCTCCTTCTGTACAGGCTTATTGGATGTGATTTTTTTACCTTTAAAAAGCGATAATAAAGGAGGATTTTTCCATCACGTATTCGAGAGCCTTAGCATAGATTAGTATAGTATTTTAACCTGTATACAATGGATAAACCATCCATTAAACAAAGAAACATTTAATTCAACTTTATTCTGTATAACATTCGGCGTTACTCCGGACCTGTACCAGTAGAAGGGCTAGCGTATCCACCCTAAAGCTCTAGGTACCGAGGGAGAAACATGAAAGTTAGTTCTTATCGAGTCGTTCTAAGTGATGTAGGGTGTAAGAAATCGGGAGACGGCAACTTCTTTTAAAGTCGCGTTCGCGTGTTTCGCGCGGGAGTAAGAACTTAACGTATATGTAGTAAGGGGTCTTGTATAACTTAACGGGTGTAAGGGTGAATTTTTAACGTTATCTTTATGAGTAATTGGGGAATTAATATATCACAGAACAATGATTTTTAATTTTATATCTTTTGTCATTCGAGTCTTATGTAAACGCTTGTCCAGCATTATTCAGTTCATTATTTAACATTCGTTAAATCATTCTTTGTTATTTTATATCTTTATTATTCTTATAATCTTTTTATCACTTGTTATATATTTCTTTGTACAGTAAATTTTCATTTAACCAGATAATATATCTATTTGTGTTACAAAGTCCAGGGTTTTATTCTGTGGCGGCTGGTGGAATTTCAAAGTTGTATATCTCTGTTCCTACGTACAGAACCCGTACCAAATTTAGTAGTTTTAATAGTGAGCCTACTGGGAATGTTTTGGTAAAGAAAAAAAAGTAATTTGCGAAAAAAAGTTAAATTTTTGGTGTGCCCTCCTAAGGAAAAAATGGACACGTCTATTTATTGTATTTATTATTTTTTGTAAACAAATTTTACATCATTCTGTCGACAGTTTTTAAATTTTAAGAGAAAAAAATGTGTTAGTAGAAAGTTATAGTCATTTGAATTTTTTAAGTCTAAAATATAATTTAAAAAAAAATTCAAGTGATTACCTATAACTTTCTACTAACATATTTTTTTCCCTCAAAATTTAAAAACTCTCGACAAAATGAGGTAAAATTTGTTTACAAAAAATAATAAATAAAATAACTAGGCGTGTTCATTTTTTTCTTAGGAGGGGCACACCAAAAATTTAACTTTTTTTCGCAAATTACAAAATGTTTTTTATCTTTACCAAAACATTCCCAGTGGGCTCACTAATAAAACTCCTAACTTTGGTACGGGTCTTGTAAGTAGGAACAATGGCAAGTTAACATTAATTACTAAGTTCAATCTTCGTTACCGCCGGAGTCGAGAAAGAGACGGCGCGACAAGAAAAACCGTCGTAGATGACCACTACCAGATCTTCGATCTTCAAATGTGCAACAACTGGTCTACTAGATCCACTGCAAGAACTAGGTTTGAGTACCATAGTGTCATATACTAATATTCACTAAATTTAGCTCCCTTTCAATCGAATATTACTACGACTACAAGAAGGCGTTTTTGTCAAATGCAAAATATATCTAGATAATTTATAAGAACCCTCCTATTTTAGAATATTGTCATAGGTTGTTTTGGCTATATCTGACATAAATAAGAACAACAACTCAATCTGTGACACCGTAGAAACCCCGTACGACTTGCATTAACTCATATTCGAAGGGTTTGGAAAATTATTCAAGTTTCGTTTTATTTTTTAAAATTATTGGAAAACAGTCGAGCATCGGTGTAGGTAAGTTAACATAAAATGGAGCTCTTAGCGAGTAGAATTTAAAACATAATAAAATAATATGACGAGCCCTCTGAAAGAACTTAAGATTAGTACAAAACTCTCTTATTTGACGTTCAATTGTTTTTCAGTTACATTTTCTAATGGGTCTTGTACAAATCTACAATCTTTATTATATAAACATTTTTCTCTCCAAATATAAAAGTTATCTATTGGTCCAAATATAATTAATAACCCTGTACATATACTGTCCATATTTAATCAACCTACGTATCTGACATTAGTAATGTTATTTTTTCCTTTTAAGGTACCACAACAACCACAACCAAAAATGAACTCAAAAATATTTCCCCCTTTTCGTAGTAGTCCACCGGGAAAATTGACAGCACGGAAACTTTATTTTACCGCGAAGCATACACCACGAATTACTATTAAGAAATGACGAAGTCGAAATGGCGCCAAGAAGAAGAAGGTCGTTCGTTATTAGACATTGAAAGAGTTTGCACTAAATTAAATATTTATTGTATTAATCTGTTAATTAACCTGTTAATAATTGTATTTCGATGTGATAGATTTATTCCAATATAGAACAAAAAGTACTGTACGGAAATACTTGAATTTACCACACATCTGACGCATTTCAACTAATAAGTTACAGGACCTTTCTAAAAGTTACTAAATTATTTACCTAGTTTGATCGAAACAGGCTGATTACAATTTAAAATTGGACAGGTCTTATCATATTATAATTTAACTGTTAGTGCAATGCGATAAATTTGAGAAAAGCAATGATAAATATTATTAAATAAATAAATTATTAAATAGATTCTAACAAATATTTTTCAAAAATGTGGCTGTCTCGCTGAGTCTAGCAAATTGTTGGATTGATTTAAACAAAGGTTATATAGAACTGATTAAATTATTTGTGATTTTAGAATAGTTAGATAGGTTTAATAAAATTCTGGATAATATTTAGCATACAAGCAATAAACTTATTTCCTGATATCTATGGTAATATGCTGATATTAATCACACATCGGAAGGTGGTAGAGGAATTCTTTCTCGACCGAGGTGGTACCACCCCACACATCCTCTTAAAGGGCTGGTGAAATCCCAAGGGATGTTTCCAGCTCTGGATGTGTGAGTCGATCCCCCAGTACACCCACGGTACATACTACTTAGACTTCGGTCTTCGTGGGCTGTCAGAAGATAAAAAAAATCAGGTGTGTTACAAAAGATAATAATAAGAGATAATCTTTTTGGAATAAAATATAACAAATTGCTGTATACATGCATTGCCTATTGAAGGGCCCTATGTAAAATGCCCCTAATTACATTTTATGATTTCTGAAAAACAAAGAGTTTCAAATTTTTGGATGTACCTGGAAATATTATGCTTCGGAATATGATGCTACTTTTTATTCAAGATACTTTAATGGTGTGGGTAAAAGAGTTGCTCATGTATAATTTTCCAAGTTGTGCTGGATATCCTCTTGTAAGGCAATTATTCTTGTACTTATACCTCAACTGGCTACAACATACGGCTTCTCCCACAATCATTTCTATTTGGTCTAGAAGTTCCGTTCTCTCTTCATCGTTAATGTGATCGTTGATGTAAATTAATGAATAATTTCCCACAAGAAATTTGAAATTTAGAAGAATTTATTGTTACAGCCTTTGAGTGTGTAAATCACAGACTGCTGCTGGACAAACTTGAAATTTACGGGTTTAAAGGTGCTACTTTGGCCTGGATAAAATCTTATTTATCAGGGTGCTATCAATCAGTTTTTAATAATAACGAATCCTTACAACAAAAAATTACTTCTGGTGCGTCACAGGGGTCAATTCCAGGCCCACTATTGTTTTTAATTTACATCAATGTCTTATCTAGTCTGAATATTTCAGGCTCAAACTATTCTATGGCGTGACAATGCTGCCGATAAGTTGGAAGAGAGGGTTAATGGAGATTTAATAAAAGTCAAAGGGTGGAGCGATGCAAATTTATTTATCCCTTAATATATCCAAAACAAATATTGTTTCTTTTCGATGCCAAATAAATGAGCTTGTTTGATACCCAAATTTTACAGAATATGCATGTATATAAGTTTTGGGTCTATACATAGGCAGTAAGCTAAGATCCGAAACTCATATTTTAGAACTAAGTAGAAAGTTATCTAGGGGCTGTTTCGCCTTGAGAGTTGTGTCCCGGGACCTTGACATGTACACGGCTCGGAATGTATATTTTGCATTGGTGGAGTCGCATTTGCGATATGATGTATGTTTCTGGGGATCGTGCTCGAACCAGCACGTTAAAGTGATTTTTGTTTTGCAGAAGCGTGCAGTTCGATTTTTGTACAGGGTTAATTCTCGGGAATCTTGCAGACCACTATTTGTGTCCCTGCAAATTTCAACTTTGGCGTGCATATTCATTCTAGAGACAGTTTGTCTCATGCACGATAAATTTCAGCACGTAATTAGAAGAGGTTTAGGCTACTCGCTCTTCTGAAATGATCGCCTTACCTGTCCCCATTTTGAGTTTAACAAAGCACTTTATTATTTTTAGAAGCAAACAACTTTCTAATCATTTAACGTTATTTCTACTACTAAAAATAAAAAAAACACTTTAGACGGAAGTAAAAAAGCTATTAATTGGGAAGGGTTACTATTTCATTTCTGAATATTTACCTGATTTTTTTATTGGTGTCTGTATGTCCTAAGAATTTATTATCGACCTTTTTGGCTTGTTTACATGTTTGTTGTCTATTTTGATAGCATATGATTTGTTTTTCTTTTATATCTCGTGACTTTTTTATATTGTTGTAAGTGTATTATTGGCGTTTTGGCCGTTTTACACATATTTTAGTTTGCGTCCTTATTGGTTTATATTTAGTTAGTTTTTAGGATGCTTTGTTTACAAGATTGTATCTTAAAAAAATAAACCTGTTTTTGACTTTAGCTTTTTGACTAATATACATAAAGGATATGTAATACGCGGGCGAAGCCGCGAGTAAAACTAGTAACCTCTAAAGCCCAAATCAGAACAAATGAAACCACAGTCATATTTATAGAAGCATAAGACAGCGTTGGTTCGCTCATTTACTAAGTTCTGGTATCCTGTGGGTAACGTACATTAATTTCAATCCCCAGATTGTGGGTTAAAATCTTGCTGGCGCGTGTTTCTTATTGATCTTTTTTTATAGTTATTTATTTTATTTTGTTTATCATTTATAGATAAGCTCAAGCAAATTTCCTCCTATTTGTTGATAACATTTTTTAAAATAAACTAAAAATAGTTGTGTAGAGCCTAAAAACTGATCTGAGAGTGGCGGATACAAAGAAACTTAACGGATCACGTACATACTTTTCTTCTATATAGCAACAAAATTAACAATATCTTTTCGTGGGACTGTTGATTTGTTTAATATAATATTAGCGATGTACGATCTTAAGAGTAATCAACCTTGAAGTAACACTGAAAAATGGTTTTGCTTATTATAATATCATTCTTTTAGTAAGTCTATAGCTACTACTTCAAATCGAAGAACCTTAATGAGTTTAACCCAAACCCATTGTTATATTTAATATATAAATAACGAAAGCATTTAATTTATTTTAGGTAAATAAAGCCGTACAAGGAAGAAAAACGAGAGGATAGATTTGGATTTCAGATTAAGTCTTTTTCGTTTACTTTAACCAAATTCTCCATTATTATTAAACAAGGTACAACTGCTTCGGTCGCGTTTGTTGTTATTCATTAGGCTCCCTCGCAAAAAGGCATTGTACGTTCTTAGGGCAGATACGAATATTCTATCGCCTCCGGCCTTAAATTTAAATCACAATGAAAGCCAAAAGTAACACAAAATTAATCTCTCTCTGAGAATAAAATAGGCGGGTATTATAGGGATTTACTAAACCAGCGGAACGAAAATCCAACGTTACATTTCCTATAATACAGATAATACTTTTTTTATTAAACAAAATAAAGACAATTTTACTACCTTATAAAATGTGTCTTATTCAACTAATTTTCATTTCAGCTCACTTAAGTACACATTTTATTTCTTGATAGTTTTGCTCGTGTATAAGTTATATATACTTCATGTATTATTTAGGACCGATCTTTGTGGCCTATTTTCTATAAATTAGCCTATGATTACTCCTAACTAAAGTTAAAGGCTTTCTTTCTGTGCAAAGGATTAAATCAGATCAGTCGTGATTGAGTAAGAAACAAACAGATTTTAGCATTTTAATATAGGTATAAAATGTAGAGGACTAGGTGACCATTCTTTCCTGATAAAATTGTCTATACATCATAAGCATACTTCATTAATTTAACAAACATCAATCCGCAATTTGTTCTTATCTAAAAATTCTTTTGGAAAACAATCAAATGGGAAAAATAATAGATAAAACCTAATTTTTAAATGACAAAAGTAATGTAGTAAGCATGACACTAGATCACATAACTGGATGGCATATGTCCACCCGAAGCGACCATGGATTGGGTGTGGTTGAAGGTCATCGGCGAAGAAGTAACGTAATTTTTGAAGGAATATTTATTAGAATTGGAAGAAGTGGTCGTCAATGACGTCAATGGCCAGAGGCTGTTGGCCAGAAGGGCCTTACGAGGATGAGGTGTTAATTTTTCAGTACCTGTACTGAAAAAATGGCTGAAAAATGCTGAAAATTCTGAAGTGCTGAAATTCGCCGAAGAGTTGGTTTCATGTACTGAAGAAGTGATCGACAATGACGTAATTGACCAGAAGCTGTTGACCAGAAGAACCTTAGTGTGTTTCGGTGTGCTTTGATTAGTTGAATCAAAGAAGTGACGTAATTATCGTCTAAGAAGTAGCTCTTGTATATTGTCAATGACGTAATTGACTAGAGGTTGCTGTTGGCCTATTTACCGGTATTTTTGTCTTGTGTTCACCTGAGTTGGTGTCTTGTACCGAAGAAGTGATCGACAATGACGTAATTGATCAGAGGCTGTTGACCAGAAGGGCCTTAGTGTGTTTCGGTGTGTTTTGATTGGTTAAATCAAAGCAGTGATGTAATTATCGGCTAAGAAGTAGTTCTTGTATATTGTCAATGACGTAATTGACCAGAGGTTGTTGTGGGCCTGTTTACCTGTATTTTTGTCTTGTGTTCACCTGATGCGCGACAACGACGACGCAGAAGACGAAGAAGAAGTGTTGTCGTAAATGATGTCATCACAAGCATAAGGACCAGAGAGATGCTGTTGATTTCGTGTATATTCGATTGGTTTGCGATCAGTTTGGAACAGAAAAAAAAAATCAGTTGATATCTGTGATTTTCTATTGCATTATGTTGGTGGTAGGATTAATGTGGGTAAAATCACGCTTAAAGTGAGCTAGACAAACTCCGCGTGCATCACACTAGTTGTATTCAATTGGAAGATCTCTTCGATGCAGCCCTGTCTAGCCTGGCCTAGCCTGGCTGAGATGTTACCTGGGTACGTGTGTGTCACCTATTACTTATTATTTTTCGGTAGTTATTTCATAGTTCACCATTTACATGCAGATAAAAAATGAAAAATATATGGAAAACATAATTCGTCAAAACCAAACAAAAAAATTACTATTTGTCACTTTATCGTTATTGAGAGGTCAGAACTGGGTCAAATTGCATCTAGTATTAGAAATAAATCAAAACGAACCTATTTTACATGTCTATTGAATATATTTTGTTTAATAATCTGCAATTAAAGGTGGTATAGTAATTTTAATAAAATATTATTTAAAATATAATTCGAAAATCGAAAAATTTTATCTTTCTTGAGATGTCAGAATTGGGTCAAATTGCGTCTATTATTTTTTTTTGAGTTATTTCTAATAATAGACGCAATTTGACCCAATTCTGAACTATCTAAAATTTTTCGATTTTCGAATTATGTTTTAAAATCCTATTTTATTAATATTATTTAATTTTACTACATCAACTTTAATTGCAGCTTATCATTATTATTATTATTAAATAAAATATATTCAATAGACTTGCAAAAGAGATTCGTTTTATTTTAACTTATTTCTAATAACAGACGCAATTGGACCCAATTCTGACCTCTCAACAACGATAAAATGACAAATAGGTATTTTTTTGTTTTGTTTTGACGACTTATGTTTTCAATATATTTGTCATTTTTATTCACATGTAAATATCGGTTGCAACTGATGAACTATGAAATAGCAAAAATAATAAGTAACAGGTAATGACATACACCTACCCAGGTAACATCCCAGCTAGGTTAGGCCAGGTTGGGCGGAGCTGCATCAAAAAGATCTTCCAATTGAATACAACTAGTGTGATGCACGCGGAGTTTGTCTAGCTCACTTTAAGCGTGTTTTTACCCACATCAATCCTGCCACTAACATAATGCAATAGAAAAAGACAGAAATCAAACAATTTTTCTGCTCTAAACTGATCGCAAACCAATCGAATATACACGAAATCAGCAGCGTTTCTCAGTTCCTTGTACTTGTGATGACATCATTGACGACAACACTTCTTCTTCGTCTTCTCCGTCGTCGTCGTCGCGCGTCAGGTGAATACAAGACAAAAATACAGGTAAACAGGCCAACAGCAACCTCTGGTCAATTACGCCATTGACAACATACAAGAACTACTTCTTAGACGATCATTACGTCACTTCTTTGATTCAACCAATCAAAACACAAGGAAACACTAAGGCCCTTCTGGTCAACAGCCTCTGGTCAATTACGTCATTGACGATCACTTCTTCGGTACAAGAAACCAACTTAGGTGAACACAAGACAAAAATACAGGTAAACAGGCCAACAGCAACCTCTGGTCAATTACGTCATTGACAATATACAAGAACTACTTCTTAGACGATCATTACGTCACTTCTTTAATTCAACCAATCAAAACACACCGAAACACACTAAGGCCCTTCTGGTCAACAGCATCTGGTCAATTACGTCATTGTCGATCACTTCTTCGGTACAAGAAACCAACTTAGGTGAACACAAGACAAAAATACAGGTAAACAGGCCAACAGCAACCTCTGGTCAATTACGTCATTGACAATATACAAGAACTACCTCTTAGACGATCATTACGTCACTTCTTTGATTCAACCAATCAAAGCACACCGAAACACACTAAGGTCCTTGTGGTCAACCGCCTCTGGTCAATTACGTCATTGTCGATCACTTCTTCAGTACAAGAAACCAACACTTCGGCGAATTTTGGCACTTCAGAATTTTCAGCATTTTTCAGCCATTTTTTCAGTACAGGTACTGAAAAATCGACACCTCATCCTCGTAAGGCCCTTCTGGCCAACAGCCTCTGGTCAATGACGTCATTGACGATCACTTCTTCCAATTCAAATAAATATTCCTTCAAAAATTACGTCACTTCTTCGCCGATGACCTTCAACCACGCCCAATTCATGGTCGCTTCGATGGACGCATGCCATCCAATTCTGTGCTCTAGTATCATGCTTACTACACTACTGACATATGTGCGTAGATCATGTTGTAGCCAAAATTTGTCAAAACTTAGCTGGTCGACTGAAAAGGCAAAATTTAAAGCTAATAACTACTATCCGTAAGCTTTGAGAATTGGGTGGCAAAAATTAAAAAAAAAATTGTTGGGGCATATTCATAATTATAGCGTAATTTATAGTTGTTTTTATGTAAATGTTTAATCAATACACAAAATTCACTAAAGGCTAGTGTAGATGAGTCTCTGCTCCATTATCTTTATAATACGTTGGGAAGCCTGCGAGGATTTTTTGAACAACGTATCCATGGATATACTTAAAAAAATTATTTGCTGCGATTAAGATTCATTCATATATAGGTCTACGCCAATCAGAATAAAACTATAGCACTTACATATTTCTTTGGGTTCAGACAAATGTTGTTAATGAACACAAAATTTAAAATACAATTAAAAACGAAACCAGAAACAAATACGGATATTAAGCTGCAGTTTCAAAAGCTCTTAGTGTAATGATTGCTTCGTTGATTTTTTTTATCATACTAACATACATAGATGATAGAAACTGAAACTAAAAGAATGTATATACCTAAGCATTCACAAATCAAAAATTATCCCACAAAAAACCCATTTTTCTCAATAGATAATTAATTTAAACTAACGGCTTTCATTGTCATTCGTTAAGCTTCCATATGCAGTAAAAACTGACCTTTTAAAATTTCGATTTTTAATTTTACTCCTTTATCGCCTTTAATAAAAATATCTGGAAATATTTTTATTTCTCTACCCTTTTATACCTAAAATGCCTGAAGATTACGCTTTAGATTTAGTTTTTTTTCTGACCAGTACGTACTGTACAACGACAAGAAGTAGTATTCTTTTATTGACTTATTTCCTTTAAAAATACAATTTATTTTCAGCATATTACACACAGTTTAAACAATAGGACAGCAATTAATTTGTCATCGCATTCATATCCGTGCGAAACAACACGCCATGCTAGCGACTGACCAACCAACCATAATAGTTGCTTTGTATTTTTATGCAGTCAATTTGTTTGTTAACTGAATGGAAATGAATGTTTTAATTTTTAGGCCAAGCAATAGAGAAATTTGTCGTGACATTAATACTATTAGAAAACCGCCTGTTCTATCTTCTGAAAGATGATCCGTAGATGATTCCTGTTAAATTTCCAATTCTGAATTTTTTTCCATTAATTTGTTATAAACATTTTTAAGCAAAAAAAAACGCGATTTTTTTAGTTTTTTGCTTATAAAATGGAAAGTAATCAATCAATCTTAATGGTCTAAATGGACGATTTATAGAGAATAAAAATACGAACACAATGAGAGACCGAACGTCCCGATAGGATAAGTAGCAACGGAGGAAATCCGGAAAAACTGGAAAATTAAGAGCTTTCTTTTTAATTCATAAATGGACCATTTTTAAAAGCAGAGGGTACAAACTTTGGGAAAAAGTAGTAATTTATAGCTACTTTATGTGTTCACAACCCCGACGCTGTCCGACGATTAGTTTTGCCACAATCGTCATTTTAATTTTTCAATACACTATTTTGCAACAGGTCTGGATGCTCTATGGATCATCCGATTTTAATTATTGAAACGGATTTGAAAAGTACAAGTTTAATTGAACAATATGTATATTTTAGTTTTTCCATAAAATGCTACGAAACCGGTTGAAAATGCACGTAAAGATGCGTGAAAATGACCGACAGCGCGAATATTGGCTCCCCTTCGCTCTGCTTCTCTCCCGCTACTCGATCGATTTCGCGCGCTCGGCCCTTTTCACCCATTTTTACGTGCATTTTCAACCGGTTTCGTAGCATTTTATGGAAAAACTAAAATATACATATTGTTCAATTAAACTTGTACTTTTCAAATCCGTTTCAATAAATAAAATCGGACGACCCATAGAGCATCCAGACCTGTTGCAACATAGTGCACTGAAAAATTAAAATGACGATCGTGGCAAAACTAATCGTCGGACAGCGTCGGGGTTTTGCACACATGAAGTAGCTATAAATTACTACTTCTTCCCAAAGCTTGACCTCTCTGCTTTTAAAAATGGTCCATTTATGAATTAAAAAACAAAACTCTTACTTTTCCGGTTTTCCGGATTTTCTCCGTTGCTACTTATCCTATCGGGACGTTCGGCCTCTCATTTTGTTCGTATTTTTATTCTCTACAAATCATCCATTTCGACCATTAAGATTGCTTCATTACTTTCCATTTTATAAGCAAAAAACTAAAAAAATCGCGTTTTTTTGCTTAAAAATGTTTATAACAAATTAATGGAAAAAATTTCAGAGTTGGAAATATAACAGGAATCATCTACGGATCGTTTTTCAGATGATGGCACGGGCGGTTTTCTAATAGTATTAATGTCAAAATATCGCTAATATTTTGCTCTGTTGCTTGGGCCTATTTAGGTGTAATCGATTTTGTTACAGAATTATATTTTTTTTTTGGTGTAATATATGATTCGCTTGCTGTTCAATGATGTTCTTGTGTTGGCTTTTTACAAGAAATACCACCAAATAAAACACCGACAAACATGTTAATAAGATTTGATATGTTATTGTTCGGCCTTGTAAGTCGTGATTCAATGGTATTTCTACGTTTTGTCACTTTTGCAGTAGACATTTTTAAGAGTAGTAATCGGGTAACATCTCTGCTATTCCGGAGTTTTTAACATTATTGCTACTTAATTATTTCCTATCAAGAACCACTGACTCCGCGATAGGCACTTAAAAAAGACACATGATTCACCAAATAATATAAATTTTTATTTTCTACTATCCCGTAAAAACGTGCGGCGAAAAACCTCGATAAAGGTATTGAATTCTTGAGGGACACGTTCTTAAAAGAAAAGCAAAAAATACATTTTTTATTTCTTTGATGAATTTCCTTTTTTTGTCCATCGCGGAACGTTATTTTATAATAATTAATTGCACAGTGATAAATTAAAAAATAATAAAATAGTTGAGATGTTACCCGATTACTACGGTTAACGACGATATGGCAACGGTCTAAGTAATCGTACGTGCAGCTGGAAGGTCACTGTGTTTAAAATAGTCTAAACAGTGTTATATAAAATGTATTTTTACAATTAGGACCCTACGACTCGCATATGTTTATCGTTGGAAATTTATATTTACATTATTTAGTAATCTATGACTCGCGCATATTTTTTTAACTTAGTCAACTTGTTCGATTATGATACACAAATATTTATGTTTTAATAAAAAAAAATTCTCGTTAAATTGTAACATATTGATTAAGAACATTGTAAAAAGCAAATTAATATTTACATGACGTTATAATACAGGGTGAAGATTTTAAAGTGCACAGTGAGATATCTCAAAGACGGTTTGGAATATTTTAATAAAAATTCTGCAAGGTAATAAAGAGACAGGGAGACCTATATTTTAAAATATGGGTGAGTGACATTTACCACTCTCCACTTTTTGAAGGGTGGGTGACAAGTTTGAAAAGTCAAGTGCAAAAGTATTTTTTTCGAAAATTCGATCTTTGGTCAAAAACTATGTGTGTACGCAGAAAATTGTTGCGTTTACTCTACTGGTTGCATAGTTACGAATTTGTAAATCAATAAAAGTAAGAGTGAAAACTATCATAACAAACCTTAAAGTTAACACCGGTTATGCATTAAAAACTGTTCGAAATGGCCTCAATACTTCCAAACATTTAAAAATTTCTTTTTGGCAGGAGTTGCGCACACGATTTAATATTTCGGGAGTTATCAATGTACATGTTTGTCGAATCCAGTCTTTGATGTTTTCTGATGTAGTTGGTGCTGAGACATAACTAATTCTTTTATAAATTCCCACAAGAAAAAATCTAAGGAGGTCAGATTACGACAACTTCCATGCCAGTATACGGTGCCACCATCGCGACCAATCCATCTGTCTTCCAACATGTCATTTAGGATGTCTTAAACTTGTCGCGCAAAGTGTGGCTGGGCGCCATCTTGCTACAACCTCTTCTTGCTTATTTTCATCGTTGTTTAAAAGTTGGTACAAGTCGTTCCTTAAAAAATCATTGTACATTTCCCCATTTAGGGAGCGTTCAACAAAATGTGGCCTAATGACCCTGTCTCCGATTATAGCACACCAGGTATTAACTGACCAAGGATACTAACTACCCACAACACTAACCCATTGTTAATTTTCAGGTACCCAATAGAATATGTTGTGTCGGTTCACCTTAAATTAAAAAAGCAAAAAATGGGCAGCGATAGGCACTACAAAATACTAACAAGGGAAGTACCAAATATTTAGCAGCCGATTTAAATAGTGTTTATATATGTTGTAAAGGAGTTCTCCCTCAGTACAAGGGTCAAAGGATTTTATCGGACTGCCTTTAGTTTTGGAGATAATTTACTTGAAATATAACATTTTGAAGAGAAATTAAAATAAACAGATCAATAAAATTGAAAAAGGTTGTATAATGAGGCATGGACTCGAACCCTGATGGGCCGCGTGCAAAACACAGCCCTGTTGAGCTACGACGGTGGTTACAAAAGCCGATATATAAGATACAGGCTAAACTTTTCGGTCGATTTCATCCAAAACGAAAGCCAATCACATAAAATTCTTTTACCCTCGTACTGGAGGACAACATATATAAAAAATATTAAAAACGGTTATTAACATGTCCGCTAGCCCCCTTGTAAGTAAAATAACTCAAATAAAACGAAATAAATATTTACCTGACCACATTTTGTAAATGTTATATCATTAGAAAACTTCTTAGAACAATATTGTTTTCTTGAATTTCATATCTTAACCAGCTGCAAAATGTTAACGAATTTTGAAAATCCGGACCGTACAGGCATACAATTCCTGATGAAGAGTGAAGTGATAAGGGTGAAAATTGTACAGATCGATTTTTGACACGTCCCCGAATCATTAGCAAGTTGTCTGGAACCAACGCATGGATCTAAAGTAACTGCACCCAAAATTCCAACGGCCATCTCTTCATTAGTTTTTATTTGTCGTTGGGCTCTCTTGTTGGAACGAAGGTTTCCGGTATTTCCTCTTCGGATTTCTAGTCACTTTAATGGATTGTAATGTCAGGAAACCGAATAGTCCACAATTGCACAGCTGCTCGCTAATTTTTGCGACATTATATCAGAATTAATAACATGTTGGTATCAATATTGTTGTTTTGTTCCATAGTTGTAATGATTCGAGTCTGAAACTCAGATTACTCCTTTTGGCACAAATGTCACAAGCTGATAACTAGACTTAAGTAGCTATCAACCGAACCAGCTTTTTTCATCCATTATTTAGGTGTACCTTTACCATTTAAACAGCTCTTTATATCCCATTATTCAAGAATTCGTAACTGTGCAACCGGTAGAGTAAATGCAACAATTGTCTACAATTATTGATGGAGAATTCAATTTTCGAAAAAAATATACCTTTTATTTGACATTTCAAACCTTAAACCTGTCCTTTAAAATACGGATGGGTATAAATGCCAAACATATAAAAATGCTTTCTTATTGCAAATTTTTTAAAAAAACATTTCAAACCGTCTTTAAAATACTGCATGGTAACAATTTAAAACCCTCACCCTGTATAAGATGCGTAATTTTCAAAACTTCCTATGATCTTAAAATCTGGCATCTTCTACTGCACAGCTTCGATAATACGAAGCATACCTATGGAACCACGATTTTGGAACCAAAACTATATATTTAACAATACATCTTATATAGTACAATAAAACATAATAAGATAATATTGTATGGGACCACTGACTTTTACATATAGACCCCTACAACTGACAGCGTGCGCAAACAAAAGTTAAGTTAGCAGGGTGAAATATTGCGTTTGTACGCACGACCACCGGTCATATTTCTCGAGCCAGATCGGCGAGGGGCATGCGCACAACTCGCTTGTTGTCATCTGCTACACGTTTTGCATAACCAGCTGGAAAACAATCAGCAAACCCTTTTAAGTTCCTTGACAATCAGAGTGGGATCGACCATCACAGCTGATACATTTTACAGTGCGCATGCCCATGGCCGATCAGCTTTGTTTAGATGCGCAAGGCCAGAAATTTGCCACTTTCGCGATTATTGTTTGCGGATCCATATTACAAATCAATGTATGGGACAGTTTATTTTAAAAAGGTTATCCTAAATGTATCTTTTAATATTTTATTAGTTATAATTTCTGCGTTAATTCTCGTTAGACTTAGACCTGAATCTTCTTCCAGTCTACTTTCTTGCGTAGGTACACTTTAGAACATCACCGCTGAGGCAGCGCGCTGCCGCTGCCAAGACTGCGCGCTGCTATAGCGGTAAGCGATCCGTACTACTCCACATGCAATTAGAGCGAATAAATTTCGAACTTCACTGCCGCTACATTGGTAGCGCCGCAAAAGAAGCGGCAGTGAAGTTCGAAATTTATTCCCTCTAATTGCATATGGAGCAGTACGGATCGCTTACCGCTATAGCAGCGCGCAGTCTTGGCAGCGGTGATGTTCTAAAGTGTACCTTAAGCTAATAGATTAAGAGACAGTAAGAAGTTTGAAACAAATGTAAGATTATTTTCATTAATGAGTTTATTGAAATGCATTACGAAAAATTGAATACTTAAAAGCAAAACTAACCGTTATTAGAATTTAGAAAAGTCAAATAGTATACAGGGGAGAAACAAAAATTTGAAAATCGCTTAAGTACCCGTAAATTTATACCCGACCACGGCGAAGCCAAAAAGAAAAGATTATGATTTTAGCACTCTATTATATTATATTCTTATATTCCTTCGCAGCATCATCAATCACTTACCTAACAAATAAATCTTATAAAAATATAAATGTTTGCGTTTTTCTTTATTTTTCACATTCCTCACCTTGTTTAGCCACTTGCAGCATAATTCTACCTCCTCTGTTTCTTCCGCACCGCCGATTGTGTCGTCATCATCATCTATGGTGTTTCTAGAGTTTCTTGGAGTCTCCTGGTCGTTCAAAAAGTTAAGCAAATCAAAATATCAAAGTGTTGGTTTATAATTAATGTCTTCGTCCCCAGCACCCAAACGAAATGATTTATGTACCGTGCGTTCAATTTAGCTTGACAACATTTCGATTCGCTGTAACTTTTTTGTTTTTAAAGATATAAAGGTAAACAAAAAAACAAAATGTAGGGTTAGTAGCCAAGTTTTTTTTGAGTTGCACATAAAACAAAACACTAACAGTTTTCTGAGATAATAGCCTACCTTATATATTTTTAAATGGAACACCCTGTGTATTATATATGTATTCAATAGAATACGCTATTCTGATTACAATGATATAACACACTTTATACATATTTTAATCCACTCGTTTTTGACATATCGGCAAAAATATGAAATTTTTATCCTACTTAATCTCGAAGAGTGGCGTGACTAGATTTATTTTCAGCATACCAGAGTAAGATATTAAGTAGGATAACAATTTCACATTTTTGTCGATATGTCAAAAACGAGTGGATTAAAATATAAAGTGTGTTCTATCATTGTTATCAGAATAGCGTATTCTATTGAATACATATATAATATACAGGGTGTTCCATTTAAAAATATATAAGGTAGGCTATTATCTCATAAAATTGTTAGTGTTTTGTTTTTTGTGTAACTCAAAAAAAACTTGGCTACTAACCCTACATTTTGTTTTTTTATTTACCTTATCTTTAAAAACAAAAAAGTTACAGCGAATCAAAATATTATCAACCTAAATTGAACGCACGGTACATTGGCCAATTCTTTTCTATAGATAGTTCTTAGCGAATTTTTTTTAATTATCATGTCTCTTGTCGCAGCAGAGTCCACCTCTTTGAATTTGCCAATTAAAATTTCGTAAGCTTGATTTTTTGTATCTCGGTCAACGTATTCTTTTGACTTTACTCGCCACAAGCACGGAAAGCTCTTGTAAATTTTAATGAACTCGGAGAGAAACTTATGTGAATACTGCCAGAGGTCCAACATTCCTTGATAAAAATAACTGTAAACAAATAAACATCCACACAACTACTCTGCTTCTAGTTTATAATAATTACATCGGCAGACAAATCGAACAAAAGTGTTCACACTTTACGACTTGTCTGTGCAAACTTCCTAAATCAATGCTCGAAAGCTCAGTCTTTCAACTTCGTCTTTCGTGTTTGTGCAGTTCTAAAATTTGTTCAAACTTGCTGTTCATACTCAACGTTTTGCTTGCAACGTTTTGTCGACGCAAGCAAATCGAACTATAAGATGTTGCGTGTAAACAACGCTTACGACAATTTTTGGGTTTTGGTTGTTATTAGTCTTTTCTTTAACTGAAGCTAGAGTAAACCGAAGAACACATTTTAATGTGCTTTAACATATAGTTTTAATTTTTTAATTCGATGTTTCGTCTTCGAACAGCTAATGATGGTATTAAATAAGATTTGAATAACAACGACGTGCGCAACGCCTGTTCTGTTATTTTACAATACAGAAGGACTTAAAATTTTCTGGATAAAATTATTTAGCTTTTAACGTCGCTGTCTCTTAGTCGATAAGCTTTTCAACTAGGTACTTTCGTACATCGACTTAATCATTTCTTACCTCTCACAAAAGCAAGGTAGCTTAAATACACAATTTGATTCTGACGGCAATATCATCCGAAATATATTTAATATCATAGGTTACGCCAGATCAATGTTTACGTCGTTAATTTCCATAGATTTATTAAGAATGGACATGGGATGATTTAACATTCTTTGAAGCCAATACAAACTATTTTAAGCGACACTGTAAACACAATTTGTAAACATTGGCCACATCTTATTTTACCTTGTATTTTTGTACAAAAAATACGTTAGAAGCATCACAAGATTTACTAAAAGTAATAAATGGCCTAAAATATTTTATGTTTCTGCTAAATAATAATAAATTTAAGTTAAAAAGGTTTTATTATTTATAGGATATATTATTTCTAAAGGTTTATTTAAAGTCGCTCCGAGTAATTTATAAATCTATAAATCGCACTTTTTCTTTCCTAGTTCACTAGACAAAGACGTACGTGTAACCGAGTGTTCAGACGGTTTTCCTAAGCAACCAGCAGAGACAGGAACACTTCTGAGCTCCAACACTCCAATGCTATTTGATTTCTTTCTACTACCATTCTTGATTCAGTTACGTATTTCCTTAAAGTTCGTAAACTCTACCTCTAGGGGAAATGTTTTTATAACAAACAACAAATATAAGGCTTCACGTTCGATACGCTCACAGTATACGGACATCGAATCCTTTCTTAATAAATCCATGTTAATTTCAATCTGCTAAATAAGTTTTTACAGTATCCAAGTCGGTACAAGATTGCTCGGTAACTTACCGGACTGTTATGACGAAATTAACTCTTATGACAAAATTGTGAAAGATTTCGGACACACGTTACTATGAAATAGTCACGTTTCTACTGTAGAGGAACAAAGTGTTCGATCAACCATTGTAATAAAACATTCAGTAAGAAAAAGGGCAACATAGATAGTTAGGACGCGTTAAAAAGGACAAATAAAACTAGGGATGGAAAAATGCCCAGGAGACTATTTTATGTCTTTTTATCTCTTGCGAACTGAAAGAAACAATAAACTCATGCCAGAATGGCATATAAAACTTTCCACGCCTTGATTCGTGAATTGTTACTATACTAAAAGGGAATAAACATGCAAAAGCGCTGCAATAAATATTAGTGCGAAAGTAGCTTTTTAACGAATTTAAAAATAATTATGCTATGGACTTTAGTTTTGTAAAAGTTCCTATAGGTATAGTTTTATGCAAGATAGTAAATTGGGGTCGTAAAACTTTGTTTGGATTTGCTAAGACTTCTTTAACAATCTAAGATTAACCTTAAATTTATAAAGCTTTTGTGTAGGCCAGCTTTTTTATTATTTATTCTAATAGTTTATCGGATCCTGGAAATGCTAAATTAACATTTTTGTTCAACATATTAACATTATTTTGAAAATTTTCCTCTACCCCAAAATTTGTATTTATTAATAAGATAGATATACAATATCGACACGTTCCAATATCGCCAGTTTTTTAGTAGTTTGGGTTTGGGATAACAGACGCTAGTAATACTTTTTTAATAATGAACTTAAAATTGCAGTTGAACGCTGGACAGCTTATAAGTTCAAATTGTATTTCTATGATGATTCGACTGGTTAAGACTCTCTTCCAGAAGCCTTTTATAAGAATACTCGTTAGTTGAGAGTATCTAAAATAATTTGGTAAGGATCGTTCTAAAGAATATGTCTAAAAAACAATATTTTAATAATTATGTACTTAAGGACGTTTTTTCAGGTGTATTTTTGGTTATAGTAAACAAACAATATTTACGATATTATCATCACTCTTGGCAATATCCAAAGATGCTTTTTACAACTGCATAAAAGATAAAGTGCACAAAATGTCCGACATAATACTTAAGGTCAAACAAGTTCAAATAATTATTCTATCCCTTGACACCAAAAAGTCCTCCGGTCTGGATTGCATAGCAGCAATTGTCCTAAAAAAAATGCTCTCCAGAACTTGCACCCATCTTAACTTGTCTTTTCCAGACCTCCTATGACAAGGGTATATTACCAGGCAGCTGGAAGACTGCTCGTATGCAGCCTGTCCCGATGAAAGGTTCCAAGTCCCTTCCATCCAGTAGCCAGCAAATGTATGGAGAAAGTCATCAAGTTGCAAATTCTACAATATATAGAAAAACACAAAATCATCCATGACAGACAGTGCGGATTTCGTCACTAAAGATCCACAGCTCATCTTCTTACCTTTGTCGCACATAACTGGAACAAGTCTCTTGAATTTCATGGGGAATACCAGATTGATATTTCCAAAGCCTTTGATCAAGTATGGCATGCCGCACTCCATAAAAAACTACATTTTTACGGTCTTCTTCCCAAACTAGGTACTTGGATCGGTAGCTTCCTCTCTAATCGGCGCATATCTGTCGTGATGGACGGTCACTCATCTAACTTATATCCTATCAATGCTGGTGTACCCCAAGGTTCAGACCTGGTACCAACCCTATTTGTTCTTCACATTAATGACCTGCTCTCTTCAACTACTAATCCCATCTACAGTTACGCTGACGATAGTATTCTTCATTGCAATATTCATTTTTCCACACAAGTCTCGAATCAAGAGCTGGATAATAGACACGGATCTATGTATGCACCTATCCCTATTCCAATATCTTCAATTAATCTTAGACTGGGGTGCCATAAACCTTGTTCAGTTCAATGCCGCCAAAACCCAACCAAAAAATTAGGCAACACTTACCCGATCCACATGAATGGCCAAGCCCTACAGAACAATGAAACGTTCGATCTTGGTGGTATCGCTTTCGAACATGATATCAGCTGGCACAAACAAATTACTTCAATAGCCACATCAGCAGCTAAAAAGATTGGTTTTCCCTTTCGAACCAGATAATGCTTCCCTCTTTCCACCTTGCACACTCTCCTTATTTCCCAAATAAGACCTAACCTAGAGTACTGTTCCTACATCTGGGGAGCGGTATCACCATCCACACTTAACATCCTTGATTCTATCCAAAAGAGAGCTTCGACTTATCAATGACCCAGTCCTCACAAGAAAACTCCCTCCTCTGGCTCATCGCCGCGCTGTTGAAGATTTATCCCTTTTGTTCCGAAACTTCCTCGGATTTTGCTGTGAAGAACTAGCCGCTATAATTTCCCCCTTGACTATTCCAAACAGAATAACAAGAGGCCCATTACGTATGCATCCCTTTACTGTCCAGCTACAAAAGCCTAGAACATTCCACTTCTCCCGCTCATTCATACCAAGGGTCTCTCCAAATAAATTTGATTTTTTTTTTGTATTTTCTACATGAATTAAATATTTATGTCCGTTGGTTTTGCCCATTCATTTTGGTTTTTATAAGAAATAAAAGATTTTCTTTTATAAATGTTGACGCAAAATTAATTCAAAACTTACGAAGCGTGGTCCTATTGGTTGTGACGTCATCTGCTACTTAAATAAAAGTATTATTATGGCTGCTGTATTTTAAATTCAAGTGATATTTTATTTTATTGGTTACTTCCCAAAGATTAGGAGATTTCGTGGATAAGAAACGTTACACTTGATTAAAAAGGTTGATCAGCGACGACGACCAGGACAATCGGATAATTTGCGAGCTAACAAGCCTATTCTATTTTCTTCGTTGCCGATAGTTGATTCATGTATGATGACTGCTTATTTTTCTACAAATCCTGAGTCTACCTACATCTGCAGAAATTAAAGGAGTAAAAACTTACAGGAATTTGTTGAAGAAATATGAACTGTTATGTGCTAATAAGCTCCAAATAGGTTTTTTCTTTTTACTTATCTTACGCTATACTTTTACAGTTGCCAATCATAATCACAACATTTGTCTTCAAACTTTTGTTAAGATTTATTATAAAAATAGATGAGTAGCGAAATATGCTATATTTAGGTAAAATTTTTAATTAACATTGCACTGCTTTTTTTCTGACTTCGGCACTTCTTGGCACAAGAAAAAAGTGTTGGTGACACTAACAAATCCTTTATTTTTCTGTGCGGGGCATTTGCAATGTTTTTTTTTGCATATTCGCATAATACAATACAGAGAAATTTTATTGTTTAATAAAAATAATTACATACATATTACACTATAATTTTATTAAAAAAGGTGTGGTGGGTACAGGCAACTGAAGTGAACTTGAGACCGTGCTCCTTACTTTTTCACGGGAACGTGACTACTTGTAAACAATACGATTGACCACATGACTGTTAAAAATTCCGATCAAAAAGATAAAAAGTAAATTATACCGAAAAGTAAAAAAAACAATTTTAGTTTAATTATTTTAATAATTTTTTTCCAAAATAACATTTTAGGTTTGTAATAAATTGCTTGAACAACTTATACAATAAGAAAAATAAGTGGGAATTCCCTATTATAAGGAATATATTACTCAGACAATTTTTTTATATTATGTAACATGTTCAACACATTTCTATATGTGTGTAAATTTAAAATGAGATACGTATGTATTTTACTTATTCAGTTGAACAGGTTTTTTATGGTATATATTGCATAATAAATATTGCTAAGTTCTTGTTCAGTGGAATAATTCAATTAACTCAGCCTCATGCAGAAACGGAAAGGATTATAGCCCGGGAGGTGGTGTCAAATTTTATCGGACCATTTCACCAAAGTTCATTTTTTTACTACAGATTGTTGTTTCATAGCTTATCGAAGAATCATGTGTCAGCTGGTCCAAAAGCGTGGCTTAAGATGATGAGGGGCTGCGAAACTCGCAAAAAAAATTTTGCCTCAATGCTACGCTACACTTTGAAAGCCCAGCTAACAGGTTTTGCCACATTTTAATACCAGCTAACAGTCATTTATACGATTTTCAGATCGTAAACTGTTATATAAGCAATTTTTTAGCTTTGCTGAAATCACTTGATTTTCCGTACTTTTCATACATTTTCACTTCGGCAGCTAACAAGTTTTTCCACCTACCCCATGCAGCTAACACATTTTTTCATGATGGAAACATTATAAATAAACAATCTACAGCTTTTTAGCTTTGCTGAAATGACTCGAAAAAAAAAATTTTTTTTTACGAGTTTGGCAGCCTCTTACACCCGCAGGTCACAGCGTCGCGCCAGCTAACACTTATTTTAGTTGTTTGTCAAGTACAAACTACCATACAGAATAGAGAGTAATTATGCTGAAATCACCCATAAAAATTTGACACCACCTCCCGGGCTATTAGAGTTAGACTATTTTGGTCGCAAACTTACTTATAACAATAACACGTCTGACCATCTATATTAAATTAATTTATTTTAGGGTCGTGTCGGCTGAATAAAATATAATTGGTTGGCTAAGTTAATTTAAGTTTAACTACAACCTAAATTAGAATATAATACATTTTCAGAATTGTTTTTATTTTATTACAATGAAAAGTGTTAAGGGCTTAATACTGTACAGTCCTAGTAAAAATTATCTTCTGATCCTGCTCTCCGAGTTAAATGTGCTTATTTTTTTGTTGCAGGTTGATTCATTTAATTTATGTATAAAATACAAAAAAATATTTCGGCGTTATTTGAATTATAAGCATATTTATTTCCTATTCTAAAAATATATTCGGGAATAACAAGAACATGAAACACTCGAAATTACAGCACACCAGCCATAATAGTACTTTTATTTACATAGCATGTGATATTTACATAGTATGTCGTCATAACCAATAGGATCACGTTTTTGTTCGAAAATTTGTAAAATAAAATCTTATTATATTTTAATAAAAACCAAAATAAATGGGCAAGAACAACTGCCATAAGTATTTATTTAGTTTATGTAGGGAATACAAAAAAAAAATAGATTTATTTGGATTACCTGCATGTTACCTATTAAAAATACACTGACTAGCAATATTAATACTGAACCAGAAATTTTTTACAAATTTGTCGTGATTTATTTTCTGAACCTGCTGTGGGATATAAATGTACTTATTTTTGTGTTGCAGGTCCATTCCTGTTTTTATTAAAAAGTTTGTTAATTATTCACGATCGGAGTTTTTCCGAAATATCGTCGCATCCTGGGGGATACCTCCCCATGATGCTATCAATCATAACATAAGGTAGTAAGTTTTTATTTATTGAGATACAGTATTTTACTGTTTAACATGTTTTATTATTAGCATATTTACCTCTTTATATGCAGGGGCCAGAAAAGTAAAAGAGCGGCATGCCCCTATTGTCACCCGCGATGACTTACTTATGTATAAGTAATGGTTGTTGAGATCCAGAATAAAATTGATCAAAACTAAATTTATTTTCGAATATTTCGCCGATGCGAAGCTGTCATTACAAATCGAGGCGGAATACGCGCTACTGAATAGACAACTAAATCGCGAAAATTGAATTGTGTATGAAGATGTACAAATGTACCATAGACGTTAAAAAAAACTAAAGACAATATCATATCAATCAATCATCCGTATAAAAAATGCAATGGATGCGACTAACAGAGGTAGACACAGCGGAAAAAATGGCAACATTGTTCAACATTCTTGGCGGCTGCTTCTGCCAGCACCAGTAGCGTGCTTTATTGTATTAAATTATCATCCTAATATTACTAATATGTAAAACTGTTACTTAATCACGCCTAAACGGCTTACAGATAAATTTTATACAGGTGTTTAGGACACGGAATAGGACATAGGCTACTTTTTATCCCGATAAGTAGCATACAAGGAGTATCGCAAACGTTGATTTTGGAACCATTAAAGGAAATTTAAAATTTCCCACTCCTAATCGGCTTAACATAATATTTGGCTGAAATTTTACATGGAGTTTCTTAGGTCCTGTAACAAGACGTGGGCTACTTTTTAACCTTCCTTTCTCTCAGACCGACTCGGCCTACTTCGGCCGATAATTACCAAACGTATCGGCTTAGGCGCTTGTTCTGCTCAATAGCTTCATTTTTTTGGCCCACGAATTCAGTGCGAGAAAATCATTGAGTGATGGCATATAATATTTTGAATATTACGGATCGGTGTCAGAGACCGGTGTTATACTTTGTGTAAGTTTTCTACGTTGGAGGCTGCGATTTCCACCGGTAAGTTTATTGCTACAAAATATGTATTTTTTCTTTGTAACATCAGTATTTTGTCATGAATAATAAATTAGTATTATTAATTTTTTGATGGATAACATGAGTTACGAAAAAGAACAAGAGTGACTTAAGCGCCTTCGTCTTCATGAAGACATGCTATCTGACAGCAATGCGGATAAGGCACTGGAATACGATGATGATGATCAAAGCTTGGAAGAAGATATGGTCGAAGTATAGGACATTAACATAGACAGTGAGCAGGTATTGATGAAAATGATGTTCAAGGGATCGACATGGATACAGAAAACATGCACAAAATGAAGGCAATGTTTGATATTAAAGTTTCACTCCCTATTATATTTTTCTTAGTATATAGATATGTTTAATTAAAGTTTTGTTGTTTGTACTAAAAGTAATTATTTTATGTTTTAAGATTTGTGACAATTCCTTTTTAGAAAATACAAATTCGTTTGTTGTTGTTTTCATAATAAAATAAAAGCTTTTACAGTGAAAATTGTATGGTTTCTTAGTCCTGTATTCAGGAAAATAGCTTCAATACTTAAAAATATATATATATTATAGCAGAGACTTACATCTGCAAATTTAATTTTAACATAACTTTGTTTGGACAGTTTTCGGTCTCTCTGACAGATGTTAACCTTTTTGTTACAATGTAGCATGTTAAACGAAAGGTTAACCTGAGGAGTGGGATATAGAGTATATTACAAAAATGAGTCGTGAAAACTATTAATTTAAAAATTCTCAGGTTTAAACTTCTTGACACATTCGCTGAAATCTTGCATAGGAGTTTTAATTCGCTATTTTGTGATCGTGATTACCACTTTAGAAATGAATGAAACAAAGCTTTGTATTAAGTGCAGGTTTTTGCACTTAATACAAAGCTTTGTTTCATTCATACTTAAAAAGTGCACACAGCATTCGCACATTCCATTTTAGAAATGGCTTAAAAACTCACTATGGGCTTTAAATATTATCTACGTTTAAAGAGATTGCAGTGTTAATATCTGTTAAATCAATGCATAAGTGAACAAATAAAACGAGAAGGAAGCGGTTGGCTTGATCGGTTAAAGAGGCAGTCTACTGTAGTGTTGTAAATATCCGTATTCTTTAGATATCCGGATAATACGGAATCGGAATCAGCTAATATCCGTATCCATTATCCGAATACGAATCCATTTCTTGACCCGCGCGACAGATCATGTATACGTATGCATGCAATACTAAAACATTTTCTATCCGGATACACGGCTAGGTGTATCGGTATCATTCGAAGTCGAAGGTTAGGGATAGGAAGGCACCGTCGGCGTCGTTCGTTCTCGTTTGAATTCGGTTCGGGTGAGGCGGGCCTAGTTTAACCAATGGGTCTCATCCCATACGATACCCGTTACCCCGATAACTATGCTATCTTTTTTTAGGAAAGGTCATTAGAAAGAGAAAGCATAAGATCAAATATGCCACATCGCAGACCGTGTTGTTCGCTTACACTCGATTCCGATTCCGTTTTCTCTTTGCACTTTGCATTAGTATACAGCCGATGCGAATTTGTTTTGATTGCGAATCCGTATTCAAGTTCTAGGCCGGTTCCGGATAATCCGGATTCTTTTAATATCCGTATCCAACGGATTTTTGGATACGTATCCTTACATCACTAGTCTACTGACTTGGGGTCTCGACCGTCGTGTGTTCAAATCTCGCCCGCGTTAGAAAATATTTTGGCGCAGAAACTTGGGGAAGAGTGAAAAATGTGTCGTTCACCTGATGAGCTGAAGTTACACACTGACCAGTCGGTGGTCGGTGGTTTAAGGCCGCGCGAAACCAAAAGTTAATAGCTTCTGGAGAGTGCACGCTCGGGTTGTCGTATTACTAAGGGCCGTGGTTCAGAGCCAACGGTAAGTTGTAGGTAGCGGAGTGGAAGGACTGTAGACCACACCATTAGGTGTCTACATCGATGACCCTAGTTAATAGAATCGTGACCAACTATTTTTTGGTCAGGTCCAAATAGAGCGAACGAACGTAATATAGCAGTATGGACGTTTCGCTAAAAACAAGCAAGCGTGAACAAGGGCGTGCGCTCGCGTTCTACATCAAACTAAAATAGATCGAGCAGGTTCTTTTCATTTTTTTATATATTATCATAAGAGCTTTACAATTGAATATAGAGAATTTTTTCAAGTGTGGTTTTGATTTTTTTATGTCGCTCTCGTATCCCGAACAACGGTGAATGCGCTGTGCGCTGCCGTTTGAGATGTTCAGTCGATATGCACACAATACCGAAGGCGAGCGAGCATACAGTGCTCTTCGGCGATTTTCATTCGCTAGCGTTTGCTCGTGCTCGTTCGGCCTATCTGTACTTATGCACCTTACCTCCTATATAAGGTTCGCAGTAGGACGACATAAACATGTTGTAACAAATACACCCTTATTGATCGTGTTTGCTTAGGACACTTATTAATGTATAGTAATTTTAGTTATAATTTCGACTGATCGTTTTTGAACTAAGTATTATGCAAGAAATGTTAATTTTATGTAAACTTGTCTCATCCACTATCTTTTATCTAAAAATGATTATATTTATAGTAATATTGACACTAAGCCACTAGTTATATCACCACCTAGACGGAGATAATGCTGAATATGCATATCATATAACAATATAGAATGCATCCCAAGCCAGGACGAGTCAGTCAGTTGAAAACATTAAATTGTAAAACATATATTTTGTAATAACATATTTTATCATAATTCTGTAACTTAGAAAAATAAATAGTTTTTAAAAACAGATTACCATGGTCGTAGTAGTTAACTGGCGCAGTCGGTAGGATACTTCGGGAATCGATACAAATCGATTGTGTGGGATTTTTCCGTTCAACGGTTAACCAGAGTAACGAACAAAGTGTTGTGACGTTGGTGGAGGTGTTGAAGCAGAGTGGAGTTTTTCCGAACATCGAAAGACTTCCAATCTATCAAAGAACTGTGGATTACCATCGACCAACCAATCATCGGAGGGTAGGACCAGAATCGCCTATCTTCGCAGGGACCAAGATTTTGGAGAGGACATCAATAGCCGAACCAAGCCTTGCCCCTATAAAATGACCAGAGTGGGCCTGTTGATTTTAGTGTAAGTGAGATTGATTTCATGTCGATTGAGAGTATCATTAGCAATTTACAGAATTTAAATTTACAGACGCCTTCAACTGACTCTGTTTCTAATCAAAATTTAGAAGCAAATTTAGAAATTTTAAGCGAAACTTCTAACAATCACATAATTGTCGATCAAATTTTGAATAACCTAACAAAAAACGATATGGCGCAATTTAAACCAGAATATCTAAACTGTATTCCTAGTTTCGATGGAAACCCAAATGACTTAAATCGCTACATATCAACTTGTCAATCAATAATTGATTCTTTTTATGACGCTACGAATCCAAATTCTTTTCAAAATGTATATCTGTTGAATTCTCTTGTTGGCAAACTTACTGGCCAAGCTAAACTTGTTGTAAATATTCAAAATGTCAGTACTTGGGTTGAGTTAAAAGACACCCTAAGACGTAATTTTGCCGACCAAAGAGACGAAGCTTGCCTAAATCGAGATTTGGTCATGATGAAACAATTGCCTAACGAAAAGCCAAATCAATTTTATGATAGGGTATTACATATTTTAAATTTGTTATGTTCATTCATTGATTCTCACGAAACAACCGCACCAGCGAAAAATCTAAAAAGAAGTTTATATAACGATCTTGCTTTAAAAACATTTTTATCTGGGTTAAAGGAACCCCTTGGTACCACCATAAGGTGCATGCGTCCAGCTAATTTAATGCAGGCATTGCAGTTTGTTACACAAGAATATAATGTTCACTATTTTCAAAACCAAACGAAACCCAGTGTTTCAAGTCCTAACAATAATAATTTTAAATCTATTCAACAAAATTCGTATTTTAATACAATGCAGCCCAGAAATATGTTAAGGCCAAATCATGTATTTAACGCTCATACTCCAAATAATGCTTTTAGGCCTAGTTTTCCATCACAGCCTATGAATATTAGACCTAATTTTAACAGACCGCAACAAAGATTTTTTACTGACTCACAAGTTTTTAATAAACCGGGAAATAGAACTAATGTTTTTAAACCTAATCAGCAAAAACAATTAACACAGCCTTCAGCTATGTCTGGCGTAGAAACGTCAATGTTTAAACCTTTGCCTAATACATCTAATTATAACCCACCAAAATTTGTTTTTGAAGAACTTTATAATACCGAAATGCAAAATATAAACCAATTAGAACAATTTTCTTATGACGGGAATCAATATCACCCATATGACCAATATTATAATGACCAAACAAATTGCTACCCATACGCAAGCAACGAATATTACGAACCTAACTTTAAACCTGATATACATACGTCACTACCTGACTATGACCTAACCCAACAAAATTCTTATGAAAGCGAACGCGATGATAATGAAAAATTTTCGCGAAGCTACTCAAGACAAAGAAATTACATAACACCTCAAGTAATCTCCCTAAATGTAACAAATAATAGTGAGCTATCATACATTGTCTTTCCGGAAACCAATTTAAAAATATTAATCGACTCAGGATCAACTAGGTCATTCATTGACCCGAATATTGCTAAAAAATTATACCCAAATAAGATACTAAACGATCCTTTTATAGTTTCAGCAGTATTTCAGACATCAGCTCATCAAAATAGTGCTTTAATTCCAGCTTCAAAAATTTTGAAATTACCAAAAAATAAAGATTTAAAATTTTATTTATTCAAATTCCACGATGTATTTGATGGTCTACTAGGACTTGATAATCTTAAAATTTTACAAGCTAATCTTGACTTTGACAAAGGATATCTTGTAACCCCACATACACGCATTAAATTACAATTCCATGAAACTCGAAATGAGATAAACTGTATAACAATTCCACCTCGTGTTGAACAAGTTGTTCAAATTAAAACTTCGATAAAAGACGGTGATGTAATTATACCACATCAAAAAATGCATAATTGTGAGATACCAGAATGTTTGTCTGTTGCTAGAAATGGTTATGCCTTGACAACAGTATTAAATAATACCTGTAATCCGGTAACATCAGACTTTTCAGAACCCATAGCCGTAGAAAAATTTAATACTAATGAAATGAAAGAAATTAATTTAAACAATTTTGACGATTCCCCAAAACAACAAAAATTAGATTTCTCCAAATTTCGGGCTGATCATATTAATGACGAGGAAAGAATCAAAATTTTAAAGTTAATTAAAGAATATGACTATAATATATTGCATAAAAAAAAAACTTACGTTAAAAAACATATTAGACAAAACTCTCAGATAAATTCTCAAAACCAACCGAAATTGAATCAGTAAACCAAAATCGTAAAACGGTAACAACACAGTCCCAGGCCAAAGTCCACATGGACAATCTAAAACGCCCTTTAAGACAGACACATATAGCTTTGACTAAATGGACAATATTATATTTCAGGCTAACTTCTACCGTTATCGGAGACGGAGACAAAATCACAATGATGTCATTAAAGGACAATCCAGGGATTTTACCTTTAAAATTAGGACATGCAAAAATTACTGAATACACCCACACCTTAATACATTATTACGATCTAAACCCCATCATAACAGAAACCAACAAATTGCATATTAAAACAGATGGCATTACGAACTCGCTTTTAAAGCATAAAGAATATTTTGATGACTCAGCTAACTACCTAAAAATATTAAAAATAACACAAGAAAGAGTTGAAAATAAAATTAAAGAGATTTTACCTCACCCTCAAAGAACTGAAAGAGGATTAGTTAATATAATAGGTTCAGTATTTAAGGCTGTAACAGGAAACCTAGATGCGTCAGACGGAGAGCGCTACGAAAAGCTAATAAAAAATTTGGAAGAAAATCAAAATAAATTGGCTGAAAATATTCGCAACCAAAACTCGATTTCTACAAACGTTATTGACAAATTCAATTCTACTATTCAACAAATAGGGCATAACGAAAAACTAATAGAAAGTAGAGTAAATGAAATTAGTTCGATAGTGCAAAAAGCAACATATAAGGAAAATATGCTTTTTATTAAAGATATATTAAATCAAATTATTAACTTATATGAAATAATTAATTCAATATTACAAGATATCGAAAATTCTATTACTTTTTCAAAATTAAAAATTATGCACCCGAGTATAATAACAGTTAACGATCTTTTAAAGGAACTCATAATGGTTAGGAAAAATGTAGGTACTAATCAAATGGTGTTGCCAATAAATTTAGAGAATATTTTCCTTCTCGAAAAATTGATTGATGTTGATGTTTTTATCTTAAATAACAAAGTTACATATTTATTAAGAGTACCAATTACCAATCCTAATGATTTTGAATATTATCACTTATATGCAATACCAGTTGTGCATCAGAGTCTGTTTAAGGTTGTCATACCCCGCGATAAATATTTAATTAAAAATCAATTACACTATACTCATCGTGGTACCCCCTGCAAGGAAGTAATGCCAAATTCATTCCTCTGCGAAAAAGAAGCCTTAAAAGAAATAGAAGCCAAGAGCCCTTGTGAAGTACAGCTGTTACAATCCACAAAAAGCACCTCCACCTGTCAACAAATTGACGTCACAATAAGATTACCAGTCATAAATCAACTGGATAACACAAACAATTGGTTACTGGTTATACCAAATGAAGAACTAATTTACTTTAAATGCCCTGCACAAGAAGAAATCCGCAAATTAAATGGTACATATCTAAGTAACATTCCGATAGGGTGTCGATTAAAAATCAATGAAATATCGATCACCAATTACGAAAATGTAATCGAACCAGAAAAACAGCCAATAATATTCCCAGATTTCGATGACAAGCCGCTCAAGTACCCTGTATTAAATTTGAGCTTCCACCTACAAGAAATAAAGTTGGATGAACTACACGAACTTAAAAATAAAATTGAAGAAAATGAGCCCCATTTGCTCTTTGACGATGTTTCCACAGTACCCAGTTTGTGGACAGTTATTGTCTATGTATTCTTAATCGTTATTGGTGGGTACTTACTACGCAGATATATGGTCCAGAAGGGATGTCTATGCAAGAAAACAATCCCGATGGAAGCCAGCAGCCTACGCATCGAACTACCCCCTACAGGGTGTAGTTAAGTCCAAGGAGGGAGGAGTTATATCATCACCTAGACGGAGATAATGCTGAATATGCATATCATATAACAATATAGAATGCATCCCAAGCCAGGACGAGGCAGTCAGTTGAAAACATTAAATTGTAAAACATATATTTTGTAATAACATATTTTATCATAATTCTGTAACTTAGAAAAATAAATAGTTTTTAAAAACAGATTACCACGGTCGTAGTAGTTAACTCACTTGTAACAGTACAGATATATGGCATATGTTACTTTTCGATGATTTTAAGAAGATTGTAAGCTAAAACTTGGAAACATTAAATATTTATATTTCCTATTTTAAAAAGTATCCTCTACTCTACTCTACTCTACTCTTGTTGGCGCGAAGCAGAAGTAAAGGGAACCAACTTTTATTTTACATTTAGGTAAGAAATAAGCTATGCCAGGGTTCCAGTGGCGTATCTATTAAACTTTTTGGCGATTTGCTAATAATCGCGATATAACGAATATTCTCTTTATAGAAAAATATGAAATGACAATACGGATATAAGTAACTGCCAGAGTTTACAGATTCAAATTCCATATATGGAAAGGCTTTTGAATGAGATTTTTTTTACCTTTGGAAAGTAATCAATCTTTTTTTCGATCACGTATTCAAAGTAAACCTTAGCGTAAGTTAACATCGTTTCTAACCTTTATTTAATAGATAAACAATCCATTAAACAAAGAACAATTTAGTTTCATTTCTCTTGTATAAAATTTGATAGTAATCCGTCCGTGTAACATAGGCTAGGTCTAAGTGGGCGGAGAGTAACAAGGAAGATCCTATGGGTACCTAAGAGTTGTTTGAAAAGATGGATTAAATATAGTTCTGAATTGTGTTTCAAGAGTAGTGCTTTGACGGATAGGAGCGTCCTACCGACGCGTCTCAACTCTACGACGCCCGTCGCGTTTCAACTTAATTAATATGTAGTCAGGGGACTTATGTAATTTAAAGGGGTTAATCGATGTAATGTAAGATTTTTAACGTTATTTTTATAGGTAGTTGGGGAATTTATAGATTATAAAACAATGATATTTTCTTTTTATAAATTTTTTGTTTCGAGTTTCCTTAACATATAGACGCTTGCCCAGATCATTGTCCAGTTCTTTCTTTTGCACTTTCCCTGTATTGTTCTTTGTCATTTTATATCTTTATTTTTGTCTTTTATTATACTTTTGTTTGTACAGTATGTTTTTTTTTACTTGTTAATATACAGTATATCCACGGATAGAGGTCACAAGAGGACAAATGGACCAAAAATTCCATTGTTCGAAAAAAAATCATTTTTGGTAAACTTCTGCTTCTTAAAAAAATACGGTCTACGAAGAAAAAGTTTGACTATTCTATACAGGGTGTTCAATAAATACAAAAATAATAAATTATGTGAAGAGTAAACTACCTTTATTTTTCATTTTAGAGCAAAATGATAAAGACAAAAAATATTTCAAATTCCAGTCAAAATTTAAATTCAAAATATCAGCTGAATATTTTACTTTTTATTTCTGTGTTATAATTTTATCAAATGATTACTGTACCTACGCTTTCTAGGTAATTTTTGCCTTGTCCACCTCATCTCACTATCTTTTACGACAAATGTCAGAAAATTTAAAATTTTTGCAACAAAATTTATCAGGGAATAATCAGAAAATTTAAAATTTTGTTGCAAAAATTATAAATTCCCTGACATTTGTCGTAAAAAATAGTGACATGAGGTGGATAAGGCAAGAATTTCCTAGAAAACGTAGGTACAGTAATATTCGATAAAATTATAACACAAAAATAAAAAGTAAAATATTCAACTGATATTTTGAATTTAAATTTTGACTGGAATTTGAAATATTTTTTGTTTTTATCGTTCTGCTCGAAAATGAAAAATAAAAGGTAGTTTACTCTTCACATAATGTATTATTTTTGTATTTTTTGAGCACCCTGTATAAAAAAGTCAAACATTTGCTTCGTAGACCGTATTTTTTTAAGAAGCAGAAGCTTACCAAAAATGTTTTTTTTTCGAATAATTAAATTTTTGGTCCATTTGTCCTTTTGTGACCTCTATCCGTGGACATACTGTATATAGTGTTGTACAAAAATAAATGGTTTCATTGAATAGTAATTAAAGGCATATTAAATATAAGTTCGAACTACGTTGGTCCGTGAACGATGTTCGTTAAGCATCGTGCAGTTTATGCAGAATTCCAAGAATCTTCTAGACTTTTGATCTTCAAATGGCAACAACTACGAGCTTCTAGATTGGCTGCGAGATTAAGATTTGAGTAATTGTAGAGAATGAATAACCATCCTAACTCCTTTATCTTTTGTTCAAGTACCATTGTACAAAAATGGACATATCCGAAGATCCTAAACGCGTGAAACCGCGATCGTCAAAAACTTGTGTAACTAAAGCGATGACACGACAGCCCTACGAGATTCCAACCTCAGTTTATAGTTGAACGTAAACAAATAATGTAAATGTTGTAAATACAGTTTAAGGGCAAAGTTTATACTCCAAATGAATGCATCCTAGCGGCGGATAGACGAACGATTGCTCGTTTCAAGCCGTGGAAAGTTAGAAACCGTTGGTTTCTGAAACCACAGAATTCTGTGAGTTCCTCTCGATACGTTCGGTTAATACACCTCACCCTGGCGACAAGTAGATGAACGATCGTTCATTCCAAGCTGCAGAAGGATAGCAAAGACGTAGGTTTGTAGTGATGACAATTTGAGTTCAGAGTTCCTATTACTATTGCATTAGCCTCTTTCTTTGAGGCCAATAACCTTCGCAGTGTTGGATTCTGGATCATTTAATTGCGTGGTTCCTAATTCGGGTTTAAAAAGGGGTGGAAGTTGGCCGTTCTTGTCTGTATAAAGTGCCTTCGAGCTGGCGCCTCCTTTGATTTATATGAGTCCTGTAACCTTCCGATGGAATGTATTGATTTTTTTTCGTTATTTCTGGTGGATACGGCGGTTACTACGGACTATGTCATCGCTTTGAAAAATCAATACTCGGGTTCTAGGTGGATGGGTGTGGCATACCAGCCATTTTTCCTTTTAGATGTTAGCCTAGATTTTGAGTGCAACGCCATAAATCTTCTTCCGTTTTTTTTTTTGTGTGTATCTTACGTTGTGTGTTGACCTTTTTGGGCCAATTTGGGGCTTCTGTTACTTACTCACTGAAGAAATGCATTTTTTTTAAAATTTGAAATTGTAATGTCTAACATGTTCTTTTAGATCCGACCGTTAATCTTAAGGTAAGTTGCTTCGCTCAATAGCTTTAGAGATCGGCGCGAAAACACTGAATTCTGAGTTTTGATTTTCTCGGCTATTTTTGAATTATTTTCTCTTATATATTTTTTTACTAGCGTCGTCCACGTGGTTACACGAACTGCAAGGGGTCAGCCTGGTCTTAATTAGTTCATTACTTAAGCCGTTGTTTGTATACTAGTGGATCTATTGTTTTTTACCTTGTCCGCAGAACTTAAGAAGGAACATGTTGTGATAGTGAAATACTCGTGTACCTAGTATTATATTAAGGGTTATACTGGGGTTTATTTTTTATCTTACCTTTATCTTATTTTTGGGGGCCATATTTTTCCTACATTAATACATATTTTGTGTTATCGTTACAATCTCTTGGCTACGATCTTATGTCTACTGTAGTTGTTTTGATTTTGATAATATTTGGTCGCAGCTGTACGGTGTGAAACCTAGAGCTTAGGGATTTTCTATATTGCGTGGCACTCAAAAAACATAGTGCACTAATCATGATAGTTTAAATTTGCCAAACTTCGATTTAACGAGCTTTTTTAGTGTTTATTATAAAAAGTGGAGTTATATAATGTTGTCTCAAGTAGCTTATATTAATCATTCCACATTGTACAAACTTAGCTATGTTGGAAATATTTTGTTGTAAGATGGAATGGTAGCGACAAATTTTATTAATCGCCCTTTTGTCAAAATTACTCTCATTTTGTGATACCAGCGGATTTTTTCTTTGGAATTGGCAACTTGATTGTTTTATATTTTTAACTGTCAACATTATTGTCTTTCATGCATTTTGTAAATTCGAAAAGATTTTTGTACCTAGTTTTCTTTTAAATATTTTTCATATTTCCCTTTTGATTCCCTTTAATTAATAATGTAGTTGTCATGGGTCAATGTTTATCTTTAATTATTTTTTAATTATCGTTTTTAGAGTAAGGTACTACTTTATCTTTGATTATACGCTTGTTGATGGATTACTTAGGTATTGCATATCGAACACCTTACGTACGACTCTGGGTTGCGTAACACTAATTTTGTTTAGTTAATTAGCTTTCTGTATTTTCTTTTTCCTATACTTAGAGATGGCTCTTTAGAAATAGTAATACTGAAGTTCTTTGGTTATTTACAACATTTACGTTCAGATTCACTAAGAAGGTTTAAGATTTAGTACCTACTGATTTAATTTAAGATCTTCTAGTTGATCAGTTATGTTTTGACAGGTTTTTGTCCTGTCATTGGTAATAAGTCGTCAACATGGAAAACACATAAGTTAAAACAGGCGGAATGATATTATTGTTAGACTGGTGAAACGAAATTTTTGTTTTTGCTACTCCCATTCTTAGCATTTTTTGTTGGTGTTTGTTTTTTACCTTTTGTGAAAGTAGGGATAATATGTTTATAAGTTAATTAGTGTTATTTAATTATGTTATGGTAAATTTTGCTTAGATTTTTTGTATCCGTTTTTGATTTTATGTTTTTTGAGTTTTTTTCAATCTCAATCATTTCATAAAATTCTCTTTTTTTTGTGTGGGTTTCAGTTTGCAACATTTTAAAAAAATGTGTATGTTTTACTTTTAAAATTCTATTGTTTTTTAAATTAAACCAATGCATGAGGCAATTTGTGGAATGTTTGGAGAAACTTGCCAGTGATTTTCCTTCAAGGTATGCCTATGTTTTCTGTGCGTATTTTTAAGTAGTATTTATGTAATGACAAGAGAAAAAAAATTGACATGAGCTATTTTTTAGCAACATATAAATATTTATGAAGAAGGTCTAAAGAAAAGGACCGAAACGTCAACATTTAACAAATAAAAGTATGTAAAGACCAACATACAAGTTTTAATTTTTATCCAGGACTAACAAAACCCAAGAATAAATAAAAAAATAAATAATATATATATATATATATATATATATATATATATATATATATATATATATATATATATATATATATATATATATATATATATATATATATATATATATATATATGTATATAATATACTTTGTTATTTTTCTTGGGATTAGGTTTATAGTAAAAACATTTGTTTATTTAAAGTCTATTGACGTTTCGACCCTTTTTCGGGTCATTCTCAAGATATTTGTTTTTACTGTTTGATAAAAGACCTAAAAATACATTATTGGTTAAAACACTTTACAAAAACACTACAATACGACAGTAAAACATTAAAATCTGGACATATTATTTGAACTTCTACGTTCGTAACCGTAAACATTTTTCTACAATTCCAAGATATTTTTATTATATGCACTTTGGAAAGTATAACGTCTTTGGAGGACTGATCTGTTATTTCTTAGCAGATTTTATGTTTTAATATGCCTTACTTAAATCTGTCCACAACTACAACAAAGCGGAGTAATTTTAATAGCACATCTCTCTGTATTTTAAGGGTACTCGTATATAAAGTGCCGCTTTAAAATTTGTAGTACTAGTCCGTACTTCAAGTAACGTAAGATTTTTAAAAAAGTCCCCCGTGGAATCAATCACGCATGTCTTGAATTACAACTCTTGCAAGGTAAAATGGGTAAAGGGGTGAATGAAAAATAAAACTTAAGTTCTGAAGTTTCTATTTCTAAGGTAATTATGAATTATTGTCATTGCCATTGCATAATACAGAATTTAAAAAAAAAACATACAATAACTTAAAAATTATAAATTTAAACTAAATGAAAGACGTGTGCACCTTCTACTTTCAAACATGTTCTCACTCTTTTTTTGACAACATCAAAAACATTGGTGCGCACTTGGGGGGAGTTGTTAATCTCCTGAAATTCATTTGTAATTCTAGCCCGCAGGCCTCCTAAATTTTCAAAAGGGGTTTTGAAAATCGAGTTTTTAATGTATAGCAATAAAAAAAGTCGCACGGCGTGAGATCGCAAGACCGTGGTGGCCACCTAGCTGGCATATTATGACTAATGATTCGGTCTTCGAAAAATTATCAAGAGTTACGTGAATTGGTGCGACGTCCTGCTGGAAGTAGCATTGTCGCATCTCTTCATCGTCTAATGCGTTTACAAAATTTCTAAAATTTTATTACGGTGTCGCGCCGAATTGAGGGTCCCTTCAAAAAAACCGGTCTAGTTAACCTTCTTTTCGATATGGCCGGCCACTCGCCAACTTTCTGTGAATGCAGAGGCTTCTCTATAAAGAAATGTGGATTTTCAGAACTCCACATTCTCATTTGTTGAGAATTTACATAACCGAAGAGGTGAAACCATGCCTCGTCAGTAAAAAAGGTTTTTTTCAAATACGTTTTATTATTATGCAAATTACCCATAAACCAACCCACTCTGAAAATTGCATTCGCTGCAGCTTGTCGTTTGGTAACGATTCTTGGGCTGAGCGTGCATATGCAGGTCACATTTCAGAATTATATTGCAGGTTCCGTAGGGTACATTTACTTGCGGGCTTAAATGACGAATATGGGTTTCTTGGTGTTCATTAACAATTTGCCTCAATTTTTTTGTGCAGTGCGAACTTTGGGTCTCCCACTGCCTTCCTTTCTAGTCACACTTCCTGTTTCTCTAAACAAAGCCACAGATCTAGTCAAAACTTGGTGGAACTGGTGGAAATCCATGACTATGTGTGAAAATTCCTGAATGGCGTTCCGTGTTGACTAAACTCACTGGCCATCAACCCTTCTACCATTTCTAAAGTAACTTTCGATAATAAAAGCCTTTTGTTTTGCCGTGAGTACCATATTTAATTTTCTCAAACATAAAAATTTCAGAATTTGGCAGTTCTTTTCATTCACCTATACCTTTTACCTATATCACCTTTCAAGAGAGATGAATAAATGATGATGAGAATTTAAGAAATGCGTGATTGATTCCATGGCATACTTTGAAGGCGTTTTTTTTTTGGATCTTACTTTATGTAGATGAGTCATGTTCTAGATTTTCCAGATTTAATTAATACAATTTTAATTTTCTGCTTATCCTTGTCAGCGTTTGTGATGATTAGTAATAATTAGTTCGATGATATTAAATAGTAAAAAGATAGTTATTTCCGGTGTTCTTTTGTAGAATTTTAATGTGAATGTTTTCTAAAAGGTCAGGGCAGTCCATATTATTATTATATTCGATCAATTATTGGACATCGCATGTTAGTATTAAATAACAACCTATTTTAACTGAACTCAGAAATTATAGTACCCATCCATAGTCGTCATAGGTGGAATCCTAATGTAACAGTAATAAAAATAAAATAATTTAACAAAGTAAATGCAGTTTTAAATTATACAAAAGCCCAGTAGAACTCTGTTCGTTGTCTTAAACGGGATAAGTTGAAGTGATTCTGTGTCGTTATGTATGAGCCTGGCAGACAATTATTTTACGATATTATAATATGCCCTTTATGTGAATACACTATGCTACTATTTTCGGTTTGATAAACATTACTCGGTAGTTTATGAATTATGGAAAATGTGAGTGGTTTGTAGAAATGTATACATTTTGTGTTGAAATTTATAGCAGATATCCTTAAACAGAGTACACCAGAATATATATTACATACATTACTTGTCTATAGTGGGCATGTGGTGTGCCCTGTGTTAAAGTATTAGAATAGTCATGTAATAAAATTATACATACTGTGATGTAATCTTTTAAGGCTTCGTATTCAATCCGAAGGTTCCGGATGGAACTCCCATTCTCTACCTTCTGTTGTGTTGTGTCTCTTCCGAATTTACGACTGAAGGCGTAAAATTTACCCATGTGTGTAAATACGCTTAACCTAACTATCGTGTATATATATATATATATATATATATATATATATATATATATATATATATATATATATATATATATATATATATATATATATTGATACCTGTTAAGTTGTTACCTCCGGTGCACAGGCTGGGCGACCTGGCCTCCACCCTAACCAGTTGACTTTTTAACAAGAAAATTACCTATATATGCTTAGGGGGACTCCCTTAACAGGTCTATCAAGAGAGGGGAAAAGATTTTTAATTTTTAAAATTTTCATATATGACCGGATAAACTTAGATTGTTATTACCTCCGTGATATATATATGGCTTTGTGACACTGCTTAAACTTTATTACCTCTAGCAGTGTTGCCTGGTTTAGCAAAATGCTGCGTATATAAGAGAGTATATATGCTTTATTAGATTAAACTGACTTGGTGAAATATAAAAGATAGTGGGATTTTCGGTTCGCTTAGTTTATTCCGTTTAGAATCGTTTGCCCGTACGCGAATGAATCCGCCCAAAACTTCTGGACCCAAAAATTTTAAATTTAAGGGATGCTTTACTTTTATAATGTAATCACACCTGAGGAAGGAGCTTGTCGACATTTAATTTCTAAGGAGCTGTTAGTTGGGGAAGAGGAGTAAAATAATTATTACATTTTATTCTCAATAAGATACTAATTTGTAATTTAAAAAATGTATGCAATTTTTATATTTTATCAATTCCGAAAGGGGTCAAATGGGTGTGGTTACTCTGATGTTCTTATTTTAATAGATATTATTGTTAATTTGCTTACAAATATGATTTTATTTGTTGTACCTGTAACGAACATAAATTCGGTCAAGTGCAAGTTATAATTGTGTGTGTAACTATTATTGTGATAAAACAATATTAAAAATATGCTGCAACTGTTCATAATTATTTCTAAAAGTTTTAGAAAATAATTACTTGTATTACTGTAAATTTGGAAGTTAAGTTATTAAGAACAACTCTCGGTGCGCGAAGTTCAAATTGGTACTGGACTATAAATCATTGTTCGCAATATATGGCCTATTTCAAAATTTTGTTTTTTTTTATTAGATTTATAATATTATATGAGTATCACAATGATATATACTGAATTGATGGTAATATCAGAATACTCCACTCAACTTTGTTTAAGTTTGAATTAATATATATATATATATATATATATATATATATATATATATATATATATATATATATATATATATATATATATATATATATATATATATATATATATATGTATATACAGGGTGTCTAAAATAGGTGATACCACTATTGCTATCTCCGAAACGGTAAAAGATACGAGGTCGGTTAAATTAGAGAAAATGGGCCATTTTTAGTCCCTACTCATATTTCGTTTACGAAGTTGCCAAATTCTCTATAGTTTCTTATCTACAGGGGATTTTTTAAAAATTGTCAGAAATTTAATTCTTAAATATCTCGAAAACTATTATAGTTAGAAAAAAATTGTTGTAACAAAAATCACACAATTTTTTACCTTCTCTAAATTAACGTTATTGGTTTGTTTATATCATTTGTTTTTATTGAGTTACTGATACTAACTTGGTTTTTTCAAATACGGACCTGGACTTTTTGTTGCATTTTTTGAAATAATTCTTCATACCCTTTACATCTGTGTATCTCTTGATTATGTTTTCCGACATTTTGGTGAAGAATAGCATGATCAGGATATTCTACCAGTACGGACCTGGCATTTTTCAAGTAAATGCGCAATTTCACAACCACAGAATCCACAAACCATAGCGATAGGTTATGGATTGTGCCTTAACATGGAAGATCCCAGGTCCGTATTCTTAGAAAATCCTGATGATCTTGCTATTCTTAATCAAAACGTCGGAAAATATTTTCAAGTTATACACAGTTGTAAAGGGTATAAAGTATTCTTACAAAAAATGGAGCAAAAGGTCCAGGTCCGTATTTGAAAAAAACAAGTTAGTATCAGTAACTCAATAAAAACAACTGGTATAAACAAAACAATAACGTTACTTTAGAGAAGATAAAAAATCGTGCGATTTTTGTTAAAACAATTTTTTTCTAACTGTAATAGTTTTCGAGATATTTAAGAATTAAATTTTTGACAATTTTTAAAAAAATCCTTGTAGGGACTAAAAATGGCACATTTTCTCTGATTTAACAGACCTCGTATCTTTTACCGTTTCGGAGATAGCAATAGTGGTATCACCTATTTTAGACACCCTGTATATATAATTGGAGGTAATTTTCGGGAATCGGTCTGTATAAAATAAATATTAGAACTCATTTATTCTAAAATGCTCTATATTTCGCCATTTATTTATGGCTTCTTCAGGAGCGATAGCTGAAAGAAAAACCAATACGGCGTTAATAACAAAATGGAGCAATCCAAACAGCCAATCTTACAGTTTCCCGGGTTATTTGTTCTATACAGTCTAAAATACTTAATATTAAAGACAAAACAATTTTGAAATATACTCACAATGAGAGTTCAACCATGAACATTTCTCCAACAAAAAACTTTTAAAATATATACAAGACAATGACTAGACCATGATCACATCTTGAAGACGACAAAGTACCAAATTTTATCAATTACAAATTATTTCACATCTATCGAAAAAAGAACAAAGAAGGTAAAAAAGTTAAAAAAGCTACAAGTCAACGAGCCCACACGTACAGAGTTGACCCTTGACAATGCAACAACCAGTTCAGTTATTTTTCTAAAATATTACAATAAATCGTGCTTAATTGGTCAATATCAGACCTAGAATTGATGCACTTGCTTTCTTTGTTTATGTTAACCATTTCTAAAAATAGTCTCTTTTTGTAGTTTCGTTCTTGATCCAAAATTGTTGTTTTTTCATAATCAAATTGGTGATCAAGCGTTTGAAAGTGTAACGCAAGAGCACAAGATTTCTTGCCAATTCGACTATCACTCTTATGTTGCGTAAGACGTTGTTTTAAATTCTGAGTCGTTTGGCCTATATAACAATATTCACACTGCCTGCATGGTATTTTATAAACAACGTCACACTTTTGCATAAGAGGAATTTTGTCTTTTGTTCTTGTAAAGATGCTTTTTGTGGTTGTTACGTTATATTTTACAATCTTCAGGCTCTTAAGTTCCTTAAAATATGACACTACATTGTCTGTCAAACCCTGCACGTATGGAAGCTTTTTGGTGGTTCTCCATCATCGGTAGGTCCATCGAAAACGTTGGTATTAAAAATTAGTCTATGCACAGTGTTTCTTGGATAACTATTATTCACAAATAAGCTTGACAATTTGTCCAAATTACCGTTCAAAAATCTAGTGTCAGATATGTGCATTACTCTGTTCTTCATAGCTATTATGGTGTTATATTTTTATATTATTATATTATTATATTTTATATATATATATATATATATATATATATATATATATATATATATATATATATATATATATATATATATATATATATATATATATATATATATATATATATATATATATATATATATATATATAGATATATATATATATATATATATATATATATATATATATATATATATATATATATATATATATAGATATATATATATATATATATATATATATATATATATATATATATATATATATATATACAGGGTGTCTAAAATAGGTGATACCACTATTGCTATCTCCAAAACTGTAAAAGATACAAGGTCGGTTAAATTGGAGAAAATGTGCCATTTTTACTCCACATTTATAATCCGTTTACGGAGTTGCCAAATTCTCTATACTTTCTAATCCACAGAGGATTTTATAAAAATAGTCAAAAATTTATTTATTAAATATCTCGAAAACTATTAGGTATAGGTAGAAAAAAGTTGTTTTAACAAAAATCACACGATTTTTTACCTTCTCTAAGGTAACTTTCTTGTTTTGTTTATATCATTTGTTTTTATTGAGTTACTGATACTACCTTGATTTTTTCAAATACGGACCAGGACTTTTTGCTGCATTTGTTGAAAGAATACTGCATACCCTTTACAACTGTGTATCACTTGATTATGTTTTTCGACGTTTTGTTGAAGAATAGTATCATCATCAGGATATTCTACCAGTACGGACCTGGCATTTTTCAAGTTAATGCGCCATTTCACGACCTATTATGGCGAAAATTAGGTCAGACTCAGTAACTATGGATTAAATTGTTTTAACTGGTAAATTGTAATTATAATCATGAACACTAGCCAGGACCCTCAAGTTTGTAAAATTGGTCCAACGCCTGAAAAAAGCATAAGCTTAGTTTTAATTATAACAAATCATAATAATTAATTGTTAGAGGAGTGATTGGCTTCGTGTGGTCAGTCCAATCGCGTCCGTCAACCTGTTCGTCCGCCCGTCCATATGTTATACTTATAATTCAACGCAACGTCAAAAAATAAAGTAGAAAACGGATTTTAGATTCGAATTCCTTATAATCTTATAATCCGAACCCAGTAAATATGACAATGGTTTTATGCTCGAATATAGTTAGTCTTTAATTTGAGATAATATGGTTTGTTTTCAAAACCAGTAAATAGTAATTCAACTGTACCAGCAGACGGAGTTGAAGCAGAAATGAAACTATTCGGTAAAATAGGATTATTTATTATTTTTTTTATACTGAAAGGTGATTTTTGGATACGAAAATATTAAAAACGTAGATAATGAAGACGTATCATCAAGGGTGCCTCTTACAATATGTGGTAAACGTAACCAGGTGCTGTTAATAAAGGCCGCTAATTATATCTCATCTGAGCCAGCTAAACTTTTGATGTCAATAGCTCATTGGCTTAAGTGCAATTTGACAAACTTTAATGACCAAAAAAGGGTTCTGGTTAGTAATCATGAACATAGTTTTAAATTAATCAGTTGAATAATTTAAACCACAGCGATAGGTTGTGAAATTGTGTCTTAACATGGAAAATCCCAGGTCCGTATCGATAGAAAATCCAGATGATGTTGTTATTCCTGATCAAAAAGTTGAAAACCATAATCAAGTGATACATAGTTGTAAAGGGTATGAAGTGTTCTTTCAAAAAATGCAGCAAAAAATCCAGGTCCGTATTTGAAAAAAACAAGATAGTATCAGTAACTCAATAAAAACAAATGGTATAAACAAAACAATAACGTTACTTTAGAGAAGGTAAAAAATCGTATGATTTCTGTAAAAACAACTTTTTTCTAACTATAATAGTTTTCGAGATATTTAAGAATTAAAATTTTTGACTATTTTTAAAAAATCCCCTGTAGATAAGAAACTATAGAGAATTTGGCAACTCCGTAAATGGAATATGAATAGGGACTAAAAATGGCACATTTTCTCTAATTTAACCGACCTCGTGTCATTTACCATTTCGGAGATAGCAATAGTGGTATCACCTATTTTAGACACCCTGTATATGTATTAAATCGGCTCATTCTTACTTGTTTATGGATAAAAATAATTTTGCTGATCTCATTAACCTCATTGCTTCTATCTAGAATTAGAGCTAATAAACCGCTTATTTTCAAAAGTTCTATACTTCGTCAAAATAAATAATACTTGATGTAGAACCCCTACAATAAATTCAATACCTTTTTTACGATAAATTGGTAAGCAATGCTTAAATTACCTCATTTTTCCCGAGTTAAATTAAAATGGTAAAAAATAAACTCAAAACCGCATCGTTTAAATTTAGAATAGTCTCCTGAACACAAATCATTGACTGAATTGCAAATTAGAAGTAGCTTTAGAATCCCAAAACAATCGGGGAAAACATGAAAAGTAACAACTGGTAGAATATTGAATAGAGTATTTTGGATTTCCAATGTAATATTGGATAGGGTAAAATAGAATAATATCATAAAAGGTCTGGAAAACACGTTGCTGGTTTCTACTTCAAGAAATTAGTTTAAAGGTCATACTTACTTTATCTTACAAGGGAATAATGGCAGTTAGCGAGACATTAAATAAATTTTATGTATACAAATACTATAAACAGTGCCTAAACTCACTACTTTAAAGCAACTTTAATTAATACAACTAAAACTTTATATAGGGCTATTCTCACATGCAGGCCCGCGCCTAGCACTTTTGGCGCCCTTGTGCAAATTTAAAATAACGCCCCAAATTCGTTCAACGTTCATATGTGAGTACAGATACGGGTTAAGTTACGTATTATTATCCACTATTGAACAATAATTTTAAAAAGTATATTCATAAATTTATTTTTATATTTTACAAGTACAAGCCATGCATACAAGTATTTTCTCATTGAGATACATAACATAATTAATAATTATAAAGTTATAGAAAACAGAAATATATTCTAACAGTATTACAACTCAAAATTTTTGTATTTTAGTTTCAAATGTAATATATGATACAAAAGCACAAGAAATAAAAAAAATATTTAAAACATAAAAAATACTCGTTTATATATCACAGGACGAAACTGATCGACAAATAAAAACAAAACAATATATTATTTTAATAATGCAACATATCACCTTTTTAAGGTTAATATCGAGGTATTAGGTATTGTTATTAATATTTTAGCTAAGTGAATTGAGCTTTTCGTGCTTTAATTTTTGCAAATTGTTTAATTAAATCTTCGGTGTCTAATTCTTTTAGCTGGTCCGATTCTATTGAAATGAGAGCAAGATTACTTAGTCGGTTTTGCCCCATGGTCGATCTTAAATAATTTTTTATTATTTTGAGTTTTGAAAAAGATCGTTCTGCGGTAGCAACCGAAACCGGCATTGTTAATAAAATACGAAGTCTTATGCTCGTATTAGGAAAAGAATCCGCTAAGTTGTTAATTGTTATATAATTTAAAGTTTCTTCTGGAGACGTAATAACTTTTTCATCAAAATTTTGTAAATATTGCAATTCTTTAACAAGTTCCACGGCAGTTATGTCTCGTTCATTGCGAGTTTTGTCATTTAATAAATTTTCTACTTTTTGACATAATTCTAATTGTTCGTTTTCAGAATAATTTTTAAATTTATCAATATTCCATAAAAACGCGAAATTATTAGAGTAAGAAGAAAGTAATTTGAATCTTTCATCCACTGATGTTATGATTACATCTAGAGCATTAAAAAAACAATCAACTTTGAACTTTAAAGTTTCGTCCTGGATCGGTTCATCGTCACATTCAAAATCAAAATGTTTTTTTTTTATTTTTCGCGGTTTTAGACCTCTTTGTTTTTTGAATTTAGGTTCTATGTCTAAGCTGGATGCTATTTCTTTAGCATCAATCAAAAGATCATTAAAACCTTTATCAGAGCGGTAAGCTTTCAAAAAATTATTCAAATTATTTAAATGATTATAACACTGAGCAACATCAAAGTTCGGTTTTTGAATAATTTTACTAACAATGTTAACTTTACTTAAAATATTATACCACAATATAAGAATGCAAATGAACTCAAAATTTTGCAATTTTTTGGACAACGATGCAGGCAAATTTTTTACGTTATTTTCAAAGTTTCCTTCGCTTATTTCAAACAGAGCATCATAAACCTCCCCAAGTTGATACCTTAAAGGAGTTATTGCGTCTATTCTACTAGACCATCGAGTATCCGATAAAGGTTTTAAAGTCAAATTTGTTACATTAGATAAATTAGATTTCAGAATTGACCAGCGTTTAGTAGAAGCTGAAAAAAATACAAACAGTTCTTGAACTAAAGAAAAAAAATTGATGCTCAAAGTATTCGATTTTGCGGCATCATTGACGACTAAATTTAGGCTATGATTGCAACAAGGAACAAAGAAAGCTCGCGGATTCAAATCCAAAATTTTTTTTTGTAAACCATTATGCCTACCACGCATATTTGCCCCATTGTCGTAACCCTGACCCCGCATGTCGTTGATATTTAAGCCTTCTTTCTCTAACGCCGACAAAAGAAACTTTGTTAAGCCTTCACCCGACACATCATCTATAGGACAAAATAATAAAAAATGTTCTTCTATACTAATTCCCGTGTTCTTTAAATTAACAAATCTTATACAAACTGAAATTTGTTCTTGGTGACTAGAGTCAGGAGTGCAGTCTAATAATATGGAATAATATTTTGCCTTTTTAGTTAGTTCTAAAATTTTGGATTTGATATTTTCACCGACCAAGTTGATTACTTCATTTTGTATTTTATCCCCGAGTTAGTTTTTGTGATCTTTTATTTGAGAGCGTTTTGTATGTTCTGACATAATCGGGTCGAATTTGGAAATCATTTCTATGCATTTTAAAAAGTTACCATTATTTTTCTCAAACAACTTATTACTACTTCCACGAAAAGCTAAATTTTGCTCACCTAAAAACTGAATCACGTAGAAAATTCTTTCTATAACAGCTTGCCAGTATTTAGTTTCTCTGTTTATTACATTTTGAATTTCAGAATCAATTATTTCATTTTTATTAAAACGGTTAGAAAGATCTAGCAATTTTAGAACATTTTCGATATGTAACTTGCTCTTTTCATGAATGTTTAAATGTTCACTTAAATGCTGCCAGTCATTATAACCAGATTCATCACTAAGGCGAACAGATTTCAAATCGCTGTCATTAAAAATTTTACAACAGAAGCAGTAAAGTGAATTTTTTGTTTCGGAATACAACAACCAAAAACGCTCAATTTTTTCTTTGTTCGGTAAAATTCTAAAGAAGTAACTATTGGGAACCACTCCGAACTATCTCTCGGATAAATATCCTTTTTGTTTTGATAATGAGCAGGGCCACGTTCTACTAATTCTTGAATATTATTAGGACGTAATTTCTTTGGCCATAGTGCTGCATCTTTCGAAAGTTGACTCATATTTTCCGTTCTGGTAATTTTTGAAGGTGTTGATTTCTCATTATCAGCGGAACTTGAAGATGTTGATGGTTTGCTTTTTAGATCAGTTTCTTGTCTGCTGCTGATACTTGTTTCAAGTACAGGTTCAGTATATTGGGATTCAGCTGTATTATTGTTGTTATTAATATTTGGCAAAGTAGACTCGGGTTTTGAAAAAGAATGCGTAATTTTGACATGTTTTTCCAGTTCTTCCTCTCTTTTTCTATTATTCATCAAATTTTGGTATCCAGACAATTTCTTCTTTTTTTCTGACATCCTGTATACTGTAAAGAAATTAATACGTACGTAAGTAAACAACTTGACAAATTATTCATGAAAAATGGAAATGTTTTGACGTCTCAAACTCAAACTCGAAAATATTTTCTCAACATTACTTATTTCAAAATTTATAAATTTTTATAAGTGCTTATCAATTATTCTGTTTAAATTTACTTCAATTAACAATGATGTTTATATAATCAAATATAAAATGATTTTTGAGATGCAAGTTTTTGGCTTTTAATATTTTAATAAATCTAAAATAAAAAATAAATTTTAGATGAACTCACCTTAATTCACAACACAAAACACAAATCTGTAAAACTACAAAAAACTAAAGTTTCAAAAACAGATATCTTTTACCCCATGCACCTTTTCACTTCGCTAAGTTAATTATAATTATCGATCGAGCATCTGGCAACAAATGAAATCGCGACCGATGCAGCGCTTAATATATAAAGTTTCGTACATTGCAAGCTCAGACAGGAAAAAAACGCTTGTCCGCTCGTTGGCTCGTTGCAAGCCAAATTTCAAGCTCAAACATGAATAAAATCAGATTTGTTTGAGTTTACACAATTCATGTTATCAAGCTACGTATTCGATCGAATAAATGCTATTATTGCGTACTCTCATTTGGAAAATATATTATTTTCGAGAAATTCGGTTCCCTCGTCTCAAAGAGTAAAAATAAAATAATAAACAAATAAAAAACAATGTAATAGCCAGCAATCCCTTACTGTTTTTTTTATCATTATAAATTTTGTTTTGACAATGTTGTTTGTTGCTTTATCTTTTTTTTACTTTTGAGTTTTAAGGCTTTTCGGCGCCTTCGGCGCCTCGGCGCCGTCGTGCACCACACGACTTTGCCCTTATGTACGGCGCGGGCCTGCTCACATGGTCAAACATGCTGGTAAACAAGCTGAAAAGCAGCTTGCGGCTAAATAGACAAATGAAATAATTTTCAGTAGCCATTTCTTCAGTAGCGTCGCATCAACAGAAATAAATTTTATTTGAGATTTAACCATTACATTAAAATGGTTGATACAGACAATTTGCTTGTCAAAGAACCTGCGAGCATATAAAGGGTGGAATGCCGGATTTAATACATATGTTAGTAAAATATATTATTTCGATTTTTGATTAAGTATGGAATGAAATCCCTGTCAATATGCCACCAAGAACTCTGCTGGGACACCCTCTGTTAATGAAATTTTCTATCACATTTTCGCATATTTGCTGCTCAATTTTGCTTAGTAATAACACATCGAATCTCGTTTTTAAGCTTATCCATTGTTGGTGTAGGCGTGTGACTTCAGAATATTCCGAAAAAAGTCACAGGGTGTCAGATCGCAAGATCTTCGTGGCCAATTTGTATCTCCATTGTGTAAAATCAGTCGACCAGGAAATTTATTATGCAATAATTCAATAGTTTCGCGCGCAGTATGACAGGTAGCACCATCTTGATGGAACCCCTTGCCTGTAGCCAGGCTTTGAGTTCAAGGGGCCACTAAAGTTTTAGGAGGGGCAAACTTATTTTAATTTAGGGGACTAAAATAGCCTCTTTTAGCTCCGGAGTGCAAAAGATAGTTTTTTTTTTGACTTTATGTACACCACATCAAGACAAGCAACAGAGACAAAATAAACGTCCAGACGAGGGAGGGAGAATGTTAGTAAACAGTATTTGTTGTATTGTACCGTATTGTTTACTTATAGTTCTCCACGAAACGATAAACCCAATGCCAGTAATCAAGTGAACTCCAAGAGCAACGGATATTTTTTATTTGCAACTCCTAGAGAAAGATAACAAGTTATCATCTGATGTCTGAAGTAATCCTTGGGTTATAATAGAATAGTTTCGCCTATCAAACCTTTTGTTCTGTGGTTTTGCTGTTGTTGTCATTTATTTGTGTTTTTTCTCTTGGCGGTGTTTTTTGCCGTTATTTGCACTTTTTAAGTGTTTTAGAACCTTCACATATCGTGTTTAAAATGTGTTTCTGTTATAAAATGATTATTAAATGTATAGTTTGTCCGAAATGCGACACAAAAGTGGAGTACCATCATTTCAAGGTAAGTAAACAATAAATGTGTCATTGGCGTTTCCTGCACAAGGGAAGCTGGCTAAATACCAAACATAGTTTTCACCATGATTAAATCATTTTAAAAAGCTATTGGTTTTTCCTTTTCGAGGGATAGCTATTGTACTTTTTCAGATTTGTCACAATGTATTTAGTCATACAAATAAATATTACATTACTTTTTAGATTTCCTAGTAAGGGAACTCGTTATTCATTCAGTCATCTAAAATGAAATGTGAAAATATAGACTAGTAGTCAGAGCATAGATTTTACCTGAAGAAAATCTGGAATAGGAATCCTGAAACTGCGGTTTCTGTTAAGTTGAACTACGTATTTGTAAGTAGTGTTCATGCCAAATATACACGTTTGTTCTATTTCTCTAAAATAGGGACATTAGGTACTTGTTCCCTAATTATTTATGTTTTCCGCAATAATTTATGTATTGCGACAATATAATGTGACTGAACTGACTCTGTAGCCTTAGTAATGGAACCAGCAAGTTGTTAAATGCGAGTTCTTGTAACCAATTTGTTATTATTTTTCTATAACTTCAATGAAATATCATCTGTTGGGTATAAAAATTGCTAAAGAAATATTCCATTACTGTGACTGTGACAAATTTATGTCAATATTTTTTACTAAATTTAATTGTTAAACAATTAATAGAGAAATGTTAACGTTTCACTCAAGTATGTACGTATTTAATAAGTAAAACCAGTATTTTACAGAATAACAATCTTTAAAACCAGAGCTAAAAACGCTGCAGAATGATTGTAAATTTATCAAAAGCTTTTCTGTAGGCTTCAAATTGGGTGGAATTACAAAAGTGTGCAAACTATTTTCTAAACACTTCTAAGCACTGTTTTATATTTTGAAATTAATTACTGACATTAACAAAGAGAACCAGTGTTTTCTTTTTCACTTTTAAGGCGCCGTTATCCATGACGCGTTATCCAGTACATTAACACTCACAAGTTTTCATAGCTACAGAATTCGCTCAGGTTTTTAGCAGTTCATATCCCAGCTGTGAAGAACAAGAACCGTCAAATAAATGAAACTAGAATGCTCAATGATATATTTACGTATTTACATGTAGGACACGGTGTATGTAGTATGTAGTAATAAATATAATATTTTTGAGGTGGGTTACATTAGGAATAATTTCTTCTTTGCAACTTATTTTATAATATGTAACCAGTGACATGTAAAAAAACTGCCTACTGATAATAAACCATAGAAAATGAAACAAATTTAATTTATTTTTCTGTGACTATCACAGGTTTTCTTGTGACAATTATTTCTACTTTAAAGTCATATGACTACCTTAGTATGGTCGACAATATATGTAGTACGTGTATCATTTTTAGAAATAATGGAATAATTTCTGTTTTTATGTATAGATGCTTTCATCGATATTATACCCTAAGGAAGGGAGTAATTCTGTATTAAAATATGGGAAATTGGTCTAGAGGTGCTAATTTTAAGCTATATAAATTATATATTGCATATTAAGCTCTTGCTAAACCCGAATATTTTTGTTTCATTTTAAACTAGACATATGCTTGAAAAATAAGCAAACATCATCACCTTTCCTATAATACTTTAAATAATTTATCCTAGGGCAGGTTGTTTAGACTGTAAGGGGGCTTAAAGGCAAAATAAATATGTAGTTGTGAAAAATTAGAAATTTTTCGGAGTGAAGAAGGGGCCAAAAATATCCCAAAAACAGCCCTTATCATAAGCTACTTCTAATTAAATTTTCATAATAAATTTCTACTAGATGGTGAATGCTCTGGTCCACGGCGCTGTGGCTGCCAACTGCGTAAGTCGTGACTTGAGAATATTTGCGTTGTTTACCAGAGTTCCCGTACCTGAGTGGATATTTCTTCGCTTTTCGTCTCGGTTAACCTCTATGTCGCCGCTGGTTTTCCAGATTTATTAATGCTGGAGAAATGTTAGGCATAACATAAATTATTTAAAAAAAACGGGTTAGTTTTTATCAAAAAAAAAGTTCACTTACCCAAGTGAGATTTGAACAGCGATGAAAAACAACTTCAAAAATTAACACTACATCGCTCATTTTTCAGCAAGTTAATCATAAAGATAAATGGTTGTCTTGTTTTGAACACAATATGTTTGTTTTTTATTATTAAAAATTTGCAGACTGCCACTGGCGCATATTTATTAACGGATCGTTGTCTGTTTAGAAACAACGGAACGTTGACTCCTTGCCCCACCTCTCCGAATTTTTATTTATAGTATGGGACAAACAATTGCTATGCTTTGGGTATTTCCGTTACGTATCTTCATTATAATTTGATCTGAGGTTAAAGTTAATCCATTTCATTTTACACAGCAACGTATCATATTTCGATTCATTTAAATTATCAATATTTTCTTAATTCACTGATGATGGGGATCGAATATAGAATAAGTATATGGGAATTTTTAAGTGATAGCTAAACTTATAATGTTTCAAAATAAATAATAACCTACCAAAAAATGCAAACAGAAACCTAAAGTTTATGTTTCCACTTCTTTTAGATCTGAAAACAAAGATGTGCAATATATTTCTATATATAGTACATAATAACATAGGGTTATAAATAGCGTATTAATCATCAAACAGTATCAGAAAAATACAATGTTGGACAAAATAGAAAGTCTTAACAAACACAAAATGTAACTGCTGCGAACTTGTTGGACGTACATATACCATATGTGCTTAATGACGTAATTGGCTATCTTGAAGTCGTGTCACGCACATATTATGTATACCCAATCTAAAGGCGCGTATACACCTGAGCACGAACGCGAACGAGGCATGCGATGCCAAACGAACGCCTCGCTTTAACTTTATTGATTGCCTCTCCTCGGTGATACGTACACACTTGTATGTGAGCGGCGGCTCGCCTTTGCCTCGTACCCGTTCGTGCTCAGGTGTATACGCGCCTTAAGACTACTGGAACCATCTTAAGATATTTTAGGTTTATGTTGGCTTATTGCTTAAATTTTATAATATTTTTTAATTATGTCAATATATTTTCAGAGTTCGCATATTTTACTAAAAAGATGCATTTTTAACCTATTTCAACAGCCAATTATGGCAAGTTTCTAATAAATTAACATATCGCACATAACACTCAGCTTTTCCAGGCACTCAGCTTATATTCTGTGGCACAAACTAAATTGCTTTCTGTAGATCTACCCTTTATAAACACATGCTGAAATTGTGATATTTGATCATTAATATGGGGATATAGCATTGCATGAAGAGCAATTTCAAACACTTTGGCGAAGTTACTGATACATATAATGATAGACAATTTCAGCCAAAATTCCACTTTTATTTAAAATTATAACATGACGCGTTTCGCTACACTAAAGCTTCATCGGATATTTGTTACAGACTGTGTCTGTATCTGTAGCAAATATCCGACGAAGCTATAGTGTAGCGAAACGCATCATGTTATAATATTCAGTAAAAGTGGAAATTTGGCTAAGATTGTCTATCATTATGTGTATAATGGATTTCCATCAAGTAAGGGCCGACACCATTCAAAGTTAAACACATATTAATAGACCAGACTGAAAGAATATATGATCGTTCTCAGTGTTGCCAATGATTGAAAGTAAAAATATCAGAAAATAATAAAAACATTATCAGATTGGGGAAGAAATTATCAGAAAAAAAAAATTAATATACACTTACTATATATAGGCACAACAAATTTTGTATTTTTAAAGATTAGGCATATTGTACAAATTTTATTATTTATTGCTTTAACCTCCAAACGTTTTTTTATCTAAAAATTATATGCTCTTGCGCTTTCGCCAAACAAAAAGTTTACAAATATTACAAATTTTCAACTCAAAACTTTATTCTAATAAACAACACACAGGCAATCATAATTTGTTTCGGACAAATCGGACAAATTTAGGTAAATTACTTTTACGACGGCGCTTCACTGAGGGAAACCCAGACGAACGAACAACGAAGCTCTAAAAACCGACGAACCGCATTGCTACTCCGCGTTGTTATAGTTTTCTATAATCGACACAAAGCGATCGTGTTGTTTTTGTCTGACGATCATTCGACAGCGAACGTAAAACAGAGCGAAAAAATATCGCGAGAGTTAACCCGCGAATTGGCGTCTGCGATTGGTGAATTCGCGGGTTAACTCTCGAGGTAAAGTTATCTCGAGCCTATAAAACCGGGCATTGGCGGTTCAGTCTGCCATCTATCCACCACATGCTTAATATTACAAACAGCAGCACCAAAAGCCTCCTCCTTTTTCGAAAACAAAAAACGTAGTACACATTCTTTGTGTATTAATTTAAAAAAAATTAAAATTCTGTTTTCGTAAATTATGGTAGATTAGGCTGTTGATAATGGGTCATTATCGATTGTGTTACAAAAAGATGTTAAGAAATTTTAAGGCCAGATTCTACATCTAAACATATGAAAATAAATTTATATAAACGTGAATCCTCAAACGCTTCTTTTTCGAGATACAGGGTGTTTAATATTTTCACACCTCAATTATCCTGATGAATTAGGAGAAATATGCGAAGACGATTTAGAGCATGTATTGAAGCACGAAGAAGCCATTTCAAGCATTTTCTATAATACTTAAATCAATCAAAAAGCACTGTTTCCTGAACAAAAAATATTTTTTAAAAATCCACTTTCATTATTACTTTGTTTTTATTGTAAGAAATAAATTAATTTTTATCTCGAAAACGGTGTGTCAGAACAAAAAAGCTTAAGAGACACTTTTTACGCAGACTTAATTGGGCTTAAAGAGAACGATATCAATTTTGCAAAAAATCAATGGCGTGCCATTTTTTTCTCTAATGCACTGATGCAATTACTTTAGAAAATAAATTTTGCACGTAAAGGTATCCTGTGATTAGATACAGGCGTGTACCAAATTCCATGTCAATATCTTATCGCATTTTTGAGAATTTAAAAAGAAACATTTAAAAAGGAAAATATTAAACACCCCGTATCTCGAAAAAGAAGCGTTTGAGGATCCATGTTTATATAAACTTATTTTCATATTTTTACCTATAGGTTCTGCCCTTAAATTTCTTAATTTCTTTTTGTAACACTCTGTATGTTAATGTCACTGCCGAAGGTGACTCTAAGCCTCAGTTAAATTAACTTGGTTATGAGAAACCGAGTTAATTTTAGGAAAGAAGTTTAGTTTTAATTATCTTCTGATAAGCAAACTGAGAAATAAATATTAATTTATTATTAATATATTAACCGACCAGCTATTAAAAATACAAAAAAGATAGTAACAACATAATGTCAGTGATGATAAAATAACATATTAAAATAATGTACACATAACACATCTATAAATATTAAATAAGATGTGCAATGACCCATAAAACCATGGATTTATTAGGACTGGATACGGGATGAGTTCACATTCTTTGAAGCCAAAACAAACCATTCTAAACCACACTGTAAATACAATTTGTAAACATTGGCCACATCTTATTTTACCTTGTATTTTTGTACAAAAATACGTTAGAAGCGTCACAAGATTTACTAAAAGTAATAAAAGCCCCAAAATATTTTATTTTTCTGCTAAATAGTAATAAATTTAAGTTAAAAAGGTTTTATTATTTATAGGCTATGTTATGTTAGGTTATTTCTAAAGGCGATTATTTAAAGTCGCTCTGAGTCATTTATAAATCTATATAAATCTATACGTCGCACTTTTTCTTTTCTAGTTCATTAGACAAAGACGTACGTGTAACCGAGCGTTCCCAGACGTTTTTCCTAAGCACCCAGCAGACAACAACACTTCTGAGCTCCAACACTCCAATGCTATTTTATCTCTTTCTACTACCATTCTTGATTCAATTACGTAGTAATTCGTAGTCTTGTCTATGTTCGTAGTTCGTAAACTGCTCTCTCAAGAGAATAACAAACAACAAAATATTTATATTATATAAGGCTTCACGTTCGATACGCTCACAGTATACGGATATCGAATCCATATTATAATAGATCCATGCATAAAACTAAACAATATTTTTCATTTACTGTTTAAGAAGGCAATTAATAACCTTTATGGTTTATATTATAGTTAAACTTTTAACATGATACTTTCTTCTTTTATGATCAGTCAATAAACATTGAAATTATTATAAAAAAAAGCTTGCTGCTTCTAAATATGCAATATCCATTTTTTAAGGAAAAGTATTTGGTTTGCATATTTTTTAAAATTATATTTAAATCAAATAGGCTGAATATGAAAGTCAAACAGTATTAGCTAGAAAATTGAGCATCTGCGGCTATTCCTTATTATGTTTCGACCAAAAAGAAATGCTAACATACATGTCGGGTATAAGTCTGACTCTCTGTCTTGGGATATACTAAATGACAATTTAGAATGTTTTTTTTTGTCTCCGGAAAAGTTCGCATGAATACTAGGCAGGTGTCATTATATAAAAATCAGCTAGTAATATTTCTGCCAGCACATAAATATTTACTGCCTTCTAATGACCAAAAAGTTGATTTAATATACGGGCTTCCCAAAATAAACACGATCCCCTAATCTCATTAGGCCCAAAAGTTAAGTGATTAAAAAAGTAATTAAGAGAAAAAAAGCATAATATACAATTTAATTTAATTTTTAATCTCTTTGATGATTTTATAGGCCATGTACAATGTACATGATATTTTTTTAACAAAAATTAAATCGACAACCTACATTTCTATAAACCTCAGTTTCAACTTTTTTAAGGGTTTCAATTTTATCAAGTAAAGTGGTGTATTTTTTCCTAGTTAGTAATTAAACAAGATAATACCAATCTTTAGTTATCAGCTGATTGGACGGTTACCTACTTTATCTAGATTCGTATAACTTGGTCGATTTCATTAATATATATTCGTACCTATTTATTTTTTTTTAAATCTAAAGGATCTGTCCTGTTTGAGAAAAAATCTGGAACGTTTTTTGAATGGAACTTCCTTCGAGAAATAAATTATAAAAATAAAGATGCCTGATATCGAACAATATTTTCTATTAAATATGTATGTATCTTATCTTAAAATTGTTATTCACCTTATTTACCCGACAAAAATTTCACTAAAAAGGAAATAAGCGTCAAATGCAGTTTTATCTCATACAAGGAAATTAAATTAATTTTTTTGTTGGACATCCTATGTGCTGGATTAAAGTGTCTAGGTGAAAGTCCAAGCTCTACATATACAAAATTTTAATTCTATCAAGTTTTCTATCATGTTCCAAAGTTATATATAGGTAAACTAAACAGAATTACTTTTAAAAGTTAAATGTGATGAATATCCTGCCTACTTTTTTATTAACAACCTGCACCAACCAACTACATACAAAATAATTATCTTTCTTAGACGAATTGAACCAAAAATAGACAACTTATTATATTATGTAGGAGTGTACTGATTGAGGTGAAGCGTACAAGCGAAAAATATTATCTTTGCTCAGTTTCTTTTAGAGCAAAAATAGGTATGAACTAATTTTTTTATTGGCCCACTATGTATATGTTTGTATTTGACTCGAATTGTATCTGGTTTCGAGTTATCTTATTTTTTTCAAATATAGGTTTTCAGATTTTGCGCCAAAAGGTCGACATACAGATAGGCGGAAATTGGAAGGCATGTTTTCGCAATCTACACAAAAATATCTGGAAGTGATTTATTGACGATTACGATACTTGCTTCGACCAACAAAAGTTGATTTACAATATTAATAGAATATTAGGTACACAGGGTATAAACTTTTGCAAATAAACAGGGTTTTAATTAATTGTAGTGGTAGGTCATTTGAGAGGAGATGAAAAAGACATTTTTTTTTGGAATTATTTGGAAAGTATTGGGAATAATTAAATAAAATAGTTGCAGCAGCCAACAAAAAACAACTATTTGAACAAATCCGAACAAAATCAATTACACCGCTAACCTGCCAAGTATTGTAATTAAACTGAAACTTCAACAGTAACGAAGTGTTACCGAAATGAATACTGAAAAGGCCTTTAGCCTAGAAGGATTAGTAATAGTCGTTAAACGTCGAAAAATAAAGATTCGGTGACAAAGTAATAATAAAATTAACATCCAAATCTTATAGCGACAAAATAATTAACAAAGCTAGAGCACCACTTAAAAAAATCTGATATATTTAAACCGAAGTCAAATGTCAAGAAGGCCGAAAGTGAAAACTCTAGGATTTGACAAGGATTACAGCAGCACCTAGATGGGTACGTCAGTGTATACTGATCTTGGCTGCTGCAAAGTATCTGAACACATGTAATAGAACTTGCTTGAACCTGACACTAGGCCGATTAAATAACGTTATTATTCAGTTTCTCCCTTCAAGCAGAAGATTATTGACCAGGAAATAGGTGAACTGTTAAGCGTAATTAAGCTCTATTGAATTTCTTTGTCCAGTACAGTGTGTTTGGTACGCAAAAAGATGAGAGCTAGTTTCGCATGGAGTTAAGAAAACTCAACCTGAAAACCAAGGAGGACGGATATAATATTCCATATATTCCAGCCGATAACAATTTTTCTTGCAGTAATTGGGTTAGTTCCCATACCTAAGAGTATTTAGAGTAGCGTCATTCACGGGTGGAAGGGGTGAACTGCTGTATATACCGGGTGTCAACGAGATCACTTTGCGGCTGCCATTTCATTAGTTTTTAATCGAAGATGATGAAACTTGGCAGGAGTCATAGGCTAATAAAAAGTCACTTTTCAAGGTACTTGTCAAATTTCGACGACTTCCGGTTTAGCCGGAAGTGACCCCAACTTTGGATTTTCAAATGAGACACCCTGTATATTTCTTGATTTTATATATATATATATATATATATATATATATATATATATATATATATATATATATATATATATATATATATATATATATATATAATAATTAGTTTAATAACACTTAAAAGCTGCTAACAAAATAGTGAGAAACTATCTTCATGAATTTCAAACTGAACTATGGATAGGCCGTGGTGGCCCCTTGTCTTGGCCGGCGCGAAGTCCGGATTTTAATCCTATCGACTTCTGCATTTGGGGTCATTTGAAATCCATTATTTATGACAGTTCAATAAACAACCATAATGAGTTAGGTCAAAAATGATAAAGTGCTGTTGATCTGCTCCGAAATGATAGAAATTTTTTGTTTAAAATCCGTCTTTTGTAAAGCGTACATCTAATGAATTAAGGTCAATGGTGACCATTTTAAGCAATTATCAAGTCGTTATCGTTTTTACTTCTTATAATTTTGTTAAATGATAATAATAATAATAAAGATGCTTATTTGTGCCAATAAAAATAATTTAAATATAAATATAAAATTGATAAAAGTAAAAAAGAAAACCAAAAAATGACAGTAGTACTCTAGTTGGCATAAATAGGTAGGATTTTGATTTAAAAGAAATCATTCTTCCAATCCTACCCCTACTAAATAATTTTTTATATTATTTTTAAAAGTTATATAGCTTAAGCCCCTTGGACTAGAAGGAATATTATTAAAAATTACAGAAGATGTATATTTAAACGAAAACTTTTATATTTTTCAGTATGATGTTGAGGTATTTCTATTGCGTTCTGATTTCTAGTATTAACATTATGAATATTATTCCTGAATTCAATTTTTTCAAATAAATATCTAAAGCATTATTAAATTTTTAGTGTTATTAAGGGAGTTAGTAATATCTTTTTAATGCGCCAATATTTATCGCAAATGATTTTTTCTAGAGAAATCAATGATACAAATGTTTTTATCTTTCTGCCAGTCACTGTACTACATACATATATGAAAGTAAAGTTATCATGTCAATATCAAATATTCAATAAAAACAAATTTATAGTTACCAAATCCTCACTACTTAGCCTGGATGTACTAGTAATCGTGATCCATAATAAATTAGTAATATCTAAAAATGTTAATAAAAATAAACACACCACTCCACAAATAATGATTTTTTCTGGAATTGTGTAATTTAAGGCGTATATTACAAAGCTAATTGTGCTTAATACAGTCAAAAATAACAGAACAAGACGCGTCATTTTTGTGCGCGCCGGAGGTGCACATGGGCGAGATTGGGTGGGATAATATGCTCTTCGTGAATGACATAACCTCTAAAAAATATGGTAATTTAAAAAGAAAATTTTAATAACTATAAGCTTTTTCACTAAGCTACTCCATTCTTATAATATTAATTAATTTTGATGTAATGTTTGTCTATATAATGGTTAAACAAATAAAATATGTTTACCTACTTACTTTTCAACAAAAAGAAACCCTTTACAAATATACAAAGTTCAACAGTATACTACCAAAATGTCTAATAAGCACAAAATAATGGCAACATGCTTTCTGAAAACATCGAAAAAACTATTCCTAAAAATAAACTTTGATTTTACACGTCATAAATCAAAATCGGACCGGACGGCTCTGCAAATAGCGAAGGAACGCCGAATAGACAAGACCGGTTGAAGACTGCTGGATGCCGGTGCAAAAGCCTAAGAAAACGATGCCCATCTATACGGCATTCGATGTGAGGTACTTCACATATTTCAGCTGTTGACGCTTTTCCGGCTGCAAGGATCGAATACGGAATATATAATATCTTCATCGCGTACGCGCAAATGTATGGCCAGTTATATATCCATCTCTCATTAATTCAGCGATGTGTCCGCGAGGCGTTTTCTGAATTAGGGAATGTTAAAATTATTATAAGTTAGCAAATTTTTTGACATGTCACGGCCGCCATTAAAATCTTAGCTGATATTGAGTATAGTAGTAGAAGTAATAAATATTTATATTTAAATCATTAATTGTCAAATTAAACTAGATCTAGCGACAGAAATATGTTTGAAATTTTTTTAGCAAAGTTTTATTACGATTTATTTGATACGAGTACATAAAAGAAGGCCGGGCCATAGTTGCCGGGCGCCATTCCAAGAGTGTATAGTAAATTCCTTCAGAGTAAGGTACTATGTTCCATACTTTACTTAAAATTCTATTTTAATACTTCGCTTCAAGTAAGAGGCACCTAAAATTAGAATAATAGCGTCCAGAGCGCTGTAGTTTCTGCCTACCATTAAGTAAAAAAAGCAGTTATCTTAAGTCGGAGGATTGAGATTTTTGTTTATGGTACGCTAAAAACTATTGGCGTTTTCGATTGGCCAAATTGGTGCCGCACTCACGGAGTCAACTTTTTTAAAATCAATGCAGAATTAATTATGCCCCAATATATACAGGCGAGTGCAATTTTTTTTTATTTGATCACCCGTCGAATTTTATATAACATCCTTGATGAAAGCCATGTTTTATTTTCTGTTACAGAATAAAATATTTCCCCGTCACTATCGCTACTGTTGCTAAAAATAAAAATAAGAAAGTTGCCTTTTTGTGTTTACGCGACATTTTTTAATTGCATGAAAGCGACATGCTACTTTCAAAGCTATTTATTTTATCTCATAATATGTTCACATGTCACATGATCTACTAATTACACGTGTATTTAATACACATGCAACTATTACATACAAGTATAATAGACAAGATTTCATGGGCTTGTTGCGTGAGCATCCCTCTCACGGATAGTCCAGTAGAACTGGGAGTTGATGTTAGCTCTAGGGGAGACCGAAATGACCGCGGGATGATTGTGTAACCATTGCCCCGGGAGTCCATTCAAGGTATAAGAGAATCGCATTGCATAACTTAAAAATAGCTTGTTTTTTATTGTTTTGTGTTTGTTAAGTAATTTATGTTTGGTTTTCAGTGGAAAATGGTGGAAAAACACCTAGATTTAAGTAAGGAACAAGTTTTCCCAATCCATCTGGATCAGGTTTCATAACGTTGACGTCTTTGTATTATACCGAAAGTTGGTTGGTTTACTTATATGGTACCGCTCTTGTAGTTTCTGTTGGCACGTGGCGCGACTGATTTGATTCGCTGTTCAGCACGCGATAATGCACCGACTGCTTCGTCATTCGCCGTCCTAGCCAATCCGGTCACGACAACCTTCCAATTGGGCGGTTAAAACGTGCACGGCGGTGTCCATTCTGCCGCTTAGTGTATTGTTGTTTCTGTGCTTTTTCCACGTAATCTAGGACGCACTGGTTTCCATTGGAACAAAAAACCCATGGATTTATTAAGATTCGATGTCCGTATACTCTGAGCGTATCGAACGTGAAGCCTTATGTTTGTTGTTTGTTAATCTCTTGGGGGAACAGTTTACAAACTTGAAGGAAATACGTAATTGAATCAAGAATGGTAGTAGAAAAAGATAAAATAGCATTGGAGTGTTGGAGCTCAGAAGTGTTGCTGTCTGTACTGGTTGCTTAGGAAAACGGCTGAACCTTGGTCTGAACATCGGTTACACGTACGTCTTTGTTTAATGAACTAGAAAAGAAAAAGTGCGACTTATAGATTTATAAATGACTCGGAGCGACTTTAAATAAACACCTTTAGAAATAACATAACCTATAAATAATAAAACCTTTTTAACTTAAATTTATTATTATTTAGCAGAAAAATAAAATATTTTAGGGCTTTTATTACTTTTAGTAAATCTTGTGATGCTTCTAACGTATTTTTTGTGCAAAAATACAAGTTAAAATAAGATGTGACCAATGTTTACAAATTGTGTTTACAGTGTCGTTTAGAATGGTTTGTTTTGGCTTCAAAGAATGTTAAATCATCCCGTATCCCTTCTTAGTAAATCCATGGAGAAACCTAATCCTAAACTTGCCAATGGAACATACAATTTGCACCAGTTTTACAAATGGAAAATGGCATATATCACGGTCCGGTCCCCAATACCTAAGTTTTAAAATTACATAAATCCGGAAAAGAAACTGTTCTCTATTCGATCAAACTGAAAAACTTTAGTCTAACTCTGGAGGAGTAATAATTTTCTGTTATTATAGACCGCCTTTCAGGCTCGGTCTATATACCGAGCCCTTGGTCAGAAAATGTGTGTGCGTATGTGCGTGCGTATGTTGTCCGTTTCGACATTTTCACTTTTTCAATTTTTTTTCTCGAAAATGGTTAGAGTGGCGGCAACCAAATTTTCTGGGTTAATAGAGGGATAGTGCGGCTAGCTTCGGTAAAAAATTCAGTTATACAGGGTGTTCCGTTTCGGAGCTATTAAACGTCAAAGTCGAAATTTCAGCGATTTTCGTTGCAATCGATTACAGGTCGCAAAAGTGAATTAAATCAATTTAAATTTTTGGAGGTTGTGGAGGACCGGGAGCTTCAGAACTCTATTGAAACTGGCGGTATTCGGAAAATGGGAAGCAATTTTTTTGAATTTTTTTATGTCGAAAAATGCTGTTTGTAGACCCCATTTTGGCACTGAATAAGTCGAAACTGGAACATCGGACAGAAAAATGTATTTGAACTTAAAACTAAAGAATCTCAAACACTTTCTTTTTGCAATACATTTACCTATACCTAAAACGACTGCAAATTGGAAAAATTTGAGAAAAAGTGGAAATTACGATTTTTCATGCAAATTTTTGACGGTTGTCAATTTTTTTGGGGGTCAAAATGGATTCAAATCGAAATCCCATGTACCTTATCGGAAAGATCTCGCCGAACTACGTTATAAACGTATTTTTTGGTTCCTTCATTCGTAATAGGAAAGGAGCAATTGATAATTAAATTTCGATTTTTGACCATTTTTTTTCATGACATCTCTACATTTGAATCACTCTGTATCTTTTCCTATCTAATTTCTTCCAACTTTTTCAACGCTATCCCGTGGAGATATAATCAGGCTTTAAAACAAATCCCGAATGGGTGATCCAGGGCCGCATTTAGGGGGTAAAAACTCATTTTTTCGGTTTTTTTCAACCAAAATTCATCTTTAAAAGGCATTATTATATATTATTTCTCTTATTTAACGATTCTTTTTTGGTTTATTTTCTTCCCTGATCATCCAAGAACACTCCTAACTAATTAAAACTCCATATTTTTTCGTTAAAGTTATAAATAAATACATTTTTTTGCATCGCTGCACGAAAAATTTTAAAAAGTACATATATAAAAGCCGTGCCTTGAAAAAAAACAAATGAAACTGACCCTCTTTACATCGAAATTAAAATATGACCTGTCAAAATGTCATGAAAATAACAGTTTTTGTAGCGATATTGGAAGCTTCCTGGACCGATTTCGGCTTGAAATATACATGGCAAAGGTAAAATGGACTTTATATTTTTAATAGCGGTACATTTCATTGGACGATTTAAGCATTAAATACGAATTTTTTTAATTTTTCTCAGACCACGCAAATGCATGTCAAAATCAATTTCTATACGGGGAAATTTATTCATTTAATTATAATGTATGAAATGTCACAATTTGGCTAAAATGTCAGCATTTTGATGCGAGATTGGAAGGAGTCCGGACCAACTTCGGCCTCGAATTTACCGGGCAATGCATTTAGGGACCTTATACTTTCGGTAGAAAGACATTTCATTTCATATTATACCGATTAAATACCATTTTAATCGATTTTCCTATGACGCTACAAAGCATCATTGAAGATTCTAATATGAAGCTCAGTGGCATCGAAAAAATCCCAAAATATGCATTTATTTTCTATCCATGAGCGTGTATACTTTTGGGGCAATATATTAATTATTATTGAATAATTTTAATTTAATTTTAGGGAAATGACTTGATTCGGATCGTTTTAAAGTAACCAGAACGTTTCTAAAATACATTTTATACCTTCCGGCATGTGCATGATTGTATATATGTCTACAGGGTGTCCGAAAAGTCTTTGTATGCGCAAATATCTTTGTCATTAGAGCGAAGAAAAACTTAAATGAGTCTTATTTCAAGGAAATCGTAAATTTTTCATTCCTTTGTGTGGTTGTTTATATGTTGGTACACAACAGAATGTCCAAAAAGTCTTTGTATGGGGAAATATCTTTGCCAAATTTAATTTTAGGGAAATGAATTGACTCCCTTTTAAAGTAACCTGAACGATTCGAAAGTACATTTTATACCTTTCGGCATGTGGGTGATTCTGTATATGCCTACAGGGTGTCCGAAAAGTCTTTATATGCGCAAATAACTTTGTCATAAGTACGAAGATAAAATTAATAGGGTCGGTTTTCAAGAAAATCGAAAATATTTAAATTACCATGTGTCGTGTTGTGTTGTGTTTTTATGCATGTATACAGGGTGTCCGAAAAGTCTTTGAATGGGCAAATACCTTTGCCTTTCGTACAAATAGTAACTCGATGGTCGCATTTAAAGCAAATCGTAGGTATATATTTGCATTTCTATGTGTACGGATTTATATGTTTGTATACAGGGTGTTGGAAAAGTCTTAGTTTGGAATGGGCAAATACTCCTATTAGTACTTAGCATTATTAGGTGGAATTTCAAGTAAATCGAATATATTTGTATTAATATGTGTTTATGCTTGTACGTGTGTATACAGGGTGTCCGAAAAGTCTTATTATTTGCAACTCCTTTTATTAGGACCAAAATAAACTTAATTAAGGCGGATTTCAAGAAAATTGTCTATATTTGTATTACTATGTGTTTATGCTTGTGCGTGTGTATACAGGGTGTCCGAAAAGTCTTATTATTTGCAACTCCTTTTATTAGGACCAAAATAAACTTAATTAAGGCGGATTTCAAGAAAATCGTCTATATTTGTATTACTATGTGTTTATGATTGTACGTGTGTATACAGGGTGCAACTCCTTTTATTAGGACCTAAATAAACTTAATTAAGGCGGATTTCAAGAAAATCGTCTATATTTGTATTACTATGTGTTTATGCTTGTACGTGTGTATACAGGGTGTCCGAAAAGTCTTAGTATTTGCAACTCATTTTAATACGACCAAAATAAACGTAATTAAGGCGGATTTCAAGAAAATCGTCTATATTCCTATTTAAACGTGTGAGTGTTAGATTGAATGTATACAGGGTGTCCAAAAATTCTTGGAATGGGCAAATACTCCTATTAGTACTTAGCATTATTAGGTCGAATTTCAAGTAAATCGAATATATTTGTATTAATATGTGTTTATGCTTGTACGTGTGTATACAGGGTGTCCGAAAAGTCTTATTATTTGCAACTCCTTTTATTAGGACCAAAATAAACTTAATTAAGGCGGATTTCAAGAAAATTGTCTATATTTGTATTACTATGTGTTTATGCTTGTGCGTGTGTATACAGGGTGTCCGAAAAGTCTTATTATTTGCAACTCCTTTTATTAGGACCAAAATAAACTTAATTAAGGCGGATTTCAAGAAAATCGTCTATATTTGTATTACTATGTGTTTATGATTGTACGTGTGTATACAGGGTGCAACTCCTTTTATTAGGACCTAAATAAACTTAATTAAGGCGGATTTCAAGAAAATCGTCTATATTTGTATTACTATGTGTTTATGCTTGTACGTGTGTATACAGGGTGTCCGAAAAGTCTTAGTATTTGCAACTCATTTTAATACGACCAAAATAAACGTAATTAAGGCGGATTTCAAGAAAATCGTCTATATTCCTATTTAAACGTGTGAGTGTTAGATTGAATGTATACAGGGTGTCCAAAAATTCTTGGAATGGGCAAATACTCCTATTAGTACTTAGATAAACTTTATTAGGTCGAATTTCAAGCAAATCAAATATATTTGTATTAATATGTGTTTATGTTTGTATGTATGTATACAGGGTGTCCGAAAAGTATTTTTGTTGGCAAAAATAGTTTCCACGTGTAGGTGTTTGTATGTATGTAGCGATGGGGTCACGAAGGGCGGTCTATTCTCCATCATCAGTCCGAAGGAGTGTGATATCTTCCTTAATACTTGGCCTAGAAACACGAAATTTTCAGGGCATGACAATGATGATATTACTGACCTTATAGAGCCCCCTCGAGGGGCGATTAGGCGGTCTATGCAATCTAGTTATAGACCGCCTTTCAGGCTCGGTCTATATACCGAGCCCTTGGTCAGAAAAATGTGTGTACGTTTGTATGTTGTCGTCCGTTTCGACATTTTCACCTTTTCAATTTTTTTTCTCGAAAACGGTTATAGAGGCGGCAACCAAATTTTCTGGGTTAATAGAGGGATAGTGCGGCTAGCTTCGGTAAAAAATTCAGTTATACAGGGTGTTCCGTTTCGGAGGTATTAAACGCCAAAGTCGAAATTTCAGCGATTTCCGTTGACATCGATTACAGGTCGCAAAAGTGAATTAAATCGATTTAAATTTTTGGAGGTTGTGGAGGACCGGAGTGTTCCGAACCCTATTGAAACTGGCGGTATTCGGAAAATGGGAAGTAATTTTTTTGAATTTTTTTATGTCGAAAAATGCCCTTTGTAGACCCCAATTTGGCACCGAATAAGTCGAAACCGGAACATCGGACAGAAAAACGTATTTGAACTTAAAACTAAAGAATCTCAAATACTTTCTTTTTGCAATACATTTACCTATACCTAAAACGACTGGAAATTGGAAAAATTTGGGAAAAAGTGGAAATTACGAATTTTCATGCAAATTTTTGACGGTTTTGAATTTTTTGGGGGGTCAAAATGGATCCAAATCGAAATTCCATGTGCCCTATCGGAAAGAGCTCGCCGAAATACGTTAGAAACGTATTTTTTAGTTCTTTTATTTCTAATAGGAAAGGAGCAATTGATAATTAAATTTCGATTTTTTACGATTTTTTTTCATGACATCTCTACATTTGAATCACTCTGTATCTTTTCCTATCTAATTTCTTCTAACTTTTTCAACTCTATCCGTTGGGGATATAATCAGGCTTTAAAACAAATCCCGAATGGGTGATCCAGGGCCGCATTTAGGGGGTAAAAACTCATTTTTTCGGTTTTTTTCAACCAAAAGTCATCTTTAAAAGGCATTATTATATATTATTTCTCTTATTTAACGATTCTTTTTTGGTTTATTTTCTTCCCTGATCATCTAAGAACACTCCTAACCAATTAAAACTCCATATTTTTTCGTTAAAGTTATAAATAAATACCTTTTTTTGCATCGCTGCAGGAAAAATTTTAAAAAGTGCATATATAAAAGCCGTGCCTTGACAAAACAATTGAACGGACCCTCTTTACATCGAAATTAAAATATGACCTGTCAAAATGTCATGAAAATAACAGTTTTTGTAGCGATATTGGAAGCTTCCTGGACCGATTTCGGCTTGAAATATACATGGCAAAGGTAAAACGGAGTTTATATTTTTAATTACGGTACATTTCATTGGACGATGTAAGCATTAAATACATATTTTATTGGTTTTGCTGAGGCCCTGCATTGCATTATAACAATCAATTTCTATACGGGGAAATGTATTAATTTAATTATAATGTATAAAATGTCACAATTTGGCTTAAATGTCAGCATTTTGATGCGAGATTGGAAGGAGTGTGGACCAACTTCGGCTTCAAATTTACCAGGCAAGGGATTTAGGGACCTTATACTTTCGGTAGAAAGACATTTCATTTCATATTATACAGATTAAATACCATTTTAATCGATTTTCCTATGACGCTACAAAGCATCATTGAAGATTCTAATATGAAGCTCAGTGGCATCGAAAAAATTCAAAATATGCATTTTATTTTCTAACCATGAGCGTGTATACCTTTGGGGCAATATATTAAAATTATTATTGAACAATTTTAATTTAATTTTAGGGAAATGACTTGATTCGGATCGTTTTAAAGTAACCAGAACGATTCGAAAATACATTTTATACCTTCCGGCATGTGCATGATTGTATATATGTCTACAGGGTGGCCGAAAAGTCTTTGTATGCGCAAATATCTTTGTCATTGGCACGAAGAAAAACTTAATGAGTCTTATTTCAACGAAATCGTAAATTTTTCATTCCTTTGTGTGGTTGTTTATATGTTGGTATGTATACAGAATGTCCAAAAAGTCTTTGTATGCGGAAATATCTTTGCCGTTAGTACGAAGATAAAATTAATTGAGCCGGTTTTCAAGAACATCGAAAATATTTAAATTACTGTGTCGTGGTTGTTGTGTTTGTATGTATGTATAGTACAGGGTGTCCGAAAACTTTGTATGCGCAAACATATTTGTCATTGGCACGAAGAAAAACTTAAACGAGTTTTATTTCAAGGAAATCGTAAAGTTTTTATTCCGTTGTGTGGTTGTTTATATTATTATGTTGGTATTTATACAGAATGTCCAAAAAGTCTTTGTATGCGGAAATATCTTTGCCAAATTTAATTTTAGGGAAATGAATTGACTCGGATCCTTTTAAAGTAACCTGAACGATTCGAAAGTACATTTTAGACCTTTCGGCATGTGGGTGATTCTGTATATGCCTACAGGGTGTCCGAAAAGTCTTTATATGCGCAAATATCTTTGTCATAAGTACGAAGATAAAATTAATAGGGTCGGTTTTCAAGAAAATCGAAAATATTTAAATTACCACGTGTCGTGTTGTGTTGTGTTTTTATGTATGTATACAGGGTGTCCGAAAAGTCTTTGAATGGGCAAATACCTTTGCCTTTTGTACAAATAGTAACTCAATTGTCGGATTTAAAGCAAATCGTAGGTATATATTTGCATTTCTATGTGTACGGATTTATATGTTTGTATACAGGGTGTTCGAAAAGCCTTAGTATGGGTAAATACTTCTACTAGTACCAAGATAAACTTAACTAATTAGGATTTTAAGGAAATCGGCTATACTCGTATTTAAACGTGTGAGTGTTAGTGTGAATGTATACAGGGTGTCCAAAAAGTCTTGGAATGGGTAAATACTCCTATTAGTACTTAGATAAACTTTATTAGGTCGAATTTCAAGCAAATCGAATATATTTGTATTACTATGTGTTTATGCTTGTACGTGTGTATACAGGGTGTCCGAAAAGTCTTATTATTTGCAACTCCTTTTATTACGACCAAAATAAACTTAATTAAGGCGGATTTCAAGAAAATTGTCTATATTTGTATTACTATGTGTTTATGCTTGTACGTGTGTATACAGGGTGTCCGAAAAGTCTTCTTATTTGCAACTCCTTTTATTAGGACCAAAATAAACTTAATTAAGGCGGATTTCAAGAAAATCGTCTATATTTGTATTACTATGTGTTTATGATTGTACGTGTGTATACAGGGTGTCCGAAAAGTCTTATTATTTGCAACTCCTTTTATTAGGACCTAAATAAACTTAATTAAGGCGGATTTCAAGAAAATCGTCTATATTTGTATTACTATGTGTTTATGCTTGTACGTGTGTATACAGGGTGTCCGAAAAGTCTTAGCATTTGCAACTCCTTTTAATACGACCACAATAAACGTAATTAAGGCGGATTTCAAGAAAATCGTCTATATTCCTATTTAAACGTGTGAGTGTTAGATTGAATGTATACAGGGTGTCCAAAAAGTCTTGGAATGAGCAAATACTCCTATTAGTACTTAGATAAACTTTATTAGGTCGAATTTCAAGCAAATCGAATATATTTGTATTAATATGTGTTTATGTTTGAATGTATGTATACAGGGTGTCCGAAAAGTATTTTTGTTGGCAAAAATAGTTTCTACGTGTAGGTGTTTGTATGTATGTAGCGATGGGGTTACGAAGGGCGGTCTATTCTCCATCATCAGTCCGTAGGAGTGTGATATCTTCCTTAATACATGGCCTAGCAACACGAAATTTTCAGGGCGTGACAATGATGATATTACCGACCTTATAGAGACCCCTCGGGGGGCGATTAGGCGGTCTATCCGTACTAGTTAAAAAGCTAGATATTGTTTTAACAAGATTAGGTAGTTTTTCTCAAAATGTTTGAAAATATTTATTATGTAAAACGGTTAATATTTCCCATTGTTATAATGCTAAATTAGATTAAAATTTATTCTTATAAAATAATAATAATAATAAAATAAAATTTAGGGGCGAAATCGTTTAAAGTGTAAACACTTACTGTAATATCTTTTGAAAAGAAAAAAAAAACAACTCTTGAAAAGAATCACTTTGACGAAACACGTTTTAAAATATGTATACGTACTCGTACTTGTCTATTTGCTAAGCTCTTCAAGGGCCTAATAAATCGTAAGTCAAAACATGACGTGCAATCTGATGTTTTATTTATTTTTTATGTTTTGATCATTTGTTCCTATTGGCTCGTTTGCAAAATAAGTAATTTATGAGGGTAGAGGGTGTGCTTTAGAAAGATTTATTATTCAATATTCTGATGGATCTATCAAATGTTTTATGTTAAAAATGATCTGAACCCTGGAAAACGCAGAAAATAATAGGAACATATTGCAATAATTATTATTTTTAGCGTTCAGAAATAATCGAAAACTTAAAGTTACTAGTTAAAAATATTGTTTTTAATATTATTTTTGTTTCGTTGTGATATTAAATGATGGTTAGTTTTTTTTATATTAGTTTTTACAGAAATAGTATTTCTTAGGATTGTACATAGAGGAATCTGTCACGACTAGTTGTAGAAAGAAAACTAATTAAAGGAAACAATTTCACGACATGCCTGAATTATTAGAACAACAATTTATTACAAATTTTGGAACTTTTTTGCACTAGAAATAAAAACTGCCATAATTAATATTTTATTCCCGTATAGTTCCAACCTATTTAAGTTGTTGCTTAATAAAGCCTTTTTTCTACGACTTAGCTTCATGATCGACACATAATATGCGACATTAACAGCGGGTTGCAGAAAGAAAATTTAATTCGTGATTAGCTAATCGAAGTTATTTTGTATGAGGCAAGCGAATAGAAAAATTACACAAAAATAGAAGAAAATAAACTTCTAAACATATATTTTTAAGGTAAGCAGTATGAAACCCTTGAATTATTAACTAGTATACCTATAGCTGGAAATTTTTTTATAATTTTTCTATTAATTTTTAAAATCTGGGTTAAAATGCTTTGCATAAAGAATTTCCTGACTTTCAGCTTCCTTAAACACTATCCTCATGTTATCATTATACATTTATGTGCTTGTTTTAGTTATATTGAAACAGGATAATATTATTTCTAAAGAATATGAATTCCTAACCCTAAAAACCAGACTTTTGATGAAAGATAAGGCACAAAAATATCATAAACATATTTCCTTAGACTTGGTAAACCTACATGTAAGGAATGGAGTCCTTAAATAAATGCAATATTCAGTGAAATAGCCTACTGCCCAGGCGCGGCCCGTGAAATTTCAAAGTTGCATATCTCTGTTGCTACTTATGGGACCCATACCAAATTCAGGTTTTTTAATAGTGAGCCTACTAGGAATGTTTTGGTACAAAAAAAAAATATTTTGCAATTTGCGAAAAAAAGTTGATTTTTTTGAATTGACCCACCTGGGTAAAAAATTAACACGCTTAGATATTTTATTTATTATTTTTTCTAAACAAATTTTACATCATTTTGTCGACAATTTTTAAATTTTAAGAAAAAAAAATGTGTTAGTAGAAAGTTATAGTCATTTGAATTTTTTCAACCGAAAAATAATTTAAATTTTCGGTTGCAAAAAATTCAAATGACTATAACTTTCTACTAACACATTCTTTTCTCTTAAAATTTAAGAATTGTCGACAAAATGATGTAAAATTTGTTTAGAAAAAATAATAAATAAAATATCTAAGCGTGTTAAGTTTTTATCCAGGTGGGTCAATTCAAAAAATCAACTTTTTTTCGCAAATTGCAAAATTTTTTTTTCTTTACCAAACCATTCCTAGTAGGCTCACTATTAAAAAACCTGAATTTGGTATGGGTCCCATAAGTAGCAACAGAGATATGCAACTTTGAAATTTCACGGGACGCGCCTGCTACTGCCAGGGGAAAAATTTGGAAATGAAACTTTTGTTGGTATTTTATTGACAAGGTAAAATATTATCATTAACATTCTATCACTACTTATGTTACAAAATTTTTGAGGACAATTTTGTTTCCTATTTTTACCTCAAGTTCTATGTTTACCCGTAATAGCTAACATGCATACTATATAATTTTTGTCCAGTGCAGCTGACAAAACATTTTTGTCTGTGTAAGTATGCTAGTCAATTCATAAACCCAATTGCTGGTAGTACAGATCACAAATATTACAATTTTAACCATGTGCCACGCTTAAACTGTAGAGTTTTCATTTAATCCATCACAAATTCGTTTAAAATTAAGTTTGGAGTAAAATACTGCCATTTTTCATTTAACAAACTCTTTGCTCGTTATTCCAGATTCAGACATTGGAGATTGGAATTTTTCTGTGACACATTTATTTAACTACCATTTTTATCATACTTATGTGAATCATATTGTCACTATTAAGAATAAAATATCTATGATTCATGATCAAGTTATTTACCTGGGTTGTAGCGAATAGTGCTTTTATTAAAATTACTATATAATCATGTACTTTTAAGGCGGGACTCCACCAAACCGGGCTAGCCCGGCGGCACGTGCCGCCGGCACAACCCGCCGGCTTTTGCTCAAGAAAAATTAAAAATAAACATCCTTTCCAGGCCGCCAGCATGGGCCGCCGGCATACTTTTGCTAGCGGGCAAATGTCGGTAAGATCAAAGGGATTTCTGCCCGCTACGCGGGCAGTCTCTGTCTGAATCAGTGCAAACACGTTTTTTCAGTGTTTTGAATATTTGTTTGAACGGTACGTTGTTTGCGTGGTTCGCTGTTTGCGTTTGTATTTTGTTTTTTAAACATATTAACATACATTGAACCAAGAGACTTTAAAATGGATAAGCAAGATACGGATACGGAAAATACCCAAGATGATGGCCATATTTCCATAATTCCATAATTTTTAAGGCCTATACCCTAACAAAAAAATTTCGTTGTCGTCAAACATTCTCGGATGAAGAACAAGAACTCTGTGCAAGCCGACACATCTGCCCGGTTTGGTGGAGTCGAATTTAATTCCGCGGCAAAGCCGCAGCAAGCCGCGGCATTTTGTGCCGGCGGCAAGGCCGCAAGTGCCGCCGGGCTAGCCCGGTTTGGTGGAGTCCCGCCTTTACATGTTATTATCAGTTCCATTTTCTTTTGTTACATGTTATAGATAAGTCACAGAAAATATATAGAAAAGTTCCATAAGGAAAATTATTATTTACAAAGGTAATTTCATTCCTATTTTTAATTTGTTTTGTGGCATTAATCTTCAATTTAAATCTAAAAAAGTTGAATAGAGCAACATAAGGCCTGTTCATTTCTGTTACATGAATCTGCACTAACCTACACTTTTTTACTTGTAGAAGACACCAATTAGAAAAAAATCAGTGCAAGTTAGTGCAGTTTCAACACGAAAGGTTTGTTCATTTGTGCTACACAATCTGCACTAACCTGAATTGATTTTTTCTAATGGTTGTCTCCCACAAATAAAAAAAAAGTAGGTTAGTGCAATTTCGTGTCACACTAACACTTTTGGTTTATTTGTTTGTGTTAAACACAATTGCACTAACGTAAATTGATTGTTCTTAATGGATGTCTTCTACAAATAAAGAAGGTTAGTGCAGTTTCCATATACGTATTACTACTATATAGCGAACGACGAAAAAATGTTGAAGCAAAGACGTAGCCTTTGGAAACAATTGCTAACCAGTCACGCGATGTCCTGAAAATCCCTCATAAATCACCACGTGATTTGCCAACTCAATACTACGTACCGTCCGCTAATCAAAACACCAAATACGACAACGTGGCCGGATAGCCGCTCGCGCCTGTCATATTCAAAAGTTCCAATTTGAATCTGACAAGCCTTCGATTTCGCCGTAGCGTTATTTTGTGAATATTTATTTTAATTTAAAATAAAATATCAGAAAAACCAGTAAGTATAAATTATTATATACTTTAAAGTACCATATCGAAACAGAGTTAATAATATTTTAGATAGAAAATGAGATCTTGTTTCGCATGTCGACGGTCAGTTGAGAAAGACAAAGTGATTTTGCATAGGTAGGTAATTAACTATTTAAGAAGATTTTGATTCTAATTATAATGTATTGCAATGTATATAATGTATTATATATAAATTAATGATTACAATAAATTATACTTACGTATTTTGAGTTTTAATTCGAACTTAAATAATGTGTTTTTGTTTTAGATTTCCAAACGATGCCTCGCTACATACATTCTTGCCCGTTTTGCCCCAAAATCTCAAATTAAAAATTGAAAATGATGTATTCACTCTTCAGTTTATATTCTTCTGAAGAATATCCGCCTCTAAAACTATAAGTAATTTCTTAAATTCTTGCTGCTTAAAACTGGCATTATCGGTACATTAGCCACGACATTATCGTAAATAGGATGATAATTAACTTTTAATCCACTTTTCACAAATAACAACACATTAATCTTTACTTTTGAAAGGTAAAAAGACGAAAAGGAAATCCACAAACTCACATTTTAAACTGCTGTCAGAACTGACAGTGACAGTTCCGTCAAAACTTCAAAAGTGCTGAGAGATCACGTGGTACAAAACCAATGAATAGCAGATTTTATCTTTGCTTCAAATTTTAATAACGGGTAGTTGGATGCTAACAATATAGTAGTAATACGTATATGGCAGTTTCATGTAACACAAACGAACAGACATCTGTGTCATATTCAATATTAATTGACAAAGAATGGATCGATCCGGATCATTTTACGACAGTTCCATGTTATTTTATCTCTTTCTACTACCTTTCTTTATATAATTATTTCGCTCGAAATTCCTACACTTATCTGAATCACTATAATTTTCATCAATCGAAGACGCCTCAGGATAGCGCTACAACCGTCTTAGGTAGAGGCGGTTGTGGTAGAGCGTTTATCGCTTGTAACCGGTTTGTCAACCGGTAACCTCTGAAAAATACCTAGTATATCAAGATTCAGAATCAAAAGGGGTAACGTGTATTGAACACCATCACTAAGGATCACTAGAGCTCTGGTATCAGCGCCAGACCGAGTGGTGAGCTGGTTAAGCTGTCACATGGACGAGGGCCAAGAATAACTGGAAGAGGAAAAGAGGAATATTTGAGGTTACATCACAAACGTCTTTAAAATCCGTGGGTCACATACGATCTTATTTTGTTTATAATTAAAAAAAAACTTTAGTTCTGTATAACAAACTCTTTATTTTTTTATGGTTTACAATTAGGAGGTTATGTTTTATTGTATAGGTGGCCGTGGCCGTGACCAAAACAAAAGAAGTAATTTATATAAAAATTGTTTGAATTCCGATGTTTTTACTTTTGTAATACAATACCAAATTTTCTATTTGATTTTGTTATAACGACAAAAATAATTTAAAAAAATAACTACCTATATGGTTCTATGGGTAAATAAAGAGAGGCAAGGAAAAATTACTTGTAATTTCGTATATTCGGAAGTCTTGAAAAAAAATAACCAAAAGGAAATTTAGCAGACTATAGAAGACTAGTGGGAAAATTGATTTAATTATAATAATATGATACAGAACAGTTTAGAACCAAGAAGAATTCCAGTAATAGAATATTATTTTTGCACCAGTCTAACAATAAAACAATGTTATAAAGAGTATTTTGAGGGTACTTATATTTTTTGGTCAAATCAACAATATAAATAAACTTTGTTTTTCTCACATTTTTTATCAGTGCTGTTTATAGGTGGGTAAAGTCCAACCAAAAAAAGGTGTGACGTCAAAGTCAGTAGCGGAGCTACTACTTGAGCAGATTAATAACGATTTATAGATAAAGTACCTATTGTATGTTGTTGGTGTCAAAAATAAAAGAGAATAAAATGTAAATCAATATATTTATTATAGAGAAAAGAAAAAGTAATTATTCCAAACTAACAGATATGTAGTTCGTTATATGTAATGACAGTATACTCCATTTAATAATAATATTAATAGTACTGAAATCATGGGCGTCCGAAGAATCTTTTCCGGGGGGGGGGGGGGGGATTTTCATTGGAAAATCGATTGCGTAAGAGAAAAAATTTCAAAATTTCAAAAGTATGTAAAATACTTATTTTATTTATGAAGTTCCAAATGTTTCTATCTGCAAAAAATTTCAATTTTTTCTATGGATTTTAAAAAACATAAGCAAGTAAGGTTAATACAAAAATAGCAAACTCAGAAATTAGCGACGTAACAAGTTGAAAGGTAAATCGGTTTATCTATTTACAAAATAAAAAATTTATGACAGCAACGCAGGCAAGAATTTTATTCAAAATAATGAAAACTTTTATATATTAACATTTTTAATTAAAAAAAACACACAACAAAAAGTTTTTATGATCGCAAGTTACTTTAAAAATGATAGCAGGGTTGATGGCCAGTCGGTTTATTCAACACGGGATGCCGTTCGGGATTTTAAAACCGAATATCCACAGATAGTTATGGATTTCGACCAGTTTCGTCAAGTTTTGACTAGATCTGTGGCTTTGTTTAGAGAAACAGGAAGTGTGAATAGAAAGGAAGGTAGTGGGAGATCTAAAGTTCGCACTGCACAAAAAGAAGAAGGATTCATGCAAATTGTTAATGAACATCCACAAATCCCTAATCGGTGTTAAAGCCAGCAAATAAATGTATCTACGGAATCTGCAATACAATCCTCAGATGTGACCTGCATATGCAGGCTTATCCTGTAAGCTCAGTCCAAGAATTGTACCAAACGACAAGTCGCAGCAAATGCAATTTTCAGAGTGGGTTGTGGGTAATTTGCATAATAATGGAAACGTATTTGAAAAACTTTTTTTACTGTTTTTTACTGACGAGGCATGGTTTTACCTCTCTGGTTATGTAAATTCTTAACAAATGAGAATGTGAAGTTCTGAAAATCCATATTTCTTTACAGAAACTTGGCGTGTGGGCGGTCATATCAAAAAGAAGGACCGATTTTTTAAGGGATGGCGCTATACCGTAATGAAATTTTAGAAAATTTTATAAACGCATTAGACGATAAAGAGATGCGACAAGGCTACTTCCAGCAGAACGGCGCACCAATTCTCGTAGGCTACTTGATAATTTAAATTTTTTGGAAGAATTTTTCGAAGACCGAATCATTAGCCGTAATATGCCCGTTAGGTGGACATCACGGTCCTGCGATATCACGCCGTGCGACTTTTTTTATGACCACACATTAAAAACCCGGTTTTCAAAACCTCTTGTGAAAATTTAGAAGACCTACGGGCTAGAAAGACGAATAAACTTCAGGAGATTAACAACTCCCCCCAAGTGCTCCCCAATGTTTTTGATGCTGTAAAAAGAAGAATGAGAACATGCTTGGAAGTAGAAGGCGGGCACGTCTCTCATTTAGTGTAAATTTATAATTTTTAGGGTCTGTGCTGTATTGTTTTTTTTTTAATTCTGTATTATGCAATAACAATGACAATAATGTAATTTACTTAAAAATAAAAACTTCAGAACATGACAGTTTTATTTTTCATTCGCCTATACCTTTTACCTCTGTTACCTTTCAAGAATAATAGTTCAAGACATGCGTGATTTGTTCCACGGCATACATTGAGGACGTTTTTCTTTTGGTCTTACGTTACCTTTCAGTGGGATTGTTTAATGAACCCTAACTTTTAATTGACGATAAAATGGTACAACTGGATCATGATTACTATGTATGTAAGTACTAAATCAGATTCTAATTACTTCTACTTTATAGAATTATGATGCATTTGTACATCGATATATACAGTGTTGGCTCGTGAGGTATTAAACTGGGTGGTCAACTCGGTGGTTATACAAGAAAAATATGAAAAGAAATATTTCAAAAAAATGCATACCAATTTAAGCTTATCTATGTAAAAAGTCCATTCTCCTGTTATTCTTTTTTGCAAGAACTTCAATTGCGCAATTAAAATTTAAAATCTGGTACTGCATTTTAATCAAAATAACCTCGAAAATAACCTACTACCACTACTATCCGTCTGGGCTCCCGCTATTTATATAATATATACAGTGTGTCTGCTTAAGTTCGCAGCATATGGGAAACTTTTTATTATTAATTTTACGAAAAAAAGTTATTCTTCATAAAAAGTTCTGCATGGTCCAAAACATAAAATGCAATCATCAGATATCGAAATTTCCCAGTCATATACGAGTTCTGTCAGAAAATATGAATTTTACCCTTCCGCAAAATACTTTTATTTTTGACAATATCGAAACTTTTATGAAGAAAATTTATTTAGAATTGTAAACTAGTTTCTAATAAACAGTTATCTCTTTATTCATTCAAAATTTGATAACCTTTATGTTTCTTAACCTCTGTGTTGCAGTATTTTGATGATGCATTAAAATAATCGATACATAACAAAATTATTTATTTTACAATTATCGACTTGAACACAGTACTAATATTGTAATAATTACGTAATAAGTTAATAATATTTGACGTTTAATGGCAGATATGTAAATATCATGGCAACCTAATTGGAAATGCATCCATATCAATGTGTTCACTGCTGTGGTAGAGAATCGGAAAATGTACAAAATCATAACAATTTTTATTTTTATCAAATTTTTAATGAATAAAGAGATAACTGTTTGTTAGAAATTAGTTTAGAATTCTAAATAAATTTTGTTCATAAAAGTTTTCTATATCTGATGGTTGCATTTTAGGTTTTGGACCATGCAGAACTTTTTATGAAGAATAACTTTTTTTCGTAAAATTAATAATAAACAAGTTTCCCATATGCTGCGAACTTTTTTTTTTCTTTAATAAAGTTTTATTTTTTGTCTATTTCGTCTTCATTGTGTTCAAAAAGTACAAAAAAACACTTTTAAAACACTGACAATACTATGAAAATAAGGAAAATACGTTGAAAATAGAGGAAATGCACAAAAACTATAGAAAATTCCTTGGAAAATACTTCAGAAAATACATTGAAAATAATGACAGTATACAAGAAAATACGAAAAATATCGACAATATAGGTAAGGAAAATATGGCAGTATGGAAATGGTGTACAAATTTCTCGTCCGTTACCCCTCGGGTGTTTGTAAGGAGTCATTTTAAGATTAATTATCAAAAATCACAAAATTATTTTAATAAACATAGATTTAATAACCTTTTAAGAAGTACATGCATCAGAATAAAAATATACAGGTACTTAGCGCGTTTAATATTGCTGCGGCCGCTAGCCGGTAGCTTCAGCCTCAAAAAGTTTTTTTTTTTATTGATAATAACAAACTTTTATTGTCTTATACAATTTCCAAGAAAATATCCAAAAAACATCAAAAATATAAATCAGATAACTAAAATATGAGTCAAATACACCAAAACTAACAAACCAAAGAAAGAAAATTTGCACAACATTGCAATTTGTTATTCGCTCCTAAACAGCGAAACGCTGGTAACGGAGCAATATACATTCTGATTTGAACCAACAAAGCACAAATAAACAGATGTACAATACTACACTTTTACCAAAAAACTATACAAAATCATAAACACTCAGAAACAAAGGTTTACGTTTACAAGTAAAACATTAGCTTATACATTCAATGAAAAAGAATTTTACAAATAATAACTGAACTTATGGTACCTATTTTAATCAATATCACATCTTTATTGTTGCCTAAAAATACACTCTTGTATTAAGGAACTCTTTATGTTTATAAACAAAAATCAAATGGAAAAAAATTACCCTATAAATATATATTTTAATAATAATCAAATAAAATATTCAAATACAATAAGATTTTTAGGCTTATATTTAGATGAAAGCCTTAGCTGGAAAACACATATTCAGAAAATTAGGAATGATGTTGCCCCAGTTATTGGTATTTTATTTAAAATAAGAAATTTTGTAACTTTCAACGTATTGAAAATAATTTATTTCTCACTTATTTATTCAAAATTACAGTATCTTATATCCATTTGGGGCTCGGCACCAACGAGTTATTTAAAACCATTAAAAAGATTACAGAATAAAGCTGTTAAATGCATTTATAAATTACCTTATCTCGAACCAACAGTGAATTTATATAAACCTAGAGGACTACTTGATTTAGAAAACCTATTTAAAACTAAACAGTGTACAATTATTCACTCGATGATAATTAGAGAAAAATATTCGAATATTTGTTTCGATAAAGTAAATACTCAACACAACCATAATACAAGGCAAAAAGACAATATAAAACTAATACAGGTAAAAAGTAATTTTGGAAAACGTTCGTTAATATTCAATGGAATTTTGACATATAATGATCTGCCCATAACCTTGAGAAATATTAAAAGTATAAAAAAATTTAAAAAAATGGTTAAGAAAATATTTCTGGGAAAATAACCTATTTCTATTAAATATTATTTTTTTATTAAAGTAGTTATATGTATACATATATGTATTGTGTGTGTATGTATAATATAATATGTATTGTATATGTATATCAATATGTAATGTATGTACAGGGATGTGCATTAATGTGTAGATGTTTATATTCTGTATGTATATGCTAATTCAAATTTAATTTTTATTATTGTTAGTTTAGCTTAATAACTATTATTGTTATTATTGATATTATTATTATTTTTTTTTTAATTCCCTGTAATGAACTACACAGGTTTGTTGGGAATAAATAAATAAATAAAAAAATAAAGTTTAATTATAAATAATTTACATGTTGGTGCTTGTCTAACATTAATTGGTACATTGTTAAACATCAGGGCCCTTTAGTCAGAGAAGATGTATCTAGTTTTTTAAGACTTCGATGTCATCAACAAGAGTAGCTTTACTATTTTCGTTCTTTCTAAGGTAAGTTCTTCCATCTCTTAACCATACAAACTTATAGTCGTGTTCCTTTCTATATTTTCTGGCCTCCTTATACCATTGGCGATCCGTGGTCAGTAAAAGAGGTGAGGCCAAAAGTTATAATATGAAGCATATAGTTTTATTTAAAACACACACCAAAACGTAAAATATCATAAAACGGAAATCAAATGGCAAACTTAAAAACAAACTAAGAAAAATGCAAAATTATGTTTTATAGACAGTCTATCTTTCTGTTGCACTTAATCGCAAACGATCCTATTACTAAGTTATAAAATGAGTCAGAAGAATACATTTTAATTATTAAGCCTTTTCTATAGACACTACAGCCAAATCATTTAACATTTCTTGTGCAGTCGAATTTCTCGAATAAGTTTTATGAGTTTTAAAGCTAAAAAATTTCTTTCAACTGAAACCGATGCTCCAGGTAGTGTTGGCTATTAAACATAACAAGTTGTACATTTCTGATAAAACCTCGTTCAGACCATTTTTGAACATTTTGTCTCTATAATCTCTGGCAAAGATAAGGAACGGAACTGTTTGTCAGCAAAAAAAATTGTAAGCTCGGTTTTGCATCGGTCTTTTTGGAAAAGATTTTTATAACTTTGAACTAAATTGTTAAATAACTGATTTAGAAATGATACGTCAAAATCGGCAAAAAGCGTTTGGTTAAATTAGGTTCAAAAATAATAACTTATTAATACCGTTAAATCGATCTGTAATTTGATTATTATCAAGCACTTCATAAAATAACGCCTGGTAAGTCAATGTAACATCATTGTTAATTAGGTCCTTATTTTCGGTTCTTGCCCGTATACTTGTATAATAGTACTTGTGAAGTAGGTCCCCCATTAGTAACAGTTTCATTTTTTTCACGTTGAGAACGCATAGAAAATGACGTTTGCCACAGCAATAAAACATCATAAAATACGTAGCTCCGTTCTCAAATCAAATATCTAGTAAATCAGGAGGCCAAGCGCTTTACAGGCCTCTCTTCACTATAAATTCGCGCGTGGAAGCAACGAATACGTGTACGCGTGGAAGTGAGTAATATAAACATACTAAATAAAGACAGAACCATTCACACACGTCCAGAGACGAGTTGCTTTGAGAGTCTAGCGCTCACCGGGCCTCTGCTGCATAGGCCGTTCTCTCATAGAAGAACTTGTTAACATACTGCGAATATCGCATGTGGTTCTTTTTTAGTCGAATATATTGTCGCAAATATTAGCGCTTCCCTTGTAAATAAAAGTGGCTTTATAGACGTTTGCTAAACCTTTCGACCTTTATAATTGCCAAATTTATATAATAAATTTTAGATTTGAAGTAATGTGATGAAGAAGAGCAAAACAAAACATGTTAATCAATCTTACGAAAATTTTCATTTTTACATTTTAAATTAATTGTAGTGAGGAGATCTTACGAAAATTTTCATTTTTACATTTTAAATTAATTGTAGTGAGGCCGGGCCTCACCTGCCTCATGCTACCGATCGCCACTGCCTTATACAGCTTTTGATTCTTTTTTGTAAGATCGTGGTCAATATATATATATATTATTCAGATTCTTATAGCCAAGATCTGTTGTCGAGAGTTTCTTTCTCTTTTGTGCTTTTATAAAACTAATTTTGTCATTCTCATTTTCGAAACAGACCTTTAAAAGCGCTGGCCTTTCTTCATTTGATGCTCTTCCAAGTCTGTATGACTTAAATCTTCCTACAGGAACTTCCAACAGATTACTCATTTTTTTCACTAATTCTCCATCATCAGCTGTTGTTGATGCCGGAATTCCCTTCAGAATTACATTGTTTTAATTTTACGTTGTTCATTTTTGTTGATTTCATTGGATAATTGCTTTTTTAGGTCAGCAACCTCAAGTTTTAAGGCATTGTTTACTTCAATCTGTTGTTCATATTTAGACCATAATTCGGTGTATTTTTTGTCCATGTCGAAGAGTTTTTCCATTACGTCGTTGATTGATCAATTCCTGTCTCCGATTTCCTCTAGAAAATTTCTATTATCTGGCTTTTTTCTTTTATTTTGGTTTCGATTTTCGACCGACATAACCTCAATGTTTAGACACGCTTCGCAAACCCATCTTTCACCGTCTTGTTGTTTTAGTTCCTTATTAAAATGATTCAGTTGTTGTTTAGACAATTTTACACATTTAGAATGGTACCATTTAACCCATTTTGTACACGAAATTGACCCAGAACCACATTTAACACTGCAGACACCACAAATTACGCCCAAATCGTTCGCCATCTTGAATACATATATATATATATATATATATATATATATATATATATATATATATATATATATATATATATATATATATATATATAGAACGACTGTTGATTTTCTTGGGGTAGCGGTCTCGGGACGAAGTAAAACTCTTTTTTCACAAACGCCAAGCTTTCGGAAATTTATTTTTTCCTTTTTCAAGGCTACAATAATGGAAATTATTACATGATAGCTTATATGTATGGTTTCCTTTTTATTAAAAAAAAAAAAAACATAAAAAGAAAAACGAAATATGTTTTTTTTAATAAAAAGAAAACCATACATATAAGCTATCATGTAATAATTTCCATTATTGTAGCCTTGAAAAAGGAAAAAATAAATTTCCGAAAGCTTGGCGTTTGTGAAAAAGGAGTTTTACTTCGTCCCGAGACCGCTACCCCAAGAAAATCAACAGTCGTTCTATTCAACTGTCGGTCAAGACTACCCTTCCCAGTATATATATATATATATATATATATATATATATATATATATATATATATATATATATATATATATATATATATATATATAGGGGAAACTGGCCTAAAACGGCATACTAGGCTAAAACGGCATACTGCCAGTTTTGAGTTTACCGCTCAATGTAAGAACCGATAATGTCGGCCTAATTCTGCAAAAGAACACTAACAAAAATCCACAAACTTGGCAACGAGGCAACTATATTAGTTCCGCCGTAATTGTGGAATGCCTGGTCTGACAATGGTGTTAGTTTTTATTTACCTTAGAGTAATTTATGAATATATATTTTGGGAATATTTTTTCGTAAAGAAAAATAGGTAAGTCATCAAATGCAAGCTCCTATAATCATGTTTTGATATACATAACAATTAAAAACATTGTTTAAAGCTATCAAACAGCTGGATTTGTTCTAATATGTCCATTGGTGTAAAATGGCATACAAGAGTCTGGGGTAAAATGGCATAGTATGCCGTTTTAGAAGTTATCAGTATATTTCAATGTTTTAAATAGAAAACTATTTTATTAGTCAGTAAAAAAGTCCTAAGGCAACAACTTACATTTGTGATGCTTGGCTTAAACATGTTTAAAAGTTTTTATTATTTTATGTATGCCATTTTGCCCTGTTTACATTCAGGATGTATTATTTTTTATTATCTGAATGCTTTTTTATGTTTTTTTGTCATTATTAGTTAGTATTAGGGGCTTTTTTGGTTGTTAGCAAAGTTAAATAATTTATATTAAAATTTGTTTAATTTATATGTGTTTTTATATAGATATGCCATTTTGCCCGTAGTAGTGAGGGTAAAATGGTTAATGTTATGTTTTTATTAATTTCGTATTTGTTAAAAAATCTTTGTTTAAATTAAAATTATTTTTTTACCGGTTAAAACTATTATCATTGTAAATTCTAAAGCTATTTTAGTCGTTCATTAAAAGTTTTAAATAAAATTTATATGACGCCTACAAAAAGTAGTATGCCGTTTTAGGCCAGTTTCCCCTATATATATATATATATATATATATATATATATATATATATATATATATATATATATATATATATATAAGGTGTCCGTTATTTCCCGACTTTAACATTATTCAAAGCTCGATAGTTATTTCGGTTCTAGGACCCCAAAAACGGGGTTTCCCCAAGTTTCAGGTCGATACGTTGCAAATAGCCGTGCCACCGCACACTTCATTTTTCCCATGATATTTAAATGGGGAAGGGCATTTTTCTTGGTATTTTTGGGATTACGAAATACTAATTCAGACAATCCGTTTACTAACTGTTGAATACCATTCTACAATGATATATTTACATGTAGGAACAGTTATTTAGCTCATTCGTAAAAAAAAATATATACAGTGTCCTGCGAAAAGTTTGCCACATATGGACAACTTTTTTATTATTGATTTCTCAGAAAATTTTATTCGTGATGAAAGTTGGCGCATTAAGAGAAATTAATTTTAACAACTTCAAATTTAGGTGGAGTATACAGGGTGCTCAAAAAATACAAAAATCTTAGTTTAGAAAAAGAAAAATCTGGGAATTTCAAAAAACTTTCTACCCAGAAAGTAAAGCTTCTGTGAAGAGAAGGACAAAACTCAAATAACACTTTCACCAAAAATGTGTCGTTGCAGGGGAATTTCAGACTAAATTTTGTAAAAAAGGGGATTTTTGTAAGTTTCGTCCTGAATTTTCTCCACAGTGGTTCTCCCTTGGAAAAAATGTTATTTGATTTTTGTTCTTCTCTTGATAGGAGCTTTACTTTCTGTGTAGAAAATTGTTTGAAATTCCCAGATTTTTCTTTTTCTAAACTAAGATTTTTGTATTTTTTGAGTACCCTGTATACTCCACCTAAAATTTGAAGTTGTTAAAATTAATATTTGTTAATGCGCCAACTTTCATCATGAATAAAATTTTCTGAGAAATCAATAATAAAAAAGTTTTCCATATGTGGCCAACTTTTTGCCGGTCACTATATATATAAAAAAAAAATTACGAATGGGCTAAATAACTATTCCTACATGTAAATATATCATTGTAGAATGGTATTCAACAGTTAGTAAACGGATTGTCTGAATTAGTATTTTGTAATCCCAAAAATACCAAGAAAGATGCCCTTCCCCATTTAAATAACATGGGAAAAATGAAGTGTGCGGTGGCACGGCTATTTGCAACGGATCGAGCTGAAACTTGGGGAAACCTCGTTTTTGCGGTCCTAGAACCAAAATAACTACCGAGGTTTGAATAATTTTAAAGTCGGGAAATAACGGACACCCTAAATATATATATATATATATATATATATATATATATATATATATATATATATATATATATATATATATATATATATATATATATATACATATACATATATATATATATATATATATATATATATATATATATATATATATATATATATATATATATATATATATATATATATATATTATATAAAATAACATGTCCTGACTGACTGGTTCATCATCGCCGAGCCGAAACCGCTGAAGCTATAAATATGAAATTTGGTCAGTAGTTTTATTTTGTAACTTAGAGACTCACTAAGGAGGGATTTTTCAAAATTCAACTCCTAAAGGGGTAATAAAAGGGGGTTAAAAGCTTGTTTGGAGAACAAATACTAGATGGTCCTATTAGCTTGAAACTTCATAGAAGTACTCTAAAAATAAATGATTAAACACGGGTTTTACAGTTTTTAATAAATCAACCCCTAAGGGGATAAAATGGGGGTTCAAAGTTTGTAATGGAGTAAAATTGTTATACCGCTGACGAAATCGCGGGCGCAAGCTAGTTTCTCATAAAAGTACGAGAGCACCATTAATCGGCCTGCGCCATTTAAAACATTTGACAACTGCGGGCGTGTTTTAATGATTTATAATATGATGCAAATATAAGATATAACCGATAACACTTTTTGTTAGTTAATACTGCAAAGAGGTAGAACGGATAGTCGTTTATGTATATTTAGCGCAATTTTTTTTCTTATAAGTAAGATTCCTACCTGGAAAAACTAAATGGCATTTAGTTTAATTGCGGATTGGACGCTGTAATACCTGAAATATAAAAATATATGTTATAATTAAGAAACTAAAATATGTGGTATTTAAGTTTACACAAGAACATGAAAAATAAATGAAAATAGCCAAAACTGTACGTTGACACACATCGAATTGTACTACTCCCCCCAACGAAAAATCCTGGGTGCGCCACTGGACAAGGCCATATTGTTTAGAATTATACAGATTTGACATAAATACATAGACGTAGTAGAAATCCAATCTAATACCTTTTGATAAATAAACGTTTCCTACTAGCGATCTACTAGTGTCATGACAACAATACACGCATAAAACGCACACTTTTAAAGTTAAACCGCATCACTTCTGTGGATCAACAGCGTACACTAAACTTAAAAAAATCTTTAGTTACAAGTGTGCGGTTAGCAGTACTATACTGCATTGATTTAAGTGCAGTACGTGGTACTTTACCACACTGATTTCAGTGCGGTAAGTACCTAATTGCTTACTGAATTCTGTGCGGTTAGTGATTGCTATCAGACTGAGAGCAAAAAAAAAGTTTTCTATAAAAAAAAAATTTTACGACCACCTACAAGTGTGAGATAAGTAGTACTTTACTGCACTGATTTAAGTGCGGTAAATACCTACTTGCTTACTGAATTTTGTGCGGTTAGAAATTCCTATCTTACTGAGAGAAAAAAAAAATTTTCTACGACCACCTACAAGTGTGAGATAAGTAGTGCTTTACTGCACTGATTTAAGTGCGGTAAATACCTACTTGCTTACTGAATTTTGTGCGGTTAGAAATTCCTATCTTACTGAGAGAAAAAAAAAATTTTCTACGACCACCTACAAGTGTGCGGTAAGTAGTACTTTACTGCACTGATTTAAGTGCAGTACGTGGTACTTTACAGCACTGATTTCAGTGCGGTAAATACCTAATTGCTTACTGAATTTTGTGCGGTTAGAAATTCCAATCCTACTGAGAGAAAAAAAAACTTTATTTTATTTTTTTTCTACGACCACCTACAAGTGTGCGGTAAGTAGTACTTTACTGCACTGATTTAAGTGCAGTACGTTGTACTTTACTGCACTTATTTCAGTGCGGTAAGTACCTAATTGCTTGCTACCATTATGTACAATATCCCCGGATATTGTACATAATGGCAAGAATGAATTTTACTTCAGATTAGGATTTTGTCAAGAAAAAAATGGGCAGTATTTCCAACAATTTTTACAATAAAACAAATTATGTCGAAAAATGTGTTTTTATTTGTTTCTGGCTTTCTAGATTTCCAAAATGCAAAAGTAAATAGTCGGTCATATCCCTACATACCTATACATTTAAAAAAAAAAAGTTGGGGGCGGTTACTATCCCCAAAAGAGGGGTAACTTTCATGAAGATACGAAAAAAGTGTGCCTTACTAACAATAAAGGAACGCGTATTTTTTATTTTTTCAGCAAATATCAAGGCTTTCTAATACTGAATTTATCCCAGTTAAAAATTCCACCCTGTATAATAATTTAATATATATTGTACGTATGGCTTATTTTTAGCTTAAAACCATTAAAACCTTTAATTAACCATCATAAAGATCTTCGTTATTTTACTCTAACACCCTACATCATTTCATCTGAAATTACAGCAATATTGTGTCGTGGGAACGCTGTTTCGGAAAACCACAGCGTCGCGAAAATTAAATTTGAAAACTACCTAATATCAATCATAATTTGCATGAAAATTAGAACAAAGCACTATAGCCCTATACCACAACAAACCATTTGAGATGCTACAAAATTAAATTTGATCATCGTAGCAGAGACGTATCCAACTGATAATCCACAGTTCTCTTCCATTTACTTAAGGTATTAAACAACAAAATATAGTGTTTAGACGCCCTACCAAATAACTCTGTTTTATTTACCTGTTCCACGACCACGACTACGACCAAATGTGTTGCACTCACGATTGCAAGAAAAAAAATAATATGTGGTACTACAGCCGATTTTGATGTACCAGTCTGGCAGTTCTGGAACGAGACATATCCGCATTAATGGAGTGGGCGACGAGGTAAGATTAAGTGGCCTGCTAGGTTCCCTAATCGCACTCTATTAGATTGTCTTTTATAGCGGCATCGAAAAACTCAGGTTTATCGAGAAAGTTCCATAAAAATATTGATTACCTGAAGGCTAGAACTTACTGCTGGGATTTCGGTGATTTAATACGATACGTTTGTTAATGTTTCCCAAGAATTTCAGGACCGGTTTGAACTAATTACCTAGCCAACAATGAAGCATATTTCCAATATCTCCTTAGATAAACTACCCAACCCAATATTTTCTCGCTCTTTTTCTAAATGAATTTCGTACCCGCCGTAACATTTCAGGTGTGACTAATAAGCAGGCAGAGCGGATTCGGTCTTTCATATCATCTAAAGTTGTAGGTACAGTCACCATCACTTTGTCCTTTATAAAACCTCACAAGAAAAAGTCAAGGGGGGTCAAATCCGCGTACCTAGCAGGCCTGTTGACCGGAGCAGCTCGTCCAATCCAGCTGTGTTCAAATATTTCATTCACATGATTACGGGCTTGTATTTCATAATGGGGTGGAGCTCCGTCCTGTTAGAAACACGTGTCAGTATTTATGTTTTGGTTTAATAAGTAGGGTAATTGGTTTCTTAAAAAATCTGTGTACATTTGTCCATTTAAATGTCCTTGAAAGAAACCAGTAACTCTATCCCCGATTATACCACTTCAGACATTTATTGACCAGGTATGTTGACTTGGCAGAGTTCTCATCCGGTGGGGATTTTCCGACGTCCAGTAGGGCATATTGTGTCTATTTACCTAAAGAAAACAACCAATCAAAAAAAAAATTAAATTTCCACTGATAAGGGATAATTTAAAATTCTACCTGCCCACAATTATGGAAAGTAGCTTCGTTAGAAAAAATAACATTCATTAGGAACCTGTTATTTCCTTGCATTTCTTTTGTGACCCGATTGCAAAATGCAACGCGATTTTCAAAGTCTTGCTCATAATCTCTTTTTAGAGTGTAATGTGGTATGGATAAAAATTGTACAAGTGCAATATGGTCACAACTGATTTTTGACTCATCCCACCATTTCTAGCAAGCCGTCTGCGTCTGGTACCTACATGTGGGTCAATAGCTACGGCTTCTACAATGCCAACTGCCCTATTTTCGTCCGTTTTACATAGGTTGCTTCCGAACTCGTGGTTTCCTCTTCAGACTGCCAGTAGTACGACTTCTGGTTTCCAGCCTTTTAAATGCCATGCCAGATTTCAGGTTATTAGCAAACATCTTCGCCCACACTAGTGCTTCTCCGTAGTTTTTTCCGCACTTTCTCAAAATTAACAACATATCAAGTTGCACATTAAAATTTGCTTCCAGGGTTAATTGAGCACAAAATATTCTATGAAACTCGTACACAAAAGTTCTAAACATTAAATAAGTCGGCGCAACTCCCTAATAATTATGCATTAGACATCAGATTTTTATTTTCCTTTGAAATTGCGCCAACTTCAATGTTTAGACTTTTGTTGTATATGTTCCTTAAATTTGAACGTAATTAAGCTGATTACCATTAAGCCCAGTAATACATAGGTGAAAATATTATAACATATTTTTCCGTGCTTTTTTAAAGTCGGTTCATCGTTTTTGAAAGAAAAGTCTTTCTTTTTAAGTATAAATACTAAATTAGTAATAAATCTACTCTATAAAATTGGGCTATAGGTCCTAAAAAACCCTAAATCAACATATACATATGATAATTATAATTTTTGGTGCACATATTCTTCCCCGCCCCCCTCCCCCCTCCATAATGTTTTAATATAACTTAATATTGATTTCTTTAATCCCAGTATAACTAAAAACAACATATAACATACAATTTTGGAAAGAAAATGTCCCTTGTCATTTCATTTATTCATTCCCGCATCCCACCTGAGTAATTACTAATTATGAATTACTGATACTGATATTTTTGATCTCCAATAAACATAAGGCGGCATATTATTCAATATTTTTAAAGAAAAATTCCTTTATCGTACTACCTTTCTCACCCCCTTGTCTAGTCTTTATTTTTATTTAACCACATACAATTGGATTCTTGGACCCCGATTATCCCAGAAACGATACTACTATTACACAACTTTTTTGGACAAAAATTGTTTTGTCCTCTTTCACCGTCTTTCGTTCGGTTTATCTAGATTCTTTTGCAAAATAGTTCAACCAAATCGATTTAGTGGTTTTCGAGAAAATTGTGAGCATACATATATAAGAGTAAAAAACTTTCTCCGCCGCCATATTTCATCCCACCGCATCAGAGTTTTATAAAATCTACATTTTTTAACCGGTATACTAAGCTAAGTTTAAAAACCTAAGAAAATCTGAGCCGGCGACTTTGCTCAAATGATCTATATGTTCTGTGCCTGACGCAAACGAAGCCTCGTTCAACAGCTAATATAATATATTAACATCTTTCTGGAGGACTACTCTATGGTAGTAAGAACGTCATCCAGATTCATTGGCTAAAAAAATCAACCAACGTTTGAAAGGAACAAAAAAAAATGTGTACGATAAATGATTGCTTTAGATTTTATACTACTTTTTGAGGCATTTTTTTAAGTATAGCGCCACGTAAGAAAAGCATACCATTAGTAGGGCCTACGACAGCAGCGCCTATTCAGAGCCTACGAAACCTAAAGCCGGTCCTGGTCTAAATTAAATACTTTGTGTTTTATCGTGTCATAAACCCTTTTTGATTCACTCTTCCTGTCATTTATATTACGGAAGCAAATCTGCAACACCATATCGAAAACAAATACAACAGGGTGCGTTTATTAACTACCCTTAGATTATTTAAAAGCAGATACAATACAATATAATTTACTTCTCTCTTGCCACCAACAATAATAATATACCGCACAGTCGCTGCAAGGGGTGAGGTGTTAGATGGATACTTAATAACGGTATTGCCAAAATGGGCAAAATTTAGTCAGCACCTAAGGTCTCATAAAGATCCACTTTTTCTAACATTATATGATATGTGCGCCATGCGATTTACTTGAATGATGTTACTATAACTTTTCATTGCCACCACATCACTATCTTTCTTTCTCCCATCCGCTGAATTTTCTTAGATGTTGGTGGCTGTCGATAGAATAATTTATTAAGGCATAGTTTCATCTGTTATTTCTTTAATCTAAGCATGCTGTTGGCCACTGTGTTGATAATACCAATAATAACTACGAGTAAATACTAAAAATTCTGCCCATAGTTGAGCAGTCCTTAAATTTCCACTTTTTACTTATAAAGTCGAACTCATAATCTCAAAATATCTAGTGTAAAGCCAATTTTGTACACAACAAAATAAAGAACCAATGTCGAGTATATCCTAAAATTAGTAGTCAGTAGTAGGTCAGATCTAAATGGATAAAGCTGACGAATTAATATATTTTTTTTATCTAAGACATCCCACGTAGACTTCAAGCCTAAGTACTAACGTACCGTGGGTGTCTGAAGAGAAGGGAAATGTAGTCTATTGACACGGGATTTGAAGGATTGGAGGTTGGGACGGGAAGGGAAAACACCTGCAGGCAATTTGTTCCATAATCTGGAGACCCTATTTATGAATGAGCGAGAGAAGTGGTCTGTTCTAGGCTTTTGTAGCTGGACAGTAAAAGGATGCATACGTAACGCTTCTCTTGTTGTTCTATTAGGGACATTCAAGGGGGGAATAACACCGGCTAGTTCTTCGTAGCAAAATCCGTGGAAGTAGCGGTAGAAAAGAGATAAATCCCCTACAGTCCGGCTATGAGCGAGAGAAGGGAGTTTTCTCGTGAGGGCTGGGTCATTGATAAGTCGAATGGTTCTCTTTTGGATAGAATCAAGGATCTTAAGTCTCGAAGGTGATGCCGCTCCCCAGATGTGGGAGCAGTACTCTAGGTTAGGTCTTATTTGGGAAACATAGAGAGTGTATAAGTTCGAAGGGGAGAAGTATTTTCTGGCTCGAAAGAGAAAACCAAGCTTTTTAGCTGCCGATGTGGCTACTGAAGTAATGTGTTTGCGCCAGCTGAGGTCATGTTCGAAAGCGACGCCAACGAGATCGAGTGTTTCGTTGTTTCGTAGGGCTTGGCCATTCATGTGGATTGGGTAAGCGTTGCCATATTTTCTGCGTGAGAGGGAGCAAGACTGGGTTTTGGAGGCGTTGAACTGAACAAGGTTCTTGGCACCCCAGTCTAAGACTAATTTAAGATCTTGGGAAAGGGATAGGTACATAGATGTACGTCCATTATCCTACTCTTACTCTACAACTCTTACTCTACAATTAATAGGCCATACAACTTCTTTTGTAAATATATCCCATAAAATGTTATATTGAACTCTAGGCTTGCTTCTGCAAATTTTATTACAAATTTATTAAGGATACCTACACCACTGTCAGACGCTAGAAATTTAAGTCCGTATCTAAACTTACACACGCCAAATTAGCTCTGGCAAATCCAAATAAATTGGAGACACCTCTCGCGTAAATTTCCGCGACGTCCGTACTTTATTTAGTTTACCTAGCTATAAATCTTCTGGAAAAAATGCCTGGGTTTACAGACCAAATGTGTTTACTATGGATAGCGGTAATTTGGAGTAAAGTTTTCGGATAGTTTTGTTTGCTTCTGGTGAAATATATACAATGGATTATTTGGTTTTTGTTGTTTTGTTCTATTTGTAAATCGTTTGCGAGATGTTTCCAATTTATTCGGGCGGTTTTACTGAACATTTATAGGATTTTTGACCGTGTTTCTTAGTAGGTTTGTGTCAAGTAGGTTTTGTTCCCAAAAGAACCTAAAACAGAATTAAATAAATATTTACAGTATAGATTACATACATGGATGTGTGCATTACAATTAAAACGAGCCACCCTATAGAATTCCGCTATTCTTGTTTTTTTTAAATCCTGAAACACGTCACATTTTGTTTCTAACAACAGCAATTTTGAATGGCTCTTTCGCGGTTACCCCCTACCCCGACAACCAGCGCGTTAAAAATTTTAAATGGGAAATGATGTCGAGTAACCACACATTTAAAAGGTGCTTCCAGTCCTAAACAGTCCATCTCCAAGATTTTTATAGATCATTTCTAGAGTACAACAAAAAATTATTATGGTTATCCATTTGGTCGCTGACTTAGCAGAATGTCAACCTATGTCCCACGACCTAACTCCTGTAGATATTTAAAATCCATAGTGTACTAAGCAAAACCAAATATATTACAAAATATACGCGAAAGACTCGACAGGCATTGCATAGAAATAAATTCTTCACAATGTAAGGGAGGAAATGACGGCTCCTTTGTATCATTACATGAAAGCTAATAGTGTCGTTTTAAGAACCTAATAAAATAATTTTTGTTTGTTTCTGATTTTGTTAGAAATATGTAATTAAAAATCTTATAATGTATTTGGTTGTGAGTACACCTAAGATTTCAAATATCCCCATAAAAAGAACTCTAACCGAGTTGGGTCGTGGGACCTGGCAGGTCATTCTGTAGGCCCTCTTCTGTCAACCCAGCGACCGGATAACCATAACTATTTTTTGTTGTACTCTAGAAATGATCAAAAAGTTTGCCGCGGAATGTTTAGGTAGGTATTTTGTCTGACAACACCGTTTTTTCTTTAACATTGTTTAAATTTGACATACCTAAAAATCAATAGGGACACCTTCAGCACTTAATGAAATGAGTTTTGTGTTTGTAGTTGTTGTAGAAATAATTAAAAAATAAATTTTCTAATTAAAAAACTGAATTTTATTTTCTAAAGAAAATATGCACATTATGTCAGAAAATGAAATGGCCATCATGAACACTTGCTGCTTAGAAGAGATTCACCAAAAATCGCCCATCAAGGGCTTGGGAAAACTAAACTTACATTTTCTTCAGCACAGCCTAACAACCTTCGTGCTAATTTAGTGTTCACACCGGAATGTTCGTTAGAAAAACAAACTTCACACATGTAAGCTGGAGCAACTCTCCTTCAATTTGATTGGTCAATGATTCGCATCAAAGTTATACTGGCATAGTTTTAAGAAAAAATCAACAAGAAATATGACAACCTTGAATCTAGGGCTCAAACCATCGGATGAAGTATATCGGGTTCAGTATGAGTATGATTTGTATAAGGAGAAGAGTGCGAAGGGAAGCAAAAACAACGACAAGACCCTCACGCTGGCTAAGGACGTTGTTAGAACGACATGTGGCGGTAAACTTTAAAAAATTTAAAATGAATTAAAAAAGGTTTTTTAATTGTGAAGACTCCACGTATATGGGACCTGCTATTTACAATGTGCATAATTAAATAATCTGTTTCATAAAGCCCACCAAATTTACGGTGATGTTGCCATAAACAACATTTAAAAGCGTTTTAACACAAATGCACTACTTAATACGTTTTTATACTCCTGTTAAAACAGTTTACTATATATAGCTTTATATAATAAGAACCCACAAGTATACGTTCATAAACCAGTTTTACTTGCTTTTTCATAAAACGAATTTAAAAATTTAGTATTGTAAAGAGTATTCGCTTGGCAAATAGTATTTTTTTCGCTACTACAGCATAAGACCGTCAAATAGCTTCAAAAACAAGGGCTATTTTTGGTTCTGGTCCGGGTGCCCTTCGATAGCGATTTCTGGGCCCTCTTATTAGGCAGGCTAATACCCAAAATTAATTCTTATGCCTATATAGTTAGTGATGGGTGAGATGTTTCGCGAACTACTTCACGCACTGTGTGTGATCCGAAATTGTAATCGGCTACTAACACAACATACGTCGAAATTTATCCACTTATACAAGTGCACAATTTTAGATTCTGGTTAAAAAGTGGTCTAATCTTCAGCCACTCTGGGTGTAAGCCTGCCTGATGAAGAGTAAGAGCCCAAAAATGGTGATAGCAAGAAGGCACTCGGGCCAGAATCAAAAGTAGCCATTCTTCTTAAGTTATTCGATGGTCTTACATTGCACTACCAAAGAAATTATGCTGTGGAGTTTCTTCAATAGTCTCCTGAAGCAAATATATCAAAGATAATTGAATAAATCGAGCGTTTGCCTATCTCGGAAGAACCGTACTATAAAGTAGATGACGTTTCAGATATTTTGATTCAATTCGTTTCTCAACTAAATACGAACTAATCGTTTTAAGCTTAAAAACAAAAATAAGTGATAGCCACTCTTTTAAACCCTTCGGAGAGCACAGTTTTTGTACAGTTTGAAAACAAAAATAATTGGAAAAAGATATTTATCGCACGGGTGGCATTACCAAATTGTTATTCAAAAGCCGAATAATTACTTAAAATAACAAAGTATTGCGAAGCTCTAAAGCGATATATAAAGTTCGTTCCAATTTGTATGTATTATATAGCCGGGAGAAACGGGAAGATGGGTTGTGTTTAGTTTACATTTACAAACCCGTAGGAGATAAGTAAATTGAAATTGTATTTTCTTTTTCTCGTCACGTGAACAGTAATACAAAGAAAATAATTTGATTTCAGTTTTAAACGGGCTGAAAAGGTAGCACGAATTCGTCTTCCTTGGTGCTCTTTAAATGGGAATTTTTAAGTTTAAAAGAAATGTTTTTCGAAAGAACATTTTAGAAAAATTTTCATAGATTCGACGGAATCGACGTGCTTTTCGTACTCATCAATAAGTTTCAAGCATTTATCTCTGGGTCACTCCATTTTCCCCTTAAACAAAATCAACAGAAATTACCCAAATGGGCTTATTCGGCATTTTTTTTTAATCTCATAATACAAAAGTATTCCATTCGAAAGCTTATCCCAACAAAAATGACCCTGGAAAGACTGTGGATGTTTCTTTCTTTTCACAATAAGTTAATTCAATCATTTTTATATGCTTTTCCTGAGAAATCCTAAAATAAACGCAGAAATCGTCTAATAAATTGGTTTAATGATGACTTAAGATCAGTGAGGGGGATATTAAGGTTGCTGAAAGAATATTTTAAACCCTTCCCAACAATAGCTCAGAAAAATCTTATCAAGAACTATAAAAAACAATATAAAACTGCAATAAGTGATTTAAAAAGAAACGAATGATAACCTAATCAAAAAGGCCTCAAATTAGTGTTGTAAATATCCGTATTCATTAGATATCCGAATCATACGGAATCGGAATCAGCTAATATCCGTATCCATTATCCGAATACGAATCAATTTCTTGACCCGCGCGAAAGCGGTTACAGATCATGTATACGTATGCATGCAACAGACTAAAACATTTTCTATCCGGATACACGGCTAGGTAGGTCGATGCGGTATCATACCATTCGAAGTCGAAGTTTAAGGATAAGAAGGCACCGCGTCGCGCCGTTCTCGTTTGAATTCGGTTCGGGTGAGGCGGGACTAGTTTAACCAATGGGTCTCATCTCATATGATACCCGTTACCCCGATAACTATGCCATCATTTTTTAGGAAATGTCATTAAAAAGAGAAAGCACAATATCAAATATGCCAAATCGCAGACCGTGTTGTTCGCTTACACTCGATTCCGATTCCGTTTTCTCTTTGCACTTTGCATTAGTAACCAGGCGATGCGAATTTATTTTGATTCCGAATCCGTATTCAAGTTCTCGGCCGGTTCCGGATAATCCGGATTCTTTCAATATTCGGATCCAACGGATTTTTGGATACGTATCCTTACATCACTACCTCAAATCCTAATAAATATATGTGGAATATAATTAATGAACATCGAAAATCAGAGAACAACAGCGAAGTGAATTTTTCACCATCGGTCCCTCTCTCCTGAATCCGCTGGAATTTGTTCCCCCAACAGCTGGGGCATTATTTAACTTTCGAGAGGTCACATTCATTGAAATTAGGGACATTCAGAGGGGCCTCATGAATAAGAGAATTAGGGATCGTTTTGGTTTTACTGTTGAGGTCACCAAGAGCATTAAGAATCTCATAGTCAGCCCTTTGACCAGACTTGTGAGTTACTCCCTCCTGATATTCTCAAGCAGGCAGTGGTGGTGCCGATCTTTAAGAAGGAAGATTTCAATGATCCTTCCAGTTACAGACCGGTTCGCTTCTTCCTCCACTATCAAAGGTCTTTAAAAAGTGATTAACGGTAAGGATTATAGACGGTCGTAGCTAGAGGCTTCTGGGGCCTCGGGGCAGGAAGTGATTGAGGGGCCCTTTATCTCCTCACTTCGGAGGTCCCCTATGCTCGGGTTTGCTCGGGGGCCCCGGGTCACTGCCCCGGCGGTAGCTACGGCCCTGATTATAGAACACTTTGGATCTGGCGTCCTTTTTGCGGACAGTCAATTTGGCTTTAGGGGGGGGGGGCGAAACACGACCCTGGGTACATTGGATCTCATATCACAGGTTCAGAGAGCCTTGGAGGAGCACTGTTACTTGTCGAGTACCTTTTGTGACCTGAGCAAGGCCTTCGATTGTGTCTAGCACGAGCTGCTTCTTAAAAAATTAGAAACTATAACTTTAGCAATGATAGTATAAAAATGATTTCCAGTTATCCTTTTAATCAGACTCAGAGGGTACTGGTGAGTGGGGTAGAGTTCGCAGAGAGAGTTTTAAGAGTGGGAATACCACAGGGCTCAATACTTAGCCCCCTTTGTTTATAATCTATATTAACGACCTACCACAAATTGATCCAACTACCTCCTACACTCTCTTTGCGGACGACACCACTATCGCATGCGTGGACCGAGATCTAACAGAAGCGATGAAAGAGTCGCGGGAGGCACAAGAGGAGGCAGAAAGCTAGTTTACAGCCAATAAGTTGTTAATAAACATTGAGAAGATTCAAAACCTGGTATTCTCGACGAGGCAGCTCCCTCCTTGGATTGGGAATGGTGGTGTGAGGTTGCTGGGGGTCCATCTGGATGCCGGGCTGCAGTGGGGCGCCCATATGAGCTTTTTGATGGGTAAGTTGCGGTCCTCTACCTTTCTTCTACGAAGGCTCCCTCCCAATCCAGCTTGAGGCAGGCATACGTTGCACTGTGCCACTCCCACATTACATATGCCATTGTGGCCTGGGGCCATAGTGCTGGTGCTAAGGGGGTCTTTCGAGACCAGAGGACCATGGTGAGGGTGGTTGCTGGCCTGTCCTATCGGGCGGACTGTCGGCATGCCTTTATATGCCTCAGTATATGGACTCTGCCTTCCCTGTTCGTCTTGAAGTGCGTTATTTTCATTAAGCGGCATCTCAGTGAACACCGAAGACATGAAGAAGTTCACCATTATGACACCCGCAAAAAACAAGGGCTTGTGCCTGTATATAGACGTCTCCAGAGATGTCGAGATGGCCCTAACTCTCTGGGAGTATTTTTTTTTAATAAGCTACCGGTCACGATACGTGACCTACCCTTAGTCACATTTAAAAAGAAGGTCAAGGATTTTCTCATCAGTCACGCATTTTATAGTAACGACGAGGTTCTTGAATCTTGGGGACTTTAAATTGTAGCATTGACTATGCCTGTAATAAATATATGTTACCGGTCAAATGACATTCTAATTCGTCGTATTGTTAATTGTTTAATTCAGCTTATTAACTATCTAGTGTTTGTATTAAAGAGAAATGATTGTAATATTAAATTTTATTTTGTTTTGTGACCTGTGTAAATGCACTATGTAATGCACCAATAAATTATTATGATTATTATTATTATTATTATGTTATCAAACTTGGGTCTCCGGTGACGGAGTTGGTACGGCTCCAGCTTGGCAACCGAGAGGCGCGGGTTCGAATCCCGCTTCGACCATGGATATTTTGTGATTGTTGTTGGAAGGTGGTAGAGGAATTCTTCCTGAGGAATTCTTCCTCGACCCAGGTGGTACCACCCCACACATCCTCTTAAAGGGCTGGTGAAACTCCTACGGATGTTTCCAGCTCTGGATGCGTGAGTTGATTCCCCAGTACACCCACGGTACATAGTACGTAGACTTCAGCCTTCGTGAGCTGTCAGAAGATAAAAAAAAACTAAATTATGTAAATAATTAATATAATATAATAATAAATTATATAAAAAAAGTAATATTCCAAATTTATACTAAACTCTTACACATAAATATTAAGAGAATTGAGAAAACAGACAACGCGTTATAACCTAAAAGGGGTATTTACATAATATGAGTATCAAAGAAATATCAACCATTCAACAAATGACAGGAGCAAAATACTATTACAAGCCGACGTTTTAGTTTTACTATTATATCTGTTGTAGTTCATTGTTATGTGCAAATACACTTAAGCACTCCGAAAAAACTTTCAATCTAAAACTAAATCGGTAGGAGAGACTCAGTACCAAAAATATCTCATATATTTTTTAAAATATAAAATTATTAAAAGTTCTGCTATTTTTTTATTGGAGCTTTTTAAATGTTATATACCTAATAACAAACACAACAATTTTTAGGAATAATTGCTAAAAAAATTACATTACGAATTTGGCGAAAGTGTTTTTTCAGTGTAGATAGTTTATTAGTGTCTAATACTTATGCTTAGGTATTATCTGACAAGCAGCGAATTTTACTGTGTGTGAAAATAAGTTAGTACTTAAATTGGCAAAATTGGCTAAAATTGTTAAGGTACACCCGGCGACAGTTTTAATTTTCAGATGTACAGTCGTGGCCACATTATTAATGTTTTTCGTAATAGAAGACCTGAAAGACCTGACCTGGTAGCTGTAACCACGTATACAGAACCAGTTTCGAATTTTTCGTATTAGCGATTTCGTAGTTATAGGAATGGAAACAAAAATATTATTTCAATTTTTTTTTCATTTGCTTGGAAAGTCATAAATATATTTATCGCTGTGACTAGAGTCCCGACTCGGGACCCAACTCCAGTCCCGAATACCGTCATCAAATTACGTCACTAGTAGTTTTGTCGGGACTGGTGTTCCGTCCCGACTCGGGACCCGCATCCGGTCCCGACTTAATAGAAGGCTCTTAAGGTTATGTTCGCATAATGTTATTGTTATTAATAAGTTGTAAGTGGTTTACATTACTTGATAAATGACCATGTAAAGGTGTGGATTTGTTTATATTAATTAACAGTATGACGTTTAGATGGCGCAACTAGAAATGTATACCTAAGTGTGTCTGTAATTTCTGCTTTCATTATTTTTTCACCTATTTCTTTTCAGTTTATAAGTTAGAAATTGGAAAAAAAACTTTAGCTCGTATTGGATACTGATGTAAAGAATTTCATTCATCAATATGAAAACAATATACGAGTAAATACTAAGTTTTGGAAACGTGATGGTAAACTTATTTGGTCGAATCACTGGCTTAGCTAGGAATTTGTCTTGGGGGGGGGGGGCAGAAAATGTTGACCTCGCGACATGAGGGAAGGGAGCCTAGGGAAAAACGCCACAGTAAAATTTTCTGAATAATATTTATGACTCTTGGCGGGGGAGTGCCCTTTTGTCCCCCCCCCCTAGCTACGCTAGTGCGTCTAATTACCCCAAACGCCCAATTAAAATAATAAAAAAAAATTAAAATCCATAGATAACCTTGACTGCATATTTGAACCTAGTTTCTAATTCTAAACAACTTTCTCTCATAACAGTTTTTTAAAATTTTAAAAAATGAAGGTAGTTTGCAGTTACGCCAAATTTATATTCTATTACACACCTTGTATATGACGGACCAATTTTGATTGTTGATGATTTCATTACAAGTTTTAGACCATGCAGAACTTTTTTATAATGAGCATTTTTTTTTTCGAAAAATTACTAATAAAAAAGCTTTTCCTATGTAGCCAACTTAAGTAGACATACTGTATATCATATTTGTAATTGGTGATTTAGGTGAATGTACGATTCGTCTTAAAAATTCTGGACCGGATGTGGGTCCAGAGTCGGGGCGAAACACCAGTTCCGACAATACTACTAATGCCGTCATTTGACGATGTTGTTCGGGACTGAATGTGGGTCCCGAGTCGGGGCGGAACACCAGTCCCGACAAAACTACTAATGACGTAATTTAATGACGCTATTCGGGACTGGAGTTGGGTCCCGAGTCGGGACTCTATATAGTCACAGCGTATATTTATACCTGCCGTAAGTTTTGTATATTGTAATATAATAAAAGTGTAATGGTTTGTTGTAACTTTTTGACAGAAAAGTCCTATAATGTTCCCTCTTTATTAATGCATAAATGTGTAATGTTAGTAATGTCTTAATAGCATTATTTAAAGGGCAATATCATCTCTGTGATTACGCAAAGCCACCTTTTCCGCCTTTAAAATTTACTGCCTTTTTATCTCCACATTTGCTTAATTTTATTTCGATGACGACGAGGCAGGAATGAGAAATTCGCTTGCAAAATTATGGAAATGGTCGATAATCGTTGCGTATTATCAGTTGTGCCCTTCGATTAACCGACTTTGGTAGCAAGAGGCTTAATTTTCACATCCCTAGAGAACAACGCCTGGAAAATTAAGTAGATACAGGAGGAAGAATGGAATTCAGGTCAATTGTACTAAAAAGGACTGGGAGTTTAGCGTAATTGGATGCTAATCATTACAAGTATATCCATATGTAAGAGTATTATTCTCTGGGATTAGTAAAGTTTGCTGAAGAGAAAATTGGATACTAGGAATAGGGATAGTTTATTTCGATGACATAAAAATGCGTAAATTTATTTAGATATGCACAGGGTGTAACCATGTCTAAGCGCTCACTTGAACATATTTGCCCGAACGAATGTTATGCCTTGAACATAAGATTTGACTAAAATAAGCTTTTGTGTTAAGGTATGGTTGGACATTCTATACATTTTAAAAATATTTTTAATTATACAGGATGCCTTCAAAAAGTAGGGTGTCACAAAGTTAGATTTTTTTAACTGTGACACCCTGTATTTGAATGGATTTTTGGATTCTACGTGTAATGTCATAACTTTTTTACTTTGATTTAATATTCGAAAAAGTCATAGTTTTCAAGATAATTCAAATTTAGCATTTGCAAGCATCTCTTTGTTGAGAAAATACTGCTTAAATTTTGACTCCAAGCGATTCATAGTTTGTCTCCTAAGTAAATTAAGTTAAAAAAATATATCCACTGTGAAATATTTGACATCTCGTTTACAGGGTGTTTTATTTCTAGGTCCAAACTCAGAAACCTCCTAATTAAAAAATGTCATTTTTATATTTTTTATGTTACCCTATATATTTTCTGCCATCTTATAGGTTTGGTTTGAAAATCCTTATCTCTAATAGTTTTTGTACTATTTAGATTTTTCGGGATATTCTGTTCTCGTTATAGCATCTTTTGTCAATGGATCTTAGTAGCCATGGAATAGAAATGAAACTAATGTTGGTTGGGTGATATTAAGAATCAGATCGGTTTTAAAGTTAAGCGTTTTTACTGTAAAGTTTATTGTCCAGTTATTTATACTCAAAATGAATTTTTCCAAAAATTAATTAATCGATTTGATTTATATTTTGGGCGGGGCAGATAAAAATTGTCTTTTTGCGAAAGATTATACCGGATGAAATATCATGAGCGGCGAACACTCAGTCCTTGGAGTTTTCAAAACTTAATGAAACGTTTTGATTCAACCGGCAGTGTGGAACATTCAAAATGTGAAGTTGTCAATAGAACAGCTACAAGTGGTAAGAAAGAACTCGAAATACTGTTACCAATTCAGGAGAATCCCCAAGGTAGTAGCAGTAAATGAGCTTTACTGTGTGCTACGTCACAGTCAATGGCAAACCGAACAACGCGCAAGTATAAATACCACCAGTACCATATCGAGCTACATCAGGAACTTTACGATAAAGATTTTCAAAGGCGCGTAACCTACTGTCAATAGTTAGGACAGGTTACTGACATGGATAAGACATTCTCAATACAAAGTGAAGAGTTTTTGACGACTATAAGGTGGCAGAAAAATATATAGGGTGTTCTATTTGATAAAAGTGACATTTTTTAATTAGAAGTTTTCTGACCTTGGACCTAGATATAAAACACCCTGTAAGTGAGATGTCAAATAGTTCATTTCATTTTGACTTAATTTACTCGGGATACAAATTATGAATCGCTTGGAGTCAAAATTTAAGTCGTATTTTCACAACAAGATAATATGCTTGCAAATGCTGAATTTTCATTACAAGTCGAATTATCTTGAAAACTATGACTTTTTCGTATATTAAACCAATAATAACATAGTTATGAAATATCACGTAGAATTCAAAAATCCATTCGAATATAGGGTGTCCAATTTAAAAAAATCTAACTTAGTGACACCCTACTTTTTGAACGCACCCTGTATAACTCAAACTCTTGTTAAAATATGCAGAATATCCAACCGTACCTTAACACAAAAGCTTATTATCGAAAAATCTTATCTTCAATGCATAAAATTACTCCGCGCAATCGTTGACTCACCCGGTACATATCTGGACGTATTTGCTAACACACTGTTTATACCATTAGACATGCGTACGCGTCATAATATGTAGGCGGTGACTTTAATCTAGACTCAGGGACCAAAGTTGGGTCCCGACTGGAGTTGGCGACGGAAAATGTGTCCAGTGCCAGCATCGGAACCTTCATTCCATTAAAAGGATACCGGTGGAGCCAGGGCCATGTCAGTTAAATGGGGAAAATGGCAACACGAAAACCCAGAAAAATCGCACAAGCTGTCAACGTCGCCCACTTGAGGTTATGCCAGTTCGGCAAACTCATCAGCGAGCGTTTGGATGACATTATCCAGATATGGTCACGTGGATTACTACCAATTATTTGATAAGTAATCACGTGACCGGCTGTCATTAGTGTCATCTAGACGCTCACTAATGAATATCCAAACCCGCCTATTTGACACTAGATTTTTGGGGTTTTTCTTTTCGGACTAAGTTTAAAAGTTTAATTGGATTTATTCAATTTTTAAAAACACTTGTACAAATTTTAACGTCAGGATACTAATTTTATTAATTAAGAAACGGTTTGAAATATCAAAATTATGTCGATATTTTCAAAGAAGTTTTAATCTTGGTGGCACTGCTCCCACTTGAGACCATCTCAAACGCTGTCAAACCGCCATTGTTCATTTTAATGTTTAATTCGTAAGCCTAAAGTGCTTTTTCGTGAATCTTTAAAATTTCTTTGGCCTTTTTAAAGTTAAAAGGGATTCTTCCTATCCATCAGGTAAGTTAGATAATAATTGATAACACATTTGTTTGACTGGAATTTGATTTTATCCTAAAAGTTGAAAATTTAGTCCACCTCCACGCGGGCCTTCGTTTTGGTTAAGGATTTCGTGAGGGAGGACTGCAGGCAGGTAATATAAGTGTAAATTGTGAATTTATTACTTGGGTTTGATCATCAATTATTGAGAATTTTCAGAGATAGAGTTCCATCATTTCAAGTTTTTACGTTGAACGTTGTATATTATTAAATCTTGTATAGGTATATCGAGCCTTCCTAAACAAAAAGATTGGTAAAACTTTTTGGAATACCTACATCAAACAATGATTTTTTTAATGAAATCCTCTTTGAGATGCAGGTTATGAATGTGAATTTTTTTCAGTATAATTCCATTGTTTTATGAACATATTATTATTTAAAATTGTTCGGGTTAGAGACTTTTCAATCAATGAGGATTCTAATAATGGGGCTAATATTTGTTTTTTCACACTGTGTTGCTGCCATTTTTAAAGTTTTGTACCTTAAACATACAAGTGGAATATTAATAGTGGTAAATAAACTGGTAGACAAGTGAGGCACCACATTATTTGAAAAATTTCTTAACATAGAATTATTTAAAAAGTGATAAAATGTACCTAATTGATATTTTAACGGTACAAGTAAGATTTTAATATTCAAATATTTTTAGTCGAGACCCTGTACGACTTTATTTTAGAAGTAGAAAAAAATGTTTATGTTTTATGTAAGTAATAAAAGAAACAACTTTTGTTTTACCCACACGAGGTGGTTTTTCTGCACATGTGAATTATTGACATTTTAAAATTTGCATTTATTGTGTGTTAGCAAGCTGTAGTGTTCTAAGGGTCTAATAGAAATAACCTAAAAACCTCATATTAATAATTTGTGCCTTAAGGTAAGAAATTTTTTTAGAAAACTAATTTTTGGCATAAAATTACCTAACTTATTATTTCAAAAAAAAAAAAAAAAAAAAAAAAAACTCTCTCCTTCATGAAGGAATTATAATGTACAACGATTTACCAAATTCCATCAAAAAAATTACCTCAATACCTAAATTTAAAAAAGCAGTAAAGAAATTTTTATTAAAATGAATATAACTAAGAAACTTCAAATTTTAAATGTATATGTTGTATAATGTATGTATACGTATGCATATCTCTATATTATGTATATAGTATATTGCAGTTTCGATTTAGTACAATAGTATTATTTTTTATTAATATATGTATTTTTTCATATATTTCATTTACTTTTTTGTTTAGAGTTATAACTTTTGACAATTTATTATTTCAACATTCCCTGTAATGAACCACTAGTGTTAGTTGGGAATGAATAAATAAATAAATAAAATATTATGTGGAGTTTGAGGTTAGCATTATTTGTTGTATTTAAATTGCTATTGGGATGAAGGAAACTAGTTTTTGAATTTGAGAGCAATATTTTATTATTTAGCACTGTATTGTACCAATTTTTTATAATTTTGTACCACGTAACCAAAAATTTGAAGAACTACTAAAGATGAAAAAAGGCCACTTGAAGATGCTGCTGCGCAAAATATGTACTCGTATAGATATAATATTAATATTTGGTACTTATCGAAAACAAAATGTATATGTAGTTAATTGTTACCAAAAACAGAAGCATTTATTATTATTATTCAATTGGATTTTTGTTTATGATTTCCAATTTTAGCTTGTTTTAAATAAATTTTACTTTTTTATAACTTTTGGATTTTATTTGCCCTTTCTTCATTTAAAGAGTCTTAGTTCAGTTGCACAGACAATTTGATCAAGAATTAAAGTAATTAGGCTAATGTGACAGCACTCATGTTGATGTCGCTGCCTAAACGTCAATTAAATTTAGTACTGGATTAAAAATTTTGAGAAACATGTTACAGATCAAGATTTTTAATTAAGTCATATGTTTAATTAACGTTAAAATGTAATAATTAGGGTTGAAACATCGTTCAAAATGTTAAGCTGAAAAGATTCTAAATTAAATGTAAGGTAACGCTTTAAGCATCGTACTGAAATTTAGTGTCGTTCTCGAAATTCCTAATGAGTTCTAAAGGCCTTTTAAATGTATTACTCATTGTATGTTACTGAATAACAGGTATAAGTAGGAAAAACATTGACAAAAATAAACATTACCTATTTTTCTCTTAACTTTGGGAAATTGTTTTATCGGGTAAGTCAAACTACTTGCTAATTATCCCTGGTATAGATTACTATGAATAAGTCAAATGTTTAAGTAGGTCTTTAGAACACAATACAACTTTTGAGAACAATACTAATTTTTTGTGCGTTGCTTGAGCGTTACCTTTAGTAAATTTTTAAAAAATTTTGAATGGGTTTCCCGCGCAAAGTTATCTCAGTCGGTAAAGAGGTTAGCTGTTTTGCCAACAGTTTTTGACACAAGGATCTGTCACAGATCTGTCATTTTGGTTAATAAACAGTGTTGCAATTCAGCCCACTTGAAAACAGCTGATATTCGTGTTTCGACGGAAATACACTGTTGCGTCTTTTCTCAAACCCTTTTATTTTCTTTGGGTGGAGCCGAGAATCAAAATCAGTCCCGGCTAAGGAATTTTTAATTTTATAAAAAGGAGGGTATCTAAAAGAAGTATCAACTTAGAGCCACCTCTGCGACGTCACGTGAATCTATTGTGCATATAAGCAGATAGGTGGAATGCGTTTGATATTCCGGTGCGCATTTACGGCAAGTTACTTCCTTGCTCACAAAGGGTACTTTTAATTTTTATTTTACAAATCAGGTCAGGTGCTTCAAAAATACAAATACTATTAGGCAATCTTTTTTAAGTGAAAGTATACCAACTCTATTTTCCTATTATAGTGACCGATTTAAATGGGTCAAAAAAAATTTCCGCTCTTTATTCAAGTTAGCTTGATAATAATTTGATCTATCGGGTGCCAGAAAATAGGGGCTCACTCTGATAACTTTCTTCCTATGCCAGGTATTACAACAATTTAGGTAGTCAAATAGGGCATAATATAGGTATTTGCATTTTATGATTATAACAGTGTTGCCAAATCCTGTTTGGTTTCGTAGTTTTTGGTATCAAGTTCTGATTTTAAAATGGGACACCTTGTACATTTTTACTCGTTTTGGTATAGCTTGACTCATTGAACACAATCATGTCTTATATGTCACGTCGAAGTTAGGTATCTTTTTTGGAATTTTTGTTTTTCAATCTAGAGCATTGTGGATTACTTAAACTGTCTTTTTGATCGCATGTAATTACATTCATGGAGTGTTTTAAAGTACTTCTAATATTAATTTTTAAAAGAGTTGGAAAAGAAATAATATTAAGTTGTATGGTATCAAACTACTCGTAGAAAAACAGCTGTTTGTTGAATCGAACGAGCCCACTCTGTTTCTATTTGAAAAAAACTGCATTTTGGGGAAGGTGTGATTGTTTAATTTTGAAATACATGTAAAAGAAAAAATAATAAATGCAAAAGTAAAATTGTATTCTTTCCAACCTTAATAATCAAAAACCAAGCCTTTTAATAATCAACAGCGCCCTAGATTAAAAAAAAAACAATTAAAAAACATATAGTTTAGATGTCAAAAAGTGACAAAAAAGACATACTTGCATTCACAACGTCACGCTAAACCAAAATAGGTAAAAATTTATATTGTTGACTTGTTATTCTGCATTAATTTCTTTTACAAAAACGTATCCATTTTATATTTTATAAAGTATAAATTTTTAGCCAATTGAAAATTTCCAATTAGGGCAAAATATTTTTTTTTTATTTTAGAATAAAAACATTAAGTTATATTAGCTTTTCAGCAGGTTGAAGTGGGTGCGAACAAGTGGGCGCTGATACAAATTGTAAGTTAATTTTACATATCCATGCTGATTTTGGTTTCCTGCCGGCATGCGGCAGCTTTGTTAATAATTTAAGATACCTATGCACGCTGACCCGGGACCGGTTTCGGCTCCCGACGTTGCCAGTACCCGTTTAAATAATTAAGGATCCCTATGCCAGGAGGAGGCGGACTGCCAGTGGCATTGTTGACTATAGTTCAACGCATAAACGGCTTTGTAACGCAGTAAAAAATGACTAAACGCTCGCCGCATATAGCCAGGCAAAGCTTACTACGGCTCAGCACTGGCGCGTGTTCAGACGTAGTAGGTATTGCCTTATGGATATCGCGCATCCTCAAGGCATTGTTTACTGCGTTACGACACCAAAAAGAAGCAGAATTCCAAATTTCAAACGTCTAGATGGAATAGTTTCCAAGATACAAGTTTCCAAAAATCTTAGTTATGGGCACTCACTGACTCACCGACTGACTGATAGATCATCATAAATCTAGGGTACTTCCAATCGAGCTAGAGCTTTGAAATTTGGAATATAGATAGTGTTTAAGGTGATAATTACGAGAAAAATCAAAAATCAATAAAAATCCAATATGGCGGAAAATCATACATGACGGCGGATTCTGACACAAAATAGGTAGAGACTTCTGCTTTAGAAAGTTATGTGTGTCCGTAATGTAGTGGTTATCCCATCCGCCTAAAACGTGGAAGGTCCCCGTTTCGATCCTGGGCGGCAACAGGATTTTTTTGAATTTCTGATTTATTTTCAGATACCTCTATTTTATGATAATCGCAACAAACAGAGATACCAGGAATGAACCTTATCGACAAAAAGCCATTATTAAAAATTTTTGCTTGGAGAATACGCATACACATATATACTAATAATAAATAGCATGTGGTATCTGAACAAAAAGTCATGAAATCCCACCAAAAACATACATGTAAAAAACAGGCCAAGTTCTCGTCAGGACTGTGTGTTTTGTTACCTATCTGAAAAAAAATAACTGAAATGTAAAAATTATGCCAAGTTCCTTGCCTACACGTTATTAGCAGTGTTTTGATAAGCACAGAAAAATATTGTGCAATAAATTTACAGACCAAACTTGGCAAGTTTTCATTAAAGAACTGAGCAATATTGGAACCCTTGAAAACTTGCCAAGTTTGGTCTGTAAATTTAAAAATTCACACAATATTTTTCTGTGCTTATCAAAACGCTGCTAACGCTTATTTTTTTCAGATAACAAAACACACAGCCCTGACGAGAACTGGCCTGTTTTTTTACATGTATGTTTTTGGTCGGATAATAGGAAACTATGAAGTTTATTATAGGAAGAAATAGAGAAGTTCCTTTAAATTTATGTAATGTTTCAAATATAAGCAATTACAGCCTGATTCTCCAACGCTAGTCCGGTCTAATTTGACAACCAAAAGTTTTAAACTGACAAGTGTAAGAAAAAGACAACTAAGTTTTATACTGTGAATTTATTTCTGAGCTTTTTCGCAAATTTATAAAGGAAAGGGCAATGTTAGTACGTACTTTCGATAATAATAGAACTAAATTCATTATAGCAACTCGTTCCAAGATGAAAATCATTTGGAAACCTAGCAAATCGCTGAAATAGAATAATTCATAGGATTTTAATGACGACTTATTAACAATGACAGCACAAAAACCCGTCAAGACATAACTGATCAACTATAAGATCTTAATTTAAACCAGTACTAAATCTTAAAGAATCTGAACGTTAGTTTTTTAAAATAAGTTCCTGATATACTACCTAATAACGATTTAATTTAATATTACTCCAACAGAAATATTTCCACTTATCCCGGGGACTGAAACCGAGGTACTATAAGTTATAAAAACTATTAAATCTAAAGCTACAGTTTGCGACGGAATTAACATCTTAACAATTGAACTATGTCTTCTTAATAGCTCGCCCCTTAGAAGTTTTTGCCTTCGATAGTCTCTTTTCCACCTCATTGGTAAAAGGTATACCATGGCCAAAATCAGCAAATGCAACATAACAAATAACATTTGCCCAACTAGCATTTTGCAAACTTTTTTAAGAATTTTGATAAAATATTAATAAGCAGTTACAAGATTATTTAAATATTAATTGAATTTTACGAGGGTGGTCTGAAAAGTTTCCGACCTCAACATGAAGATGGCAGCACTCGTAAATAAAAGCTAGTGAATTTCGTTGTTCATCTGTTGACAGTTACTCACCAAAGTTTCAGCCAGTTTGGACGCGCAGTTGTTATGTAACAGTCGTTTGAGTGAGTTGATGTGAGTGTTTTTATGAAAATGGACAAAATCGAGTATCGAGCTGTCATTAAATATTTGTTTTTGAAAGGCAATACGCCTACGCAAATCAAAGATGAGTTGGATTCTGTGTATGGGGACTCTGCACCATCATTTACCACAGTGAAATTTTGGGCAGCTGAATTTAAACGTGGCCGTAAGAGCTTAGGAGACGATGAACGTTCGGGACTTCCAAAAACTGCAACTACCGACGAGCACATCGCCAAAGTTCACCAGATGGTGCTAGATGACCGCCGAATTGAAGTGAGAGAGATAGCAGAGGTTATGAACATGTCAAAAGAACGTGTTTATCACATTAAATCAACATTTGGACATGAGAAAGTTGGGTGCCGCGTTTGCTCACATTAGACCGAAAACCATTGATGCCATGCCATGGCGAAAATCCATGAATTACGGTTTGAACTGCTTGACCATCCGCCTTACTCACCAGATCTAGCCCCAAGCGACTTATTTTTGTTCCCTCATCTAAAAATTGCGATCGGAGCACAGAGATTTTCGTCAAATGAAGAGGCAATCACCTTCGTGAACAATTATTTTGCAGAGAAAAACGCCGAGTCCTATTTGGACGGGTTACAGAGATGGGAGCATCGCTGGGAGAAGTGTGTAGATTTACAAGGAGACTATATTGAAAAATAAAAAAACAAATTCTGAAAAAATGTCTTGTATCTTTGTTAGGTCGGAAACTTTTCAGACCACCCTCGTATCTATATCATAGTCGCGATATAAAGCACACTGAGGAAAATGATTCTCAAAAACTTTTTTAGGTTATAAATGCATTATCACAAAAAACACCCAAGTAGAGATGGAATATTCTCGAGAATTTATTTTTGGGAAATATTCTCCGAGAACAAAGAGAATTTATCGGAAATTTTTGGAGAAGTTATTTTTTATGTTGGAAAATTTTGTTTTAACTGCGTAAACTGAAAGAACATGTTTTTTTACCAAAAGTAGTTTTTACCATAATTTTATCTGAAAAAATAAAGAGATGTAGAGATGGAACATTCTCGAGAATTTATTATTGGGAAATAGTCTCTGAGAAAAATGAGAATTTATCGGAAATTTTGGAGAATTTATTTTATATGTTGGAGAATTTTATGTTTTATTTGACTGCATAAATTGGATAACATATTTTTTACCCAAAGTAGTTTTTACAATAATTTTATCTGAAAAACTAAAGAGGCAGCACTGCACAATACCTAATTTAGAAAATTTTTAAATTGTAAATAATTACGCATCTTAGTCAAGATAAAGACACATTTAATTTTTATTTCCCTTATTTTCGAGTAACTTTATTTATAAATAAAACACAACTTAGAAACGTATTGTATAAAATAACATGTCTAAACAAGTTATTTAAAACAACACAGAAAAAAAATAAAGATAAAGATGATCCAAGCTCCATCTATGATACAATAGCGGCATTAAAACAAATTACCTTAACTTTTCATAAATTGTCATAAATTCTCAGAGAATATGAATTTTCTCGAGAACATTCTCGTTCTCGGAAATATTCTCGGTAATTTTCCAGTAATTTATATTTTTTTTCTAAAATCATATATTCTCGAGAATTTATGTTGGGAAGTATTCTCGGTAATTTACCGTTCTCCGGAAATATTCCCTTGAGAACATTCTCATGGCACATCTCTACACCCAAGCAAACCAAGTCTTTTTTTTTTTAAAAAACATTCATTTGTCGTTAACATCTATTCTTTTATAGTAACAAAAAGCTCAGGAACCACAAAATATATTATTAGATATACTTAAAAATGGTGCTGTATTGCGTAAAAGGTTTTTCAAAGAAGTTAAACTTTAACATTTAAAAATAAAATAAAACTTCTATTTGAAACTAATACTATACCTTTTAGGGGCACTGTCATTTCCTTTTAGTGACACTTAAATATTTGACAAAGTTTTTAAAAATAACATCGTTTAGGCAACCATATTATCTTACAATCAATCCTTTTCATTTTAATGTCATTCTGCAATAAAATAAAAAGAAAGTGATCGTAATAGATCTTTCTAACAGCAACTGCAAGTCCTTGAGTGAAACCGAACATTTAGCTGACAAGTTCAAACAAATTTAGTGCAGTGGTTGTTTTTGTGGAGGTTAGAAGTGTGATGTGTGAAAGGGCGGATAAGAGTGGCATTTGATCATCCAAGTTCAAATTTAGGTGCATTTTGAGAAATATTTATTATTATGTTTTTGAAATATTGGTCATCAAATTTCCCGTGTTCTTGATTGAAGGAGGCTTATACAAAAATAGGCGAGTAAGAAAAAAATTTTCAAAAATACTGAAAAATGTTTTTATGTTAAGATATTCTTGCATAATTAAAAGCAACAATTTCTGACTTATGGAATGGTCAAAAATCTCTTTTTTTCGACTGTTTTTACTAGTTATAAATACTTCAAATTAGGACCATTATATTATTTATATTTTTTATCCATATTCACCTTCAGAGAACTTTCCTTTCCGTTTATTAACAACTAGCGCTCAAAACGCTAAAACGTAATTTTTGATACTTCAATAATACAGTGACCGCCAGAAAGTGCGCAGCATATAAGGTGACCGTCCCTATTAGCGACCAAGTCCCAATCATCGACCAAATTGCTAACTATCCTCCAAAAATAAGAACACAATATATTATATCGTAAAACTATTTAATTTGTCTTAAGATAACGTATTTCCCCATATATCCTTAACACTCGTCACAGCCTTCGAAATTAATCTCTTTGGAATTTATTACATCTTCAGTAGCGCCTCAGACTCGGTTGAGTGAGCTTCCGATTTACATGTAATTGAGGTTAAGAAGCAGGCCGAGACAAAAAAGTAAGTTTTTCAATCTATATTAACTTTTTTCACATGTTCTATATTTTATAGTTATTATAAATGTTTTAGCACTGATATTTAACTTCGAAATATTAATATTTTAATAAAATATTAGTATTTTTGATGTGGTCGGTAATTGGTTCAGTCATTTACGCACTGTTCCTAATAGCGACCAGCTGGACGATAATACGGACATAGAAAGCAAATTATAAATGCGAAAAATAAAATAATGTAAGCTAGTTTAAATTTTTTTCATTGTGGGAACTTTATTAAAACATAACATATATCATATTACCCAATTATCGACCAACATTTTTACTTAAATATTGTTGGAAAAACTATTTTAAAAAGTATGGACGATATAAGGAATATATGATGGTCGGTAATTAGAACAATAAGCAATTCCAGGCTGGTCGATATAAGGAACCATTCCAATGGTCATTTTACTACGTGAAATTGTGTTAAATATTGAAAGTTTGAAAATTATTTAGCAGAAATAAGAGTAGTTTCAAAAATATAACATACTCTTTATAAACCAAATATCGACCGGTGCATTTTATGACTTTTCTCCAAAAAAAATGCAGTTAAAAACCCAAGTCGGTATAAGGAACAATTCATGGTCGATAAATAGAACTTATCGTCTTTCACAAAAAGTAGTACGTTACTTATGTTGTTTAAAAAAATAATAAGTAACTAAAACTATAATTTTTGGTTGAATGGCATGAATCCTTTTTTTAATTCTAGATTGGTCAACATGCACAAAAGACTTCAGTATACCGAGGAAAGGATGTTGCAAGCTATTGAAGCTACAAAAAATGGCATGTCCGCTTGCAAGGCCAGTACCACGTTTAATGTCCCAAAAACTACCTTGTTGGATAAAATAAATGGCCGAGTTCCAATTCCAAGAAAAATTGGCGCATCCACCATATTAACTCTTGAAGAGGAAGGTCATTTAGTGAACTGGATTTTAAGTTCTGCAAGACGAGGGTTTCCCATTACTAGAAGTCAGCTCGCTGACAGTGTTCAACTTTTGATAAAAGATATGAAGCGGGAAAATCCTTTTTCAGAAGATCGACCGGGCCGTCATTGGCAAGAGCTGTTCTTTAAAAGACATCCAGAAATCACTAATAGGACCCCCCAAATACTTTCTGGAAGAAGATCAAATGTAAGCGAAGCTGCCATAAGACAGTGGTTTTCTGAAATTCAGCAATATTTTTCAGACAATAATGTTGATCTTAACGATCCCAGCCGTATATATAATTGCGACGAAACAGCTATTTATTTGTGCCCAAAAGGAGAAAAAGTTCTTACCGAAAAAGGACAAAAAACGACCTACAAAATTGCTGGAAATGATGAAAAGGAATGTATCACTTCTTTAATTATGTGCAATGCAGCTGGAGACCTTCCTCCCCCTATGATCATGTTTAATTACAAAAGAATACCTAAAAACATTACTGATAAAGTACCGAAAATATGGGGAATTGGCAGGTCAGAAAACGGATGGATGACCGGTGAATCATTTTTTGAATACATAGCCAACGTTTTTCTTCCGTGGTTACAAGAACAAGGGATAAAATTTCCAATTGTACTTTTTGTAGATGGACACAGTTCACATCTAACATTACAACTGAGCAGGTTTTGTTCCGACAATGAAATTATTTTAATTTCTCTACTTCCAAATTCTACTCATATTTTGCAGCCCCTCGACGTAGCATTCTTCCATCCTTTAAAATGTGAATGGCGAAAAACTGTGTCGAAGTGGAGAATAGAGAATGGAGGAATAAAGTTACCAAAAGAAGATTTTTGTCCGTTGTTGGCAAAAACTTTTGATGTCATGAAAGAGCGTTCACCACAAATAATCCAAAACGGATTTCATACATGTGGTTTACACCCCTTTAGTCCAAATAATATTAAATTTGAAAAGTAATTTGCAGTAGAAAAACCAACAAAAAAATATGAAACCTATCAGCAGCAAGAGGATTATATAACGTGTTTAAAAGTTTTGGAAAATTACAACAAAGAAAAAATTGAGATGTTTAAAAATAAAGATAATGGTAATTTGGAAGACAAAGAATTATTTAATTTTTGGAAGTTTATAAACAACAAATTGTCACTTACCATTATTTCACAAGAAAGAACCCACGATGAACATAGTGCTGGAGAAGATAATGAAAAATACTGCGAAAAAGAACAGGCAAAAAAAGACGACGATGAACAAGATAATGAACAATGCACTAATGACGAGCAGCGTGAAAAAGAATCCAATATTGAGAGAAATGAAAACAACGGTAAAAAAGAAGAGCATAGAAAGAACGACAGTGTAGGGGTAAAAGAAAAAGAAGGTATCTCTGAAGAAAGCAATAATCTATTAAATGAATCTGCAAATTTAACTTTATTGTATGAAATAGAAGAAGCTAAAAAACTTTTTGAGGAAAAGACGCTTAATGAGCATTGCTCATTTGATATATCACTACCCAGTGTTACCGAAATAGAGAACATTACCTCAGATGATGTCAATATTAGTATCTTGTTAAGCGAGACTTTGATAAATGAAAGAGACGAAAATATTCCAGCTCAAGTAAATAAAAACGATTTGCCCTTAAAAGCCGTTACAAGAAGCCCGATGGACAGCATTGAAAATGAACTTAAAAAAAACCTCAAAAAATAAGCGTTAACTATAACTATACCCCAGAAAAAGAGTTGCCATTACAGGTTAGGATAAATGGAAATAAAGAAAATTCACCCAACGTTCCCACCCCATTTAAGAGAGCTCTTTGGTGGGGAGATTCAAATGAAAGTTTGCCCAAAAAATGTAAAACAAAGGAACGCTTACCAGCCGTTGCTTCATCCGAAAAATGGCAAGAATATCATTTAAATAAAGAAAAAAAGAAACAAGCAGAAATAGAAGCAAAGGAAGCACGCAAACAAAAAAGGATCGAAAATAGTAAGAAATTGCAACAAAAAAAAGAAGTTAGTGTAAAAGAAAAAACAGGAGGAATAAAAAAGATAAAGGAACAGAAAGTTAGTGAGAAGCAAGCAGAATTTGTAGTCGGTGACATTGATATCGGCGACTATGTCATTGTAAGATATATGGAACTACTGTTCCCCGGCTTAGTCGTTAACATAAATATAGACACGAAATCTAAAGAATACGTAGTTAAAGCTATGGCGACCAGTCAAAAAAATTGGAAGTGGCCTACAAAAGAAGATGTTTTAAATTATAAAGAGAAAGAAATTGTACAAAAAATAAAAAAGCCGAAATTAATTAACAAAAGGGGTATATATGAAGTCTGTGAATTAAACGAATTATTATAGATTTTTGTACGTTAATTAATTATTTTGTAATTTGTAGTACTCGCAGCATAGAAATAAAACATGTTATTTTCATGCAAGGTAAGAATGTAATCAAAAGTTTATTTTTGCTAAATATTTATTGATTTATTTGTTATATTCCAATCGGCAAGAGTAGATACAAAAATGTTTATATGTGTTCAGCTAATGGTTAATATTTTAAGTAAAAACTATAGGATAGGATTGAACTGAAACTGAAACTTAAGTAGACCAAAGAAGTAAGTCAAAGACTGCCTGTCAGATTTATTTTTATTTTTTATTATTTAGATTGGGTATTATAATATGTATATTGTGTATTTGCCAAAGTTCCTAATGTAATTATGTTTTGAATTACTTTTGTTTTTTTTTGACCTACCATTGAAAATAAAAAATACATTTTTGTAAAAAATGGTGTTGTAACAACTGTAAAAATTCAGGAAGTAGTCCATATCTGTGGCGTTGGTATCTGCCCCACATCACCAAATTCTTTTATTGGATCTTCCAAAAGTTAGGGGGAGGACATGTTTCGACCATAGAAATAACCATCGTCAGCCTAGTTTTGTAATAAATAATAGTTGAGCATGTACGCAACGAAGGAGAATATCGAGCACTGTTATAGATTATAGTTTAAATAACCTTTTTAAAGTTTTCTTTGTCAATTTTATTGTTTTTGAACAATTATTACCAGAGTGGTCGATATTAGGAACATACCTTGTTCGATAATCGGGTCAAATGATATTTTGGCTGGTCGATAATAGGTGCAACAGTACAATTTCGCTTATTTTAATTACTATTTTTTTAAACATATATTTATTAAGTAATTTATACGCCACAGCTAATTTTTTATTCCTTATACAGTACACCTATGATAAAATAATATGAATTTAGCATTATCTCTATTTTTCACAACGTATGAAACTCCAACGTTTTTCTTAGTTGGTCGATAATACGGACGGTAACCTTAATAATTGTGTGATGCACTTTAACTTAAACTATCTTCCAAAATGTATACTTATTCCTAAAACTAGAAAGTTCTTTCTTTATTTAGGTTTTAATCGTGGTCCTCAAGAAAAAACTGAAAACCCCAAAATATGTTATGAACGTACTTTATTTGCAACAAAAAATTAAGCACAATATATTGTTGTACATTTTAAATCCAAACAAATTTGAAACTCATATTTTTCCTTCAAAATACATATGAATCGATCTTTATACCCGAATTTCATAAAATATTTTGGGTATTTCAGTTTTTTCTTGTGAGGACCACGATTAAATCCTAAATAAAGAAAAGGAATAAATATACCATTTGGAAGTTAAAGTGTATCACAAAATGTCAGTTAGGTGAAATTCTTTTGATTCCCCAAAAAATAAAATACGGTGTGCAGCAAAACTATTTAAAATTTGTATGTTTTTATTTTTAAAGGCCATAATATTTTTGAAACTGACGACTCTAACATAACATTTACGATTATCTCTAATAAAGTCTACAGTTGCGTACTGTATCATTGTCATCTACTTTTTGTACAGGGTACTTAACTCACAAAAAAACGATTATATTCTATTTTTTGTCCAAAGTAAGCGAAAATTAATATTTGGGTATAGCTTTGAAATTAAAACAACATTTGCTAATAAAAAAAATTTCTAAAGTAAGAAATGGAGGTACTTTACCCTTAAAGCAATTTCGAATTTTTGACTCTTCCTCGTATACCATAAGACTTTCACCGGACTTGTTGGGTATTATTTTGGTTTGAAGGTATGCAGAACTTTTTCGAAATAAAATAAACTTGTTAATTTCAAAGATAAAATTTGTTCCCATATGCTGCGCACTTTCTGGCGGTCACTGTATAACATTAACGTAAATAAAGCTTGTTGAAAGCTGAACCCTTAACTAAACGGATAAATCAGGATATATTTTAAAAAAATATAACACTACTTATAATACTGAAGTTAGTAGATGTCACATCCGCCAACCCAAATCCAAATCCATGAATGTCTTGCAAATGCTATTAAATGTTCCAGTTTATGTGCTATTCAAATAAATTCGATGTACTACACGCATCTCACAACATCACCCTTTGTAACCGTAAGAAAATAAGCGTCTAAACACAACAACCCCTACTAAATTAGTGGGACAATTTACTCCTGAAAATTAAATTCCCTGTAGCTATAAACACCTCAGGATAGGTAAACAGTTAAGTTTGAGGTTTAGATCCCTACCGCACATTTTATAGAAATGTCTCACCCTTTTAAACAACGCATAAATAATTAATTCCTAATTTAAATACATAAGTCATTTTAATACTGAACCTATATCAACCTATATACTTTTTTCTTAACTTAAACTAAACTAACCTGGGTTTCCACTGTTTTATTAAAATTTAAACAGGGCGTCAAAAAATATGAAATAATAAAATATTTTATCTTTAACGAATTGTTAAAAAAATAACATTAGGGGAGGCTTACCTAAAACGGGACACCTTTTAACCATTAAAAAAATATTTTTTCAAGTATTTAAGAAAATTAAAGTCGTGCCCCGTAGAATCTATTACGATTTAGCTTTCAGAATTGTTTTTATTTTTGGAATATGTTAGTTTTGCCCTTAAATTTTGATTTTGTATGGTGCATATTTCCCGTTATTATGTTGATAAAATGGGATTTATATTTATTCTAAAACGGGATATACTTTTTACTTGGTAAAATTGTGTTTTTACTTCGGTAACTTGAAGAGTAAAAAAACAACACTTTTCATATTGCAGAAGACCTGTGCTTTTCTGACCAGGACTGACGGTTAGTTTTTCTTTGGTATTTTTGCTTTGATAACATTGTGAGTAACGGAGTACCTGAAAATACAAATAATGGTTTAAACTCGGGATATCCCGAGAAATCAAAAAATTATAAATATAACCTACACCACTATATCACTGCAAAAATACAAAATATCTGTTTAAATACAACTATACTGCAAGTAAAAAAATATATAGCCTTATTTTATTGGCCAATAACATGCAGCCCTTAAGATTATTTCCAAGTTTTATAAGAAATGCGACAACATATTAGAAACTTACCTTACTCTCGAAGCACGATGGTTGTTTCGACTTGCCACGCCGGCTTTATAATTCTAACATATTTGAATAGATGACGCATAACGTATTGTGTATGAGCGCATTTCCCGTTTTATCCTAGTATCCCATTTTAGGTAGACTTACCCTATTAAATTTTAGAATATCGTGGTGGTTTTATAAAGTTTTCCACACGAAAATAAGCTTTTCAAATTTTTTACAATAGAGATTAACCTATGACAGAAGCGAAACCCTCTCAAACATTAGTAATGAATGACTTATCCCTCATGCGCTGTAAGGTCGCCGGACACATCTTGGGGCCACCTAGAGTCAATACCAGCTACCAATGCCGGTTGCATATTCGTTAACTGCACCCATTATAGACCGTTCCTAAAGCCGAGCGTTAGCGTTAAATTGGGGCCAAGCGAATCGGAGAGCACCCTAAGGTCGGAACAGGTTAGCACCTGGTTAGGGGCCCTGACAAGTTTCTTTCCTCGCAGGCGAAGAGACTTGTCAGGGCCCCTAACCAGGTGCTAACCCTGTTCCACATTTTTCCGTTGTCATTTTCATAAATGTCAGCATACCAATATGACAGAATCAGTTAAGTGCAGACGATATAGTTGCGAAGTTTATCTATATCATCTGAAATACTGAAGCGCTATAAGTTCGCGAAAATTTAACGGAATTCTGTACTATGACAAAATGAGTGTCATGATGGTGTTAACTAGCATCTATGTTCTAACACAATGCTGATTTCGTACCAAGCCAGTCCAGTCCAGTCCAGTCAAATCGCAGCAGTCAAGAGTTTTCTCATCGAACGCGTCACGCGTTGACAAAATTAATCAGTCCTATAATACAACTGCTTGGAAATGGACGTGCTTCTTCAAGTAGTAATTTGACGTCGGCTACAAAGAAGAAGAAGACTGAGATGAAAAAGAAACTTCTTTTGGGTTCATCCGATTTGTACTAAAATACCCGCTTTCGGCTCTTTAGTCACTTTTTTCCTGATTTAGCTGACCCAAGCAAATTTTAGAGCTTTTTTCGAATGGGTCCAGATTTATTTTCTCTGGCTACGGAATCTAACAGCTGAAGCGCATTTGATTCCTAATCAACGCAATCAAACAGCAGCGTCCGATTTTACTGGTCGTAATTGGATGGACTCGCTTGGTGCGAAATCAACCTAAGGGTCAAAGCTCAGTCAATCAGTCTCAATCAGTATCTGGCAGATCAAGTATGTTAACTAACTGGCTTAAGATTGAGTTACCTTAAGGCGGCTATATTACGTAATACTTGTCAAGCCTTGGCAAGTGCCGAGTAGTGTGTACGTTTAGTAGTGTTTTACTTCCCGGCCGATGTCCGTAAATCGTAGCAAGTAAAAGGAGCTGCCGACTGCAGGTATTCAAATCACCACGCTACATTACTCGGGACGAGCGGACACAAGTTTTAACGTTGACGTTTGATCATGGCAGCAATCTAGTGGTCCAGCGAGATGGTTATGCGGTTTTGGATGTTTATGAGAAGGAACCGGTTACTTAGGAACATTCTCATATTTTACCTGAAAACAGAATTAGGTTTATGATGCCTGGAAGAGCACCTATTTTTTATGTAAAATATAGCTACAACCCATTACTATAAATGCAGCTACCTCTGTAGCAGATTCAATTTCCACCTCTATTTAGATAATTATTAAAATTACTTGAATATACAAATATACACACACAAAGCTCGTTTCAAGAGTACTTGCACGTCCCAGTTTATGCCGAATTTGACTGACTAGGCACGTAATAATAGGGCTTACTTGAACTTGTACAAGTACTCACAGAATATAATATGCCGAATCAAGTTATTTGCCAATAAGCTAAAAAGGGGCAGTCAGCATTATGTCCTCAGTTGCCGCCCGATCACGTCCGTTAATTAAGTGTTGTGGTGGTTTTCTGTTCTGTCTCTGACTGCCTCTGACATCTTTTTGTGTGATACAAAATACGTGTATGATGATGATGATGTCTGTATGATTGTGGCGGATTCATATTTAAAAGATTTCTTGTTTGGGCGTTACGCCACTCTACTGTTAAGGAAAATTAATATTTTAAAAAAATAATAAAAGTCACTGCGTTTAATACAAAAATGAAATCCTGAAAAAAGAAATGTTCTGTACACTGTCAGTGACTTTTAATTATAAAAAGTATGCCTGACCCTAATCTATTTCTAGTGTAGTATATATTCGGTCTAAAACTTAATCTGAATAAAATAATTTTTCTGACGTTTCGAGACCTAATATCTAGTCTCGTTATCAAAGAACCTAATAAATTCAATCTAACTAAATTAAAAATGACCAAAGTAATTATAAAAAATAATTAAAAAAGGATACAAGAGTTTTCTGATAGAATTCTTCGGATTTTTCGAAAATATTTCACTAATAATCGTTTCGTGCTTTTCTGTCAGCATGAGGTTTGACATTAGTCAAAATGACAAGTCTTCAGGTAATGCAGGAACATGACTATATACCGTAGGAAAAAAATATATAACAACCTATTTATTCAATAATAAAATTATTTTTACTAACTTCCTGTCTATTATGAGTGGAATAATTCTAAAATTATATCTAGAGAAACTTTTTCTAACAGGCGTAAATTAATTTAAAGCGCTACTATTATTCTTAATGACGATACATGTTTTTCTAATTTTTCTGTAGATATAAACATAATTTGGCTACCAATACTTGGACAGGAAGTTAGTAAACATAATTTTATTATTGAATAAATAGGTAGTTATATATTTTTTGTCCTACGGTATATAGTCGTGTTCCTGCATTACCTGAAGACTTGTCATTTTGACTAATGTCAAACCTCATGCTGACAGAAAAGCACGAAACGATTATCAGTGAAATATTTTCGAAAAATCCGAAGATTTCTATCAGAAAACTCTTGTATCCTTTTTTAATTATTTTTTATAATTACTTAGTTCATTTTTAATTTAGTTAGTTCGAATTTATTAGGTTCTTTGATAACGAGACTATATTAGGTGTCGAAAAGTCAGAAAATTATTTTATTCAGATTAGGTTTTAGACCGAATATATACTACACTAGAAATAGATTAGGGTCAGGCATACTTTTTGTAATCAGAACTCACGGACAGTTTACAGAACATTTCTTTTTTCACGATTTGTTTTTTGTATTAAACGCAGTGACTTTTATTATTATTTTTTAAATATTAATGTTCCCCAACAGTAGAGTGGCGTAACGCCCAAACAATAAATCTTTTACAAAATACCTTGTTCAGATGGGTAAACATAATACATAAGCTTTGCTGGCAACCGTTGTCGGTTACTTACTTAATAAATCATAGTCCGCAATTTGCAATTGTTTTAAAAAGTAAATAGTATTTTAGAGTACTGCGGCCCACTTCTTGTAAATTCTGGACCTGAGTTTTAAAAATAATTGCAGTCTCCATTTTGTTAGGTTGGGTTTTTGTTACCATGCTAATGGGTATTGACACTTTAATTCTAAACTGTTTTGAAAAAAAAATACTGCGTTCGAGATGATACCAAAACCCTTCGGCGATAGAAAATTGACCTTATTTGTACCGACAATATTTAGATATTTTAGCGTTATAGTTATTTCATTAAAACGGCTAAATTGCAGATTAGCCCTTTTACTACTCATGTTCAGAATTATTGTGCGGGTAAAAAAGCTCCATATACGAGTATATTAATTATGTAGATAATAAGTGCAGTAAGCATGTTGATTATCAATTTTTTTATTTCGAACTTAATATTTAAGAAAATCACAGATTTTTATTACATATTCGAAATTTTTTATATCTAATCGGGAATCAAACTACGTTCTAAATTTCAACAACTTTGTTCAGCCAGCAACGACTTATAAAATGTTTCTTATAGCCTGTTTACATTACGTGCAAGTTGGTGCCATGCAAGAAAAAATTGCCTCCAAGCATGCGCATTGGTGGCTTTTCGATCAGCTGATACAATTTTACTTGCATTGCATGAAATTAGGACTTGTTCTAATTTAATTGCAAGTAGCATGCATTTCTAGCAACTTTTCTAGTAATATTTCGAAGCACCAACCATATATGTAGAAAGTAAACATAACCTCAAAAAATATCGATTTTGTTTTGAATGGCGCTTGAGTGGTTTATTTTGCGAATTTAATATATTTTTTATTGTTTATCTTTATAAAAAATAAACCAGATATGTCCCAAAAATCAGTATGTGGCAGAAGTATGTACAATAAAAGCCCATTATTTAATCAGCTGAGTTAGATATATTTTTAAAGTTGGCGACATTTCTTGTCAGACTACTTGCATACAAAAATTGCATGTGTAAATGGCCAAGCAATGCAATTAATTACCTTGCTATAACTTTCATGCTATAAATTGCAAGTGAAGTAAACAGGCTTTTAGAAATAAATGAATTTATTAGTATCATTGTAAATGATATCATTTAAGGTCAGATTGTATTCTAGGGATTCCATCATCGTGCTGTCGAGGTATCTGGTATCTAGGCAAATAAAACGAACGAAGACTGATCAACGCAAAGCGAAGTACATATTGTTAAGCAATACAAAAATTACAGAATCCTTTGTTGTCTGTAGCGGATTCTTTTCAAATTTTAGATGACGTGCAAATAGTTCTACAGTTGTTAAATGACGAGGAAAATGATTGTGTTACAGAAAAATTTAATAGTGTATTAGGACGAAATGTTAGCCTCGCTAAATTGAGACAGATTTATACTGATAGTCTTCCAGTAGATCCGTTAATCAGTTGCAATGAGCATTTTACCTACGCACAGGTTACATCGTTTGATATTGAGCGGTCATTCTCTTTACATAAAAATATTTTTTCGTCGTTGCGGACATCGCTCAAAAAAACGACTGTGGAGACATACGGCATGCTATAGATATTTAGCCGAGCTCGTGCTCGTCCGGATTTTTAATACTCACTGGGTAAGTGCTTCATAGTATAAGGAATTTTTTGCGACATATCGTTTATTACCGCTTATAATCGGTGCGGTTAATGACCCCACTCCTAAAAATTTCCTTGTCTCCAAGTGTTTGTATCAAAATACAAGTGGTCGCTGAAAAGCAGTGGTGAACGGGTATGTTTTGTATTGATCATAGTTTTGAGGTGAAAGGCACCGAAACAAATATAGGTTAAAGTTAAAGGTCTTGAATGGTAAAATCTGTAAAAATACACCACATCGCATCTACTTCGTCACAATTTGACCGCATGAAAAGTTCAGAACTTCTGACCATTTTTAAAAATAAACTTACGCAAATAAAGACAAATACGAGTACAAATCGTTTCACAAATTATTTTACATTACGAATGCATATTACCTACGAATGCATCTTAAGCCTAAAAAATCTGCAAATTCCTATATTTATTCACAGATTCCTTTAATGGCATCAGAAGTACTGTGTCCTTGTCGCAGTGAGTAAGTTAAAAAGAGACAGGACACAGGGAATATATTAATGGTTGAATTGTCAACAGTTTAGGAACTGAAAGTGGTGACAACATTGTCCGATCGACTTTTTCAAGGTATTGATATGGCTAAGTGTATATGCTTTCTTCAAAACGCCATAGTGAAATCAATTTTGTCAAGATGTACAGTTTTTGTAAAAGAGTCGTTGTACGAACTCTTAAAATATGTCGAAATTTGCATACAAATTTTGAAAACTAACACAATTTTAGTAAATTAAGCAAATCAGCCAGAAGGGGGCTTAATTTTACTATTTCTAGGAAACAGTGGAATTTAGAAATTAAACTTAAGAAAGGGTAGGATAAAGGTTGAAACGGGATAAATTAGTGCAAAAGGGATGGTTAGGGGTTATATCCTATTACGAGTAGATACTACTATCCTCTTTTAAATGGGTATTAATTATTAAAAGAGTCGTATTTATGGTCGTTCCTTGAGTATTCCTTAGGCCTTGCAGTACAGTTTAAGCAAGGTATCACCGCTTGAGGAAACCTCAATGTATGAGGAACGACTATAAATACTAGCCCTATACAAGCACTGCAAATTATATTGAATTAATAATAATATATTAATTATTTATAATAATTCGCTAAAATAAGCTCAGCAAACAATAAAACAATACATGACATATACCTGACAAGCAATCAATCAGCCAGTCTTAAAAAATCAATAGGTATATTTCCTTTTATATGACCTGTATGTTAAAGATAATGTCAGAAAGCCTTTAATACTAAAATTATCCAGGTAATGCCAAAATTAACGGACTCAATATGTTAAAGTACGTAGGGCGTTCCCTAGGTAATGTTTAAAAGTTAGCGTTGCCGAATCGATGTTATATAGACTACGCAGAAATGTTGAGAGCCGTTATTGTTCCATGATTTCTGACATGTAATTCGTCACGTGTTTCCAATTTTTCGACAATACAGTTTTTCGAAAAATTAGTTTTGGCCTCTATTAGCTTGGAGAATGTTAATAAAAGAACTACATAAAAAGATGTTGAACAAACCTAAAAAGCCTGAATAAACCTGCAACCTGTCCATTTTAGGTTTTGGTCAGGTCCATTTAGGTTTGCCCAGGCTTTTTTTTATCAACTTAAACTGTCTGTTTGAATAAAAAGAAAATAATACATATAATTGCCAAACGTTTATATAATTTCGTGCTTTAACCACTCTACATCCGGTACTGTCAGTAATATCTAGTATATAGTAATAATATCTAATCTGCACCTTCCCTAGGTAACGTTGAAAATTTATTCGTACTTTAACAGATATCTCTAGGCAATGCTGATATTACCTAGGTAATGCTTACATTAACGGGTTTTCTCGGATTTAATGTTAACGTATACACTACAATTATTATATTGTTGTTACATATATACTGGAAATCGAGTTATTTGAGGTGAATTAATTTGTTCCCTCTCGAGCCAACCCCAGAAAACTATCGTAAATCCATTTTTAGTTTCCTAATTCATAAACGTATATCAGATTTCTTTGTAGATTTTTATTTTCCTTTACTACACATGCGTCTTACTTTTTGTTTAGCAATACTGTATTGCAGCTGTACCTTTATAAGAAGCAGCTTTTTAAAAACGCATATAAGGACGGCTAACAGAGACCATCCGATTTCAGTATATGAATGTTGCTGATTTTTATAATCCTAAGATTAATATGATATAGCTCTCCACGTTGGTCGATCCCTAGATCCTTTACTTCCCTGTAGTTATTTACACCTACATCTTTTACGGCCAGAATCTCCAACGCTAGTCCGGTCTAATTTGACAACCAAAGTTTTAAACTGACAAGTAGTGTAAGAATAATACAACTAAGGTTTATACTATGAATTTGTTTCTGAACTTTTTCGCAAATTTATAAAGAAAATGGCAATTTTAGTACGTACTTTCGACAATAATAGAACTAAATTGATTACAGCAACCCGTTCCAAGATGAAAATCATTTAGAAACCAAGCAAATCGCTGAAATATCACAATAATTCTGAAGTTTTTAATGACGACTTATTAACAATGACAGGAACAAAACCTGTCAAAATATATATGTTAAACTATTAGATCTTAATTTAAACCAGTACTAAATCTTAAATCGTCTTAGTGAATCTGGACATTAGTGTTTAGTCAGTGTAAGTGTGTCTCATTTTACATTTAGCTCTGTAACCTTCGGCTGGTCCTTTGAAAATATCAACACTTTTACAGAAGAAGAAGTCAATGGAGATGGTTTATCATCGCCGTCGTCGTTACCGTCAGAGCGGTCCCCAGGTAGAACGTCGCTACCGGATTACCCAGTCGACTCTTCTAATGAAGAGTATATGCGCGAAATAAGTGGCGAGATAAGTGGTGATGATGAAGATGAGTATGATGCAGAACAAGGTTTTGGAGCCGTATGTTTAAGGAGAAGTGAACTAATAAAATTTGGATATAGTTCATAAATGTAATTTTATATATTTTTTAGTTGGTTTATGAAATAATAAAAATCTTCTTGTACCAAATATGTTTATTATTTACCATACATTTGAATTAACAAATCGCTCTTGATATACACTATTCCTGTGGTTCCGTTCAAAAAACCTTGCTAGGATCACTTCTATTTTTCCAATTATCCTTTGAAAACGGTATCTATCGAGTATTAGCTGTTGAAAGTTACTTTGTCGGGCTTGTCGATATGCAAACTACCAAACAGACGTACGGTGGATAGTATTTCTTTCTTCATCAAATCTTACTTGCTTCATGGTTATTGTATAAATGAAGTTTTATTAGTTATGATATTTATATATAGGCTGAACATAAAGAGAGTAAATTAGTTTTACTTTAAAATGGGTGGTGTTAACAACACAATTGTTAAATTTGGTCGACACAAAACTCTTGTTTGTAACAGAGTATCACGAGGATTGCCCGGAATCGGATTTAATCTTACTTCAGATGGGCATTTTCATATAGAGGGAAAATCATTATGGAATGTTGCCCAACCAATAAATGATAATGATGCTGCTACCAAAGAATATGTCCTTATGGAAGTTCATCAGCTTGGTTCGCAGATAAATTCCATACTAAGTAATGTGCTAGTACCAGTTTTTCAAAAAATATTGCGATGATGATGCCAAAATTACCTACCTTCAGGAAAAAATTTATCAAATTCACCCACATGCTGCACGGGATACTACAACGAAGAAAAAGGATCCAAAAAAACCAAAATGGAAACCAACCTAGATAAAGTTCTATTTAAAAACATAAATATACTGTTAAATTGAAAATAAAACGCATAATTATGAAAAGCAATATTTATTATTATTTATAATGCATACATACGTAACGTAAACACTATTTGATTATATTTAAACAATATCTGATTTGTCTATCAAAGAATTAAATTGATTTGGAAAACCTAACCACTTTATAAACGTTTTGATTTTTCTTTCGTTTTCTAAGAATTTTCTCAACTAAGTAAACACCTGGGCTAGATATCTTTTGCAGTTCTGCTTCGTAAAAACATCCTTTAAGAGGTTGACCTTCTAATGATTGCAGCAAGTATGTAGGTGGATTTGTAATATTAACTTTTCCTATTTCAAACACTTCCGTTGATCATGAAGATGCATATCCTTTGTCAAATACACCTTTGTAATTGCTAATGCGAACAATGTCACCCAAATGAATTTTGTTTTCTTCGGAACAATTTTCAAATAGTCATATGCTTTAATTGTGGTATCCTCTTTCACACTTGGACTTCATTCCAATGGTGTGGTGTTTAGTGTTATTATAGGTCTTCGTTATAGCTGGTAGTATTTGTAACCATCTGTATGAACCTCTAGCCGAGAATTGTTTATATAACTTATTTTTCAAAGTTCTTATAACACGCTCAACAATTGCCGCTTTTTCGTGCTATATGTGGAACAATGGTTTATATTATATTTTTTCATGAGTGCTTGAAAGGTGCTATTATAAAATTCCTTTCCTTGATCACTCTGCAAATTGTTAGGTGCATATGATGCTTCTTCAATGATGCTTTTCATCGCATTCGTAACTACAACACCAGTCTTATTCTTAACTGCTTTGGTGTACACGAATTTGGAGTTACACACGAATTATACAGTTTATACATACAACAATGTACCGATAACCATCATTGTTAGTAGCATATTGCTGCATTTACGCCAGATCAATTTGCCACAAATCTCTATATCCTTTTATGACTGTACGTCTTCTAACAATTTTTTTTCTTGCTATCCTATGTAATTCATTAACGAATTTAATTTTTTCTTGACTAGGATCCATATTATAAGGTTTCACGTCTTATCAAACACTGATGATGGCAACCAATTGCAAATCTTAATATGGTATTCCTTCCTCTCGAAGCTCTTCCATAATTGACATAATCTCATTATCATGTCAAGTGTGTCAAACTACTTTTGATCCCCACAATAATCGTAATCTATCCACTAACTCCTTAGGTTTATTCCAATAAACATATTCAGATGATTTCGAAGATAGATGCTTTTTCACTAGTAGTTGGATTTTGCTGGCGACTTTTTTCTTCCTACACCACCACCACCTAGTTTAGTACCCATAATTAGCGGTTTTATGATTAGTAAATATTTTTTCCATCGGGTTTCCCTTAAACCACGTTTCTTGTCATAACCGTTGTATGCCGCATCTGTCAATTTCAAAATGGTTTTGTAACTTTGAAATACATCTAGATTTATTTTATCTTCTTTATCCAGGATTGGTAGATTTTTAGAAAAAGCAAATCGTAAAGCTCAGCTGTTCCATCGAATTCAGCAATGCTTTTTTTGTTCTTGTATAACACCATCTTCCCGTTTGTTAGAAAACGAGCAACCAAGTTGCCAATATATTTTGTTGATTTACTTTCGTTTTTACCAAAGCGTACACCATCATACACAGTATCATAATGGGATGGCGTCAATTTTAATCCATTTAAAAATAATCTTGAATATTTTTTGCGGTTGAACTACTACCACCTGATGTGTGCGATGATGTGTAAGATGATGTTACCGTTGATAGGGAACTTTATGTTTCGCGTTTATAAAAACACGTTTTTAAAAAATGTTACTTTAATTTAATTTAACAAAAAGTCGTAAAATTGGTAAAATACAATACAGGTAATTCTACGTGTTAATACGTTAAAGTCTATGTCGATTCTAACTTGAAAACCTCATGCAAAATGCATTATTAGATTCGCATGGGAACGGTGCTTAGCTCAGCATTCTGCAACACAGCAGTTCCATGAAATGATGAGCACATAACTCCTCCATCCCTAAAAGGAACTCGAGGGTGGAACCATCTGAGTTGCCATAAACGGTTCTTCAACTTGTTTTCTTTTAGCTGCTGTAGGCTTCTTCTTGCATATCAATTTGCAGATCTTTTCTTTTCGTGTGATCAGGATATAGAGAGTGACACATGAGACTAGCGTCACGACGCAACCCAGGGACCAAATGGAGTATTTCGAATGAAGGTGTAATTCTTCCAGTGGCTCTTCTTGTAGCTGTTGGAGCTGGACGTCATGGAGTTTATCCAATGGTACGTTTTCTAGTTTCAGTTTGTGTACTTCCAAGGTGGGGATATGTAACACCTTGATGTCTTGTAATGTGACTGGGTGGCCGGAAATAATGCCTTTTTCGTTTTTGTAGGTGAACTTTGCGTCTTTGATAGCGCAATTTGGCGGGACAACAAACAGGTATGTTCCTTGTAGTAGGGCGACGTCATTTTCGGCGCATTCTGCTTGAAGTTTCTTTGTTCTAGGAAATATACCAATGTAGTGAGCATCATTTATCTCTTCGATAATTTCTTCACTGATATGGACGGGAACTTGTTGACATTTTTCTATCTTGGGTCCATTGGAAAGCAATGATGTTACACAATCTAAGTTGTCTTGTAGAGGTAAGAGGTGGTTCTTCAGGCAGAGAAAGTTTGGTCTTAGGTCGATGCACTCGTCTTCTTGGTATTGGTAGCCATTGTTGCTTATAGAAAGGTATGTGGATGGTGGAATTATTATTGATTGGTTTTGGTTTGGAATGGAATACAAATGATAGTAGTCGAAGGTATCGGGATGTATCAGAGGAAAATCGAGTGAAAAAACAATTTTTTCTCGAATGTAGAAAACATTTGTTTCTACTATGCTGTAGTATTTTAGATAATCGTTATCAGTAAATAATATTTGCGAATGAGTATGAATTTGATATAGGTTATTTACGATTTCTTTTAAGTCTGTAGGAGAGACGATACTATGGTGTAGTGTTTTGAGACTGGCGAAACTTATAGCATTTTCAATTTCTGAAAGAAAGTTTAGCAACGAGTCTAAGTTTAATTTTATTTCATCTAATATTTCGCGTAGTTCTATGTAATGCAAATAACTAAAAGTAAGGTCATTTAGCTCTTTTCGCAATTCTTCAATTTTTGCTTCGATTAGCTTTTGATTGCGTGTTACTCTTGTCATAGTTTCGTTAATATTTTTCATTAAATTTGATGTTAAAGACATTTGTTTGTTTACCTTCTTTACTATTTTATTTTGGATAGATTCCAGTTCTGACAAATTATCATGAATTTCTTTAGCATCTTCCTGATCTAAGTTACCAGAAATATATTTTACTAGAGAGCCTAACGGGTTGATAAGACCGCGTTTACTACGTTTTTCGGGGAAAACTGATTGTAGTTTCCTGTTAACAGTTGTTACTTCATATTCTAAATGTTTATATGCACTATACAGGGGATCTGTATGAGTGGTGAATGATTTATTAAATAGTCCTTCTAAATTATTGTATTGATCGGTTATTGACTTAATTTGTTTTTGGAGAGGTCTAAGTTGAATGTAATGTAGAAAGGTATGGGAAGCTATTTTTATTTTAGCAGATCCTAGTTTAAATGGTAGGATTCCCGGATTGGACTGGAGGGATTGTATTTGAATTTTCTGTGTCATCAAGGTTTGAACCAGAAAGGTCATCAACCTGTAACAATGATTTGTCTATAAATTTTCGTGGTTTTTTGAATACTTGTTTGTGGTAGGTATTAAGCGGGGTAGTAACTGTGAGATCGTTGCTTCTTACTACATGCTCGGGTCGATAAAGAGGTTTAGTTTTTGACTGTCTGTCTGTCAGTTTTCTATAACCGATGGTACCCGGTTCGATGTCTGGTGGGTCATCGCGTTTTTCATTTAATTTTGTAATAACATTGGATTTTTGTTTGGAGGTGTTCTCGTGTATTTTTTTGTATAGTTCCACCATAGTTTCTTTATGTTCATAAATTTGGTGACTAATCGGTTCTGCTTGATTATCGATGTCGATTGGATCTTTAAGTTCTAAATGTCCTAGTAATAGGTCGATTGGTTTTCGTTTAGTTACTGAGTGAATGGAATTATTATAGCCTAAAACTGCGTATGTGATTTTTTCAAAAGGGCTTAAGTTGGGTTTTGTAATAGATAGTGTACGCATGTGTTCTAGTAGTGTAGAGTGAAATCGTTCTACTATAGCATTACTATTGGGGTTTAATGGTAAAGTATAATGCCAGTTAATTTTGTATAATTTTGCAAAATCTTTTAATAAGTTTTGAGTAAATTCACTTCCATTGTCAGAAATTATATTTTCAGGTATTTTGTATGAAGAAATAAATTGTAATAGTGATTGGTATACGTGTAAGGCCGAAAGGCTAGGTAGTACGTAAGCCTGGCCAAATCGAGAAAAACTATCGCAAATTGTGAGGGTTACGGTGTTGCCAAATTTAAAAGTGTCTATATGAATGGTTTCAAATGGTTTTTTAGGAGTAGGTGTTAATTGTAGTCTAATTAATGGCGGGTGTCGTTCATATTTTACTTGTTGACAAACTTGACAATTATTGATAAATTTTCTGACGTCATCACTCAGCTTAGGCCAATAGTATTTGGTCCTTAATTCGTCAATTGTTTCATGAATACCGCGATGGTTCGTAATACCTTCATGTTGTGTTTTTATTAGACTTTGCTGTGTATTATCACGTGTGACGTCATGTAAGATAGTGTTAGATTTCAGAAATCTGTATGATGAATTTTTAAACGTTTCGGGGATAAATCTGCACATTTCTTTATACAATTTTTGATCGTCATCATTTTCGAAATAAAACACATATTGCCGTCTTGGTTCGGCATATTCTTTTAAAAATTGTATTGTTTGTTCGCGAAGTGTTTCATTTGTCACGTAAAGATGCCACCGCGTACGGTTAATTGGATTGCCAAAAATTCTCTTCATTTCAATGCGTGGGTTTTGGTCAACCTTTTTAATAACAATTTGACAAAGAAAATAATTTATAGGTTTTTCGGTAATGTTAATAGTTAATATGGGATTTTCCGCACTAGTATGCACTGTTTCATTATCGGTGTTTTCCTCAGGGTCTGCTTGTACCATTATCGATTGATTATCGGTTGCGCGGCTCGTCGAAGGTTGTGGGTCTAAAATGGGGTTCTCGTTAAACTCGTTCATATATTGTAAAACAGGCGGGACGTCAGTTTCGGTGGGGTATATTTCTACCCTAGAAAGCGCATCCGCGTTTGTATTTTTCTTCCCTTTCTTATATATTATTTTGTAGTCGAACTCTTCAAGTTTTAGTCTCCACCGAACTAAACGAGAATTTGGTTCTTTTAACGACATCAACCACTGAAGAGGTTTATGATCTGTAATAATGTTAAATTTTCTGCCAAACAAGTAGGGCCTAAAATATTTAGTTGCCCATACTATGGCTAGTAATTCCTTTTCTATGGTTGAGTAGTTTTGTTCTGCGTTGTTAAGGGTGCGCGACGCGTACGCGATAGGTTTGTCTTTTCCTATTACGCCTTGTGATAAAACAGCGCCGACGGCAACGTTGCTTGCGTCGGTAGTCAGATTAAATTCTTTAGAAAAGTCTGGGTACTCTAAAATCGGGTCGTTAATTAAAAGAGCTTTGCAATCTTCGAATGTTTTAATATATATCGGGTCATCGATATTAACTGTAGCGCCCTTTTTCAGACACTTAGTGAATGGCTTTGTGATGTTCGCAAAGTTTTTAATGAATTTTCTATAATAACCTAAAAGGCCTAAAAACCCTTTAATTTCTTTTGTAGTTTTCGGAATGGGATAATTTAAGATTGCCTTGATTTTATCCGGATTTGGCTTGATACCATCGGGCGTTATAACATGACCCAAAAACGCAACTTCTTTGCGCAAGAATTCTGACTTATCAAGTTGCACCTTTAGGTTACTTTCACGCAATTTTTGAAATACAGCTTTAAGATTAACTAGGTGTTCTTGCAAAGATGTTGAGAATACGATGATGTCATCTATGTAAACAAAACATATTTTATTTATTAAATTTTTGAGCACATTATCCATGACGCGCTGAAACGTTGCGGGGGCGTTCTTGAGCCCGAAAGGCATGCGCAGATACTCATAATGCCCGTTTTCGACGTTAAATGCCGTCTTTTTTATGTCGTCATGATGCATTTCTAGCTGATGAAAGCCGCTGGCTAGATCCAAAGTTGAAAAGTATTGGCAACGGCCTAGTTTATCAAGGATATCCGATATATTCGGAAGTGGATATCGATCATCGATGGTTTTATCATTAATTTTACGATAATCTACAACTATGCGCCATTTCTTTTTCCCGGACGCGTCAGATTTTTTTGGCACGATCCAGATTGGAGACGACCAGGGTGAGTCACTTGGTCGTATGATTCCCTGGTTTAACATGTCATTTATTTGTTTTTCGACTTCTGGCTTATGTATGAATGGGTAACGGTACGATTTAGTGTATATTGTTATTTCGTCTATCGTTTTTATACGGTGTTTAACTTGATTTGTAAAAGTCAAGGGTGAATTTTCGCGATGAAAAATATCGGAAAATGCTGTGCATAAATTTTCGATGTGATATTTTTCTTCGGGATTCATATGTTCTGTTCTTATTAAATCGGGTATCTTGATTTTTTCCGAATTTTTGTTATGTTCTACGGTAACATGAAAAATTTCGTATTCGTTTTGTGCAAAAGAACTGACTGATATTGGGGAATAGAGATAAATTTCTTGTACACTATCGGTGCGGTTTTGGATGTCAACCGGAGCATATCCGTTTGTAGATGTTGTTAAGCCTTCGCGAATTAAACAATTAAATAGTCTAGTTTCAATAATAGTGACGTCACCATTCGCTACGGTGACAGGAATTTTTAAGGTTTCTATAGTATGTGGTTCAATACGTGTAAAAAATAAAAGTTTGTTTTTAGTTTCGTAGTGTGTTAAGGGTAGTTTGGCGGAGGGTGTTTTTAAAACAGAATTTTGTAAATCTAGTTGAACATTTAGGTTTTTTAAAGTTTCGTAACCGATGAGACCGTCGAAGAAATGATGAAATTTAAATAAATAAAATTTTATCTTTTTGTCAGAGTTAAATTCTTGAAAAGCTGGTATTTCGGCACATAAATCTCTACTAGTAGTTTGAAATATAGATGATATTGTGAACGGCTCGTTTTTATACACTCTTGAAAATAATTTTCGGCAATTTCGGGGTTTAAAAATGATTTCGTTGCACCGGTGTCAATTAGTAATTTTAAAGGTGGGTTCGATATTTTTATATATGGTAGGTCCTTTCGGTCATAAATAGAATGAATTTCTATATGATTGGCTCTTGAGGCGTGATTTCCTGAAAATTTTGGTCGGAATCATCGTTTTGTTCAGGGGTGTATGTAGTATTTTGTTCGTCAAAATTTTCACAATTTTCGTTTTGCTGATCGGGTACATTCACGTAATTGGGATTGTCATAATTTGAATAAAAATATTCGGGTCCATAGGAAGCATAGTTTTCATAAGAAGGACCGGGGGTATTCGGGTCAAAGAAAGGGGGTTGCTCCATGTTATAAAGTTCTTCGAAAACAAAATTTGGTCTAGAATATCGTGGGGTTTGTTGTTGCTGAATCATAGTTCTAGGTTTGGGAAAGGTCCCGTGTGAAATTCCGCTCATAGGGGTAGGTCTTGGTTGATGTTGAGGGTTAGGTTTCCAAACGTTTGTTGGATTTCTAGGGGGTCCAAAGACTTGTCTGTTAGTAGGAAATCTTTGATTAAATGTGGGCCTTGGTTGAATATTAATAGGACCGCGTGGAAAATGAGAATTAAAATGAGATTGTTGGGAAAAACTAGGTTGAAAATTATTATTATATTTATGGGGTTAGTTGTTATTGTTGTAAAAATTATGTAGTTGGTTGTTACCAAATTTTTGTTGTGGTTTTTGCAAATGACGAATATTATTTTCCGATATAATAAACTGTCTGGCGGTTGCTAAAGAATCTGGTCGCATAGCACGAATAGTCGAACCTAAGGGATCTTTTAAGCCTGCTAAGAATATTTTTAAAGCATGTGTGTTATAAAATTCCTTCTTTACGGCAACAATGCCGGGGTTATTTTCATGTGTGTCTACGTAGTTATGTAGAGCACTTAGATTCGACATTATTCGGGTATAAAATTGCAAAGAAGGCTCGTTATTACCTTGTCTCATTTGATCTAGATCGAATAATAATCCGTTTTCGTCACGTTGGTCACCAAAATGAGCTATTAGTGCGCTTTTTACGCTCGGCCATTCTTTAGAAATACAAATGCTATAAACTTCCCTAGCTTTGCCTATCAATTTGGCGTAAATGCCGTAAATAAGTGTGACATTTTGGACAGAATTTTTATTTTCGGGTGCTGGGTCCCAATAAGTATGAATCAAAGAATTGGCAGTATCCAAAAATGAAGATAATTCTAATGGATTTCCATCGAATTTTGGAACAATTTCTAAAAGTTTACTTTCAAAGGTTGGTCTTGCCATTTTTGGTTTAAAGTTATTGTGGGTTACTTCTATTTTGTTTAAAGAAAGACTTGAAAATAACCTATCTAATGTAGAATCAATTTCAGTTTTAGTTTTGCTTAAATCTAACTCGTTATCACTATTTTCCTCTATGGAATTAGAATGAGACGAGGAGAATGACATAGACAGGAAAATTGGAAAGCAACTTACATAAATGAAGCAATTTTCATTCTTCTAATCCAATTGGTATAGTCCAACACGATGCTGCACTTTCTCTACCACTTTTTTCGGACAGTTTTGCGCGATGCAAAAAGTTCGATTTTTTTTCTTAGAACAAACGGTTAAAACCGACGGGTTTTTCACTGTGAAAGTCCCTTTCTAAATCCTACCGACTGCGCCACTTTATGTTTCGCGTTTATAAAAACACGTTTTTAAAAAATGTTACTTTAATTTAATTTAACAAAAAGTCGTAAAATTGGTAAAATACAATACAGGTAATTCTACGTGTTAATACGTTAAAGTCTATGTCGATTCTAACTTGAAAACCTCATGCAAAATGCATTATTAGATTCGCATGGGAACGGTGCTTAGCTCAGCATTCTGCAACACAGCAGTTCCATGAAATGATGAGCACATAACTCCTCCATCCCTAAAAGGAACTCGAGGGTGGAACCATCTGAGTTGCCATAAACGGTTCTTCAACTTGTTTTCTTTTAGCTGCTGTAGGCTTCTTCTTGCATATCAATTTGCAGATCTTTTCTTTTCGTGTGATCAGGATATAGAGAGTGACACATGAGACTAGCGTCACGACGCAACCCAGGGACCAAATGGAGTATTTCGAATGAAGGTGTAATTCTTCCAGTGGCTCTTCTTGTAGCTGTTGGAGCTGGACGTCATGGAGTTTATCCAATGGTACGTTTTCTAGTTTCAGTTTGTGTACTTCCAAGGTGGGGATATGTAACACCTTGATGTCTTGTAATGTGACTGGGTGGCCGGAAATAATGCCTTTTTCGTTTTTGTAGGTGAACTTTGCGTCTTTGATAGCGCAATTTGGCGGGACAACAAACAGGTATGTTCCTTGTAGTAGGGCGACGTCATTTTCGGCGCATTCTGCTTGAAGTTTCTTTGTTCTAGGAAATATACCAATGTAGTGAGCATCATTTATCTCTTCGATAATTTCTTCACTGATATGGACGGGAACTTGTTGACATTTTTCTATCTTGGGTCCATTGGAAAGCAATGATGTTACACAATCTAAGTTGTCTTGTAGAGGTAAGAGGTGGTTCTTCAGGCAGAGAAAGTTTGGTCTTAGGTCGATGCACTCGTCTTCTTGGTATTGGTAGCCATTGTTGCTTATAGAAAGGTATGTGGATGGTGGAATTATTATTGATTGGTTTTGGTTTGGAATGGAATACAAATGATAGTAGTCGAAGGTATCGGGATGTATCAGAGGAAAATCGAGTGAAAAAACAATTTTTTCTCGAATGTAGAAAACATTTGTTTCTACTATGCTGTAGTATTTTAGATAATCGTTATCAGTAAATAATATTTGCGAATGAGTATGAATTTGATATAGGTTATTTACGATTTCTTTTAAGTCTGTAGGAGAGACGATACTATGGTGTAGTGTTTTGAGACTGGCGAAACTTATAGCATTTTCAATTTCTGAAAGAAAGTTTAGCAACGAGTCTAAGTTTAATTTTATTTCATCTAATATTTCGCGTAGTTCTATGTAATGCAAATAACTAAAAGTAAGGTCATTTAGCTCTTTTCGCAATTCTTCAATTTTTGCTTCGATTAGCTTTTGATTGCGTGTTACTCTTGTCATAGTTTCGTTAATATTTTTCATTAAATTTGATGTTAAAGACATTTGTTTGTTTACCTTCTTTACTATTTTATTTTGGATAGATTCCAGTTCTGACAAATTATCATGAATTTCTTTAGCATCTTCCTGATCTAAGTTACCAGAAATATATTTTACTAGAGAGCCTAACGGGTTGATAAGACCGCGTTTACTACGTTTTTCGGGGAAAACTGATTGTAGTTTCCTGTTAACAGTTGTTACTTCATATTCTAAATGTTTATATGCACTATACAGGGGATCTGTATGAGTGGTGAATGATTTATTAAATAGTCCTTCTAAATTATTGTATTGATCGGTTATTGACTTAATTTGTTTTTGGAGAGGTCTAAGTTGAATGTAATGTAGAAAGGTATGGGAAGCTATTTTTATTTTAGCAGATCCTAGTTTAAATGGTAGGATTCCCGGATTGGACTGGAGGGATTGTATTTGAATTTTCTGTGTCATCAAGGTTTGAACCAGAAAGGTCATCAACCTGTAACAATGATTTGTCTATAAATTTTCGTGGTTTTTTGAATACTTGTTTGTGGTAGGTATTAAGCGGGGTAGTAACTGTGAGATCGTTGCTTCTTACTACATGCTCGGGTCGATAAAGAGGTTTAGTTTTTGACTGTCTGTCTGTCAGTTTTCTATAACCGATGGTACCCGGTTCGATGTCTGGTGGGTCATCGCGTTTTTCATTTAATTTTGTAATAACATTGGATTTTTGTTTGGAGGTGTTCTCGTGTATTTTTTTGTATAGTTCCACCATAGTTTCTTTATGTTCATAAATTTGGTGACTAATCGGTTCTGCTTGATTATCGATGTCGATTGGATCTTTAAGTTCTAAATGTCCTAGTAATAGGTCGATTGGTTTTCGTTTAGTTACTGAGTGAATGGAATTATTATAGCCTAAAACTGCGTATGTGATTTTTTCAAAAGGGCTTAAGTTGGGTTTTGTAATAGATAGTGTACGCATGTGTTCTAGTAGTGTAGAGTGAAATCGTTCTACTATAGCATTACTATTGGGGTTTAATGGTAAAGTATAATGCCAGTTAATTTTGTATAATTTTGCAAAATCTTTTAATAAGTTTTGAGTAAATTCACTTCCATTGTCAGAAATTATATTTTCAGGTATTTTGTATGAAGAAATAAATTGTAATAGTGATTGGTATACGTGTAAGGCCGAAAGGCTAGGTAGTACGTAAGCCTGGCCAAATCGAGAAAAACTATCGCAAATTGTGAGGGTTACGGTGTTGCCAAATTTAAAAGTGTCTATATGAATGGTTTCAAATGGTTTTTTAGGAGTAGGTGTTAATTGTAGTCTAATTAATGGCGGGTGTCGTTCATATTTTACTTGTTGACAAACTTGACAATTATTGATAAATTTTCTGACGTCATCACTCAGCTTAGGCCAATAGTATTTGGTCCTTAATTCGTCAATTGTTTCATGAATACCGCGATGGTTCGTAATACCTTCATGTTGTGTTTTTATTAGACTTTGCTGTGTATTATCACGTGTGACGTCATGTAAGATAGTGTTAGATTTCAGAAATCTGTATGATGAATTTTTAAACGTTTCGGGGATAAATCTGCACATTTCTTTATACAATTTTTGATCGTCATCATTTTCGAAATAAAACACATATTGCCGTCTTGGTTCGGCATATTCTTTTAAAAATTGTATTGTTTGTTCGCGAAGTGTTTCATTTGTCACGTAAAGATGCCACCGCGTACGGTTAATTGGATTGCCAAAAATTCTCTTCATTTCAATGCGTGGGTTTTGGTCAACCTTTTTAATAACAATTTGACAAAGAAAATAATTTATAGGTTTTTCGGTAATGTTAATAGTTAATATGGGATTTTCCGCACTAGTATGCACTGTTTCATTATCGGTGTTTTCCTCAGGGTCTGCTTGTACCATTATCGATTGATTATCGGTTGCGCGGCTCGTCGAAGGTTGTGGGTCTAAAATGGGGTTCTCGTTAAACTCGTTCATATATTGTAAAACAGGCGGGACGTCAGTTTCGGTGGGGTATATTTCTACCCTAGAAAGCGCATCCGCGTTTGTATTTTTCTTCCCTTTCTTATATATTATTTTGTAGTCGAACTCTTCAAGTTTTAGTCTCCACCGAACTAAACGAGAATTTGGTTCTTTTAACGACATCAACCACTGAAGAGGTTTATGATCTGTAATAATGTTAAATTTTCTGCCAAACAAGTAGGGCCTAAAATATTTAGTTGCCCATACTATGGCTAGTAATTCCTTTTCTATGGTTGAGTAGTTTTGTTCTGCGTTGTTAAGGGTGCGCGACGCGTACGCGATAGGTTTGTCTTTTCCTATTACGCCTTGTGATAAAACAGCGCCGACGGCAACGTTGCTTGCGTCGGTAGTCAGATTAAATTCTTTAGAAAAGTCTGGGTACTCTAAAATCGGGTCGTTAATTAAAAGAGCTTTGCAATCTTCGAATGTTTTAATATATATCGGGTCATCGATATTAACTGTAGCGCCCTTTTTCAGACACTTAGTGAATGGCTTTGTGATGTTCGCAAAGTTTTTAATGAATTTTCTATAATAACCTAAAAGGCCTAAAAACCCTTTAATTTCTTTTGTAGTTTTCGGAATGGGATAATTTAAGATTGCCTTGATTTTATCCGGATTTGGCTTGATACCATCGGGCGTTATAACATGACCCAAAAACGCAACTTCTTTGCGCAAGAATTCTGACTTATCAAGTTGCACCTTTAGGTTACTTTCACGCAATTTTTGAAATACAGCTTTAAGATTAACTAGGTGTTCTTGCAAAGATGTTGAGAATACGATGATGTCATCTATGTAAACAAAACATATTTTATTTATTAAATTTTTGAGCACATTATCCATGACGCGCTGAAACGTTGCGGGGGCGTTCTTGAGCCCGAAAGGCATGCGCAGATACTCATAATGCCCGTTTTCGACGTTAAATGCCGTCTTTTTTATGTCGTCATGATGCATTTCTAGCTGATGAAAGCCGCTGGCTAGATCCAAAGTTGAAAAGTATTGGCAACGGCCTAGTTTATCAAGGATATCCGATATATTCGGAAGTGGATATCGATCATCGATGGTTTTATCATTAATTTTACGATAATCTACAACTATGCGCCATTTCTTTTTCCCGGACGCGTCAGATTTTTTTGGCACGATCCAGATTGGAGACGACCAGGGTGAGTCACTTGGTCGTATGATTCCCTGGTTTAACATGTCATTTATTTGTTTTTCGACTTCTGGCTTATGTATGAATGGGTAACGGTACGATTTAGTGTATATTGTTATTTCGTCTATCGTTTTTATACGGTGTTTAACTTGATTTGTAAAAGTCAAGGGTGAATTTTCGCGATGAAAAATATCGGAAAATGCTGTGCATAAATTTTCGATGTGATATTTTTCTTCGGGATTCATATGTTCTGTTCTTATTAAATCGGGTATCTTGATTTTTTCCGAATTTTTGTTATGTTCTACGGTAACATGAAAAATTTCGTATTCGTTTTGTGCAAAAGAACTGACTGATATTGGGGAATAGAGATAAATTTCTTGTACACTATCGGTGCGGTTTTGGATGTCAACCGGAGCATATCCGTTTGTAGATGTTGTTAAGCCTTCGCGAATTAAACAATTAAATAGTCTAGTTTCAATAATAGTGACGTCACCATTCGCTACGGTGACAGGAATTTTTAAGGTTTCTATAGTATGTGGTTCAATACGTGTAAAAAATAAAAGTTTGTTTTTAGTTTCGTAGTGTGTTAAGGGTAGTTTGGCGGAGGGTGTTTTTAAAACAGAATTTTGTAAATCTAGTTGAACATTTAGGTTTTTTAAAGTTTCGTAACCGATGAGACCGTCGAAGAAATGATGAAATTTAAATAAATAAAATTTTATCTTTTTGTCAGAGTTAAATTCTTGAAAAGCTGGTATTTCGGCACATAAATCTCTACTAGTAGTTTGAAATATAGATGATATTGTGAACGGCTCGTTTTTATACACTCTTGAAAATAATTTTCGGCAATTTCGGGGTTTAAAAATGATTTCGTTGCACCGGTGTCAATTAGTAATTTTAAAGGTGGGTTCGATATTTTTATATATGGTAGGTCCTTTCGGTCATAAATAGAATGAATTTCTATATGATTGGCTCTTGAGGCGTGATTTCCTGAAAATTTTGGTCGGAATCATCGTTTTGTTCAGGGGTGTATGTAGTATTTTGTTCGTCAAAATTTTCACAATTTTCGTTTTGCTGATCGGGTACATTCACGTAATTGGGATTGTCATAATTTGAATAAAAATATTCGGGTCCATAGGAAGCATAGTTTTCATAAGAAGGACCGGGGGTATTCGGGTCAAAGAAAGGGGGTTGCTCCATGTTATAAAGTTCTTCGAAAACAAAATTTGGTCTAGAATATCGTGGGGTTTGTTGTTGCTGAATCATAGTTCTAGGTTTGGGAAAGGTCCCGTGTGAAATTCCGCTCATAGGGGTAGGTCTTGGTTGATGTTGAGGGTTAGGTTTCCAAACGTTTGTTGGATTTCTAGGGGGTCCAAAGACTTGTCTGTTAGTAGGAAATCTTTGATTAAATGTGGGCCTTGGTTGAATATTAATAGGACCGCGTGGAAAATGAGAATTAAAATGAGATTGTTGGGAAAAACTAGGTTGAAAATTATTATTATATTTATGGGGTTAGTTGTTATTGTTGTAAAAATTATGTAGTTGGTTGTTACCAAATTTTTGTTGTGGTTTTTGCAAATGACGAATATTATTTTCCGATATAATAAACTGTCTGGCGGTTGCTAAAGAATCTGGTCGCATAGCACGAATAGTCGAACCTAAGGGATCTTTTAAGCCTGCTAAGAATATTTTTAAAGCATGTGTGTTATAAAATTCCTTCTTTACGGCAACAATGCCGGGGTTATTTTCATGTGTGTCTACGTAGTTATGTAGAGCACTTAGATTCGACATTATTCGGGTATAAAATTGCAAAGAAGGCTCGTTATTACCTTGTCTCATTTGATCTAGATCGAATAATAATCCGTTTTCGTCACGTTGGTCACCAAAATGAGCTATTAGTGCGCTTTTTACGCTCGGCCATTCTTTAGAAATACAAATGCTATAAACTTCCCTAGCTTTGCCTATCAATTTGGCGTAAATGCCGTAAATAAGTGTGACATTTTGGACAGAATTTTTATTTTCGGGTGCTGGGTCCCAATAAGTATGAATCAAAGAATTGGCAGTATCCAAAAATGAAGATAATTCTAATGGATTTCCATCGAATTTTGGAACAATTTCTAAAAGTTTACTTTCAAAGGTTGGTCTTGCCATTTTTGGTTTAAAGTTATTGTGGGTTACTTCTATTTTGTTTAAAGAAAGACTTGAAAATAACCTATCTAATGTAGAATCAATTTCAGTTTTAGTTTTGCTTAAATCTAACTCGTTATCACTATTTTCCTCTATGGAATTAGAATGAGACGAGGAGAATGACATAGACAGGAAAATTGGAAAGCAACTTACATAAATGAAGCAATTTTCATTCTTCTAATCCAATTGGTATAGTCCAACACGATGCTGCACTTTCTCTACCACTTTTTTCGGACAGTTTTGCGCGATGCAAAAAGTTCGATTTTTTTTCTTAGAACAAACGGTTAAAACCGACGGGTTTTTCACTGTGAAAGTCCCTTTCTAAATCCTACCGACTGCGCCACTTTATGTTTCGCGTTTATAAAAACACGTTTTTAAAAAATGTTACTTTAATTTAATTTAACAAAAAGTCGTAAAATTGGTAAAATACAATACAGGTAATTCTACGTGTTAATACGTTAAAGTCTATGTCGATTCTAACTTGAAAACCTCATGCAAAATGCATTATTAGATTCGCATGGGAACGGTGCTTAGCTCAGCATTCTGCAACACAGCAGTTCCATGAAATGATGAGCACATAACTGGAAGGGGTTTCGAACAGTGACTCGCGCTTTCCATATATTTTTTTAGCAATAATGTCTTCCTTAGCATAGAGTATTTTGCCCATAAAGAATTCGAAGAAAATGATTGAGCGGGTCTCCGAAGTATCCAAGTAGCACAGTCTCATGTATATGTTTAACACAATTTTCTGCCATTCACTGTTGAAATGTAGTATGTTCTTTATCGTACAGTTTTTTAGATTTATTAGATAATAAACTTTTAGTAGATTTTTCAGCTTTGTTACCAATTTCTTCAGAAATTTTACATATTTTTTTTGATCTTCTGACAGCCCACGAAGACCGAAGTCTAAGTACTATGTACCGTGGGTGTACTGGGGAATCGACTCACACATCCAGAGCTGGAAGCATCCGTAGGGATTTCACCAGCCCTTTAACAGGATGTGTGGGGTGGTACCACCTCGGCCGAGGAAGAATTCCTCTACCACCTTCCAACAACAATCACAAAATATCCATGGTCGAAGCGGGATTCGAACCCGCGCCTCTCGGTTGCAAAGCTTTCGCCGTACCAACTCGGCCACCGTACTTCCATTTCGGCAGTATCAAATCAAATATTTTGTTTACAAAAACAATATGGTGCTAAATGCCATTTCCCTAGTGCCTATCTCAAATATCAAATTAGATATGTTATCGATGCAATAAAAACTGTAGTAAAACATAAAATTTTGTATGCACCTCTGGCATTACTCGATGTTTATACGCTTACTTACAAACTCTCGGACCAGGGGCCCTCGAGTTTGCAAGATTGTCCCCCAGGGGGCATAAACATCTTCATAATGCCCTTGGTACATAAATAACCATTACGACCACTCGCTACGAATATAGTCGGTGTATGTTCAAAAAACGATTCCTTCCATTTGTAGCAGTAATGTTAATAATGACCTTATGCTCAAAACCTTTTCAGAAAACTCCCCGCATTAATAATCAAAGCTTCTTTATTCGTGCCTAATTGTACTTTGATGACACGACAGAAATCAGGCATTGGCCCCTCAAATTATGGAAATTGTCGATGATCGTTCTGTATTATCAGTTAAGGCCTATGATTAACCGACTGGGGCACAGAAAGGACTAATTGTCATATCCCCAGAGAGCACCGCCTGGAAATTTAAGTAGGGACTGGCTTGAATAAAAGGCAATATTACAGAAAATTACTGACAAAATGCGCGGTTATAGATTGAAAAAATTTAGGAGTATTTAATACTTGAATAATTATTTATTTTGATGCTAATGATAGATAGTTTTACCTTACGCTACGGATTTTGACTAAAATCTTTAAACCACATATTATACATATCGAGGGTTTAGAACCATAGTGACGTAACTACTATTCTCGTTTTTGAGATACGCGACCCTTAAAATACATAAATATGTTAGAAACTTGGTGCCAAACGATCGGAAGAGAAAACTTTGATAATAAAAGAGAGAAACATCCGTAACTACAAATCTGCATTATTATTTAGAGCAACAATATCGTAAGAGCGCATACGTCATTTATGCTCGAGTAGCGATTTTAAGACTCGTTCGTAAGTGGCGATACGTTCTTTTGGTTCTAAGTCGGCGCCGCGTCCCTTGCGAAGTGCTTCAGATAAGCTAAAATTCTAACCTTAGAAAAATTAATTTAAGAGCTCATTCTGGTGTAGTAATTGTGTGCCTTTAGTGTCCATTTATTAACAATTTAAAATATTTAATTTGTCTAGAGGAAGAAAGTGTGTGGATTTCGTCCTGAAAAATCGTAAGTACTTATTGATATTGTTTAAATTTATTTTTCGACTTACAGCTACTAACATCATTTCTATAATTTTTTAACTTTAAATATAATTCAAATATTCGGATATTTCAGTGTTTGTTTTTCTATACCATAAATATATTTAATATACCAATATACCATTATTTCTCGTGATAATAATTTTTAGTAATTTATTTCCACTGCGTGGTGACCAAATTTACTGCAAGTTGCCTCTTTGGTTGTTCTCCATAGCATGTGACGTATTCCCGTTCATCCATGGCTTAAACAGTTGCAAAGGCGTAGTATTTTATGTGTAACTTTTTCGGGATATACGTGTTGACTACAACAATTGTAAGTGTTTTTTGGATTTTTCTTTATCTATAAGCTTTAAAAATCGGCGCGTCAGTGCCAAGTATGTGGATAAATGGTTTCTTTTCATCTGAAACTGTCCTTTTACAGATTCGCTCGGTGACATATAGGCGCCGCGAAAAGCCGAGGAACAGCCCGCGAAGTCGGATGTTTAGCGTTCTGTATCTTTCTGTCTTTGTCCTACTGCACTATATGAAATAGAACAAAAGGCTAGTTATGAATAAATGGTGTCGTCTCCTCTTACCGAATGTCAATGGTTAATAACAATTTATCGCCAAGAAATTTGGAAAAAGTACCGAAATCGTTACCTAAAATTTGCCAAAAAAAAAATTAAAACAACAAAGCAACAGTGTCTGGTACAGTAAGAATCTGAAAGCACTCGAACATTTTTAAGAGCTATGTAAACATATACAACCCAATATTCTTTGTTTCTTTATTCCCAAGTCATATTTCAACACTTATTTTATTGATTTATATTAAATAGGACGTAAAAAATGTATTTTCTTAATGAAAGAAGGAACGATGAATGGACACTTTGTCGTTCAGTGAATTATGTGACATTAATTGGCAATTAACGTGACGTTGCCGTCGATTGACAAATTATTAGCATTATCATATTTAGCTGCACAAAATATCTGTGGTCAGATAGCAAAACATATTTTGCAATTTTTTGCTCATTACAGCTACAGATATTTAAGAAATGATTATATACCCATGTTGATTTCTACCCTGTGATTATAGCAGAGAAAAATAAAACAGAGAGAATAATATCTCTTCTTCCCGCCAGCTCGACAACGCGATGGCCTTCAAACGGCAACACCTCGAGATTGGCGTGTACGATTCGCACAATACACCCCGACATTAGCCAGTGCGGGAGCAGAGCAGAGAGAGAGTTTTCTGCGGCACATCTTAATACTCACTCTCACTGTGCTTTATAATAACCCAAAATCTGCATCGCACGCCCATGGCAGCTTATTTCGACGTCGGTTTGGAGGTAATCGAAAGCAAATCGTATTTATGAATGAAATCCGTACGAGATATTATTCTCTCTGTCTTATTTTTCTCTGATTATAGCATCATCACTAACTGTGTAGTGCCATATTTCTTAATGGTTTTAATATAGTAACGTATCATAGTTAAAATATAGCCGCTTTGTTCTAGACTGAAAGTAATGTGTTTCGATTAATTCTAAAAAACTACGACGAAGATGAAGAAGTAAAAAACTGTTTTTATCTTGTGCCGTCTTTCACACTAAGGAAGGTACGATAATCCAAAAAAGACCAATATTTTATGCCTTTATCTAGAAAGTGCTGACTTAATATATTTTATTTAATTAAGAATTCACATAAAAAAGGAAATATCAATTCTTTAAATCATTCTCTCAAACATTAAAACTTCTTAATCGTACGGTTGTTTATTGAGTACCTTCATTATACGACCAAGATAGCAAATGTATAAAACAATCAACAATGGAAATTTAGTTTAAAGGTAAATATAATTCTTATTAAAATATAATCTGAGATTACTATACAGGGTGTCTAAAATAGGTGATACCACTATTGCTATCGCCGAAACGGTAAATGATACAAGGTCGTTTAAATCGGAGAAAATGTGCCATTTTTACTCCACATTTATATTCCGTTTACGGAGTTGCCAAATTCTCTATACTTTCTTATCTACAGAGGATTTTTTAAAAATAGTCAAAAATTTATTTATTAAATATCTCGAAAACTGTTATAGTTAGGAAAAAGTTGTTTTAACAAAAATCACACGATTTTTTACCTTCTCCACTTTATTGTTTTGTTTATACCATTTGTTTTTATTGAGTTACTGATACTAACTTGTTTTTTTCAAATACGGACCTGGACTTTTTGCTGCATTTGTTGAAAGAATACTACTTCATACCCTTTACAACTGTGTATCACTTGATTATGTTTTTCGACGTTTTGGTGAAGAATAGTATCATCATCAGGATATTCTACCAGTACGGACCTGGCATTTTTCAAGTTCATACGCCATTTCACGACCTATTATGACGACAATTAGGTCAGAATCAGTAACTATGGATTAAATTGTTTTAACTGGTAAATTGTAATTATAATCATGATTACTAGCCAGGACCCTCAAGTTTGTAAAATTGGTCCAACGCCTGAAAAAAGCATAAGCTTAGTTTTAATTATAACAAATCCTAATAATTAATTCTTATAGGCGTTACTGGCTTCGTGTGATCAGTCCAATCGCGTCCATCAACCTGTTCGTCCGCCCGTACATATGTTATACTTATAATTCAACGCAACGTCAACAAATAAAGTAGAAAGCGGATCTTAGATTCGAATTCCTTATAATCCGAACCCAGTAAATATGACAATAGTTTTATGCTAGAATATAGTTAAAGGTCTTTAATTTGAGATAATATGGTTTGTTTTCAAAGCCAGTAAACAGTAATTCAATTGTACCAGCAGAAGGAGTTGCAGCAGAAATGAAACTATTAGGTAAAATAGGATTATTTATTATTATTTTCTAAACTGAAAGGTGATTTTTGGATACGAAAATATTAAAAACGTAAATAATGAAGACGTATCATCAAGGGTGCCTTTCACAATATGTGGTAAACGTAACCAGTAGTTAGGTGCTGTTAATAAAGGCCGCTAATTATATCTGATCTGAGTCTGCTAAACTTTTGCTTTCAATAACTCACTGGCTTAAGTGCAATTTGACAAACTTTAATGACCAAAGGGTTCTGGTTAGTAATCACGAACATAGTTTAAAATTAATTAGTTGAATAATTTACACCACAGCGATGTGAAATTGTGCCTTAACATGGAAAATCCCAGGTCCGTATCGATAGAAAATCCTGATGTTATTCCTGACCAAAACGTCGAAGTGATACATAGTTGTAAAGGGTATGAAGTATTCTGTCAAAAAATGCAGAAAAAAATACAGGTCCGTATTTGAAAAAAAAAACAAGTTAGTATCAGTAACTCAATAAAAACAAATGGTATAAACAAAACAATAACGTTACTTTAGAGAAGGTAAAAAAACGTGCGATTTCTGTAAAAACAACTTTTTTCTAACTATAATAGTTTTCGAGATATTTAAGAATTAAATTTTTGACTATTTTTAAAAAATCCCCTGTAGATAAGAAACGATAGAGGATATGGCAACTCCGTAAACGGAATATGAATAGGGACTAAAAATGGCACATTTTCTCTGATTTAACCGACCTCGTATCTTTTACCATTTCGGATATAGCAATAGTGGTATCACCTATTTCAGACACCCTGTATATCTTTTATCTATGCTAAGTTGGAAATAATATAGTAGGTATTTACCTTCTGGATGAGGTCTATTACGTCCAAAAATGCAAGAAGTGTTTCCTGCTTCTTCAACATTGGAAGATAATAGGTTCTTATCACCAACACCAATTGAAAATCGAACTTATTTTTACTGACAAGGAAAAGTAAAACTATCGGCCGGGCTAGCACTGAACTCTACTTTGCTGTGGACACGGCACGCTTTTCTCACATCACTATGAAAAGTTGCGAGCCGCGACTTGCAAGCGATTGGAGGAAGAAATGTTCATTGAGTGTTGCCGGTTGCCGTTGCGTTTCAGCGTTGCCACGTCGCCTCGTGCAAGGCCAAAAATCTTGTCAGGTAAACAAAAGATATTTTATATTTGTATTTCGGATGAAAGCATAATGCATATATATAATCTTCGGGGGCACTGTGGATCTCTGGGGGGATCAGCCCCCCCGGAGAGATACCTGGATTTAATACTGGGCGTTACCACTATTTCTCTAAATGCAATGAAAATAAATAAATTAAAATTTATCACTAAGAAGGATAACGGTGTATTATTATATTTTACAAAATATTAACATACAGTGATTTTGTTATTTTAGTATACAGTTTATCAAACTGTAAATATGCCTCATAACGAAAAGCCTGACACATCCATTCTAAAAAATTAGGTAAGGGTAGGTTAGGTAGATGACCAGATTAAGCATAGCCCTGGAATCTCTGATTGTTTTAAAATGTAAACAATAGTATCTACTCCTTATTTTTAAATCAATGGTCGAAACTTAAGAAGTAAAGTAAAATTCAAGCTTGAATGGTAAAAGAGCGTAATACCAGACAAAGTCCGTATCTATTGTCTTCTGGCTCAGTGCCCGCCCATTTTTAGTAACCTAAGCGTCAGAAGCGCGCCCTACTATTTTTCTATATTCTTAAGTTAGAAAAGCTGTTAAATGATTTGACAACGCTGCACGACTTTTGCGTGCCCAAATCGGAATGCGAAGAGGACCGGTCTTCTAAATGTACATCCCTTTATTATTGTGCGTCTCAGAAAACGGCTCTTCGATGTTGCCAACCTTACTGTTTTTACGTTTGTCCTAGGAACTATATGCCATATATATATATATATATATATATATATATATATATATAGGGGTGGGGGCATAAGTCCGCATTTTTAGTATATTCGATATTTTTGACACTTCTCATGCTAAGATGAACTTGAAGTTTGACAATTAGTTCAGATTGGTAATGAATGTGCATTTGAGTACGAACTTAAGATGAAATACGTGTTTCTAAAAATTTTAGGAGATTAATTCTAGATATGGAAAAGTGGGACCTCTGCCCCATCAAGAGGGGCAAAAATCCGCAATCGGATCTTTGCCCCATTTGAATGAGAATGAATTTTAATAAATAAAAAGCAACAACTCATCTTTGTGAAAACATGTATTATACTCACAAACTTAAAACTATATTTGAAAACTTATAAAAAAATATAACTTTTTCAAACTAATGTAATGTCAAATCACTCAGATCTGTAGAAAACTTAACAAAGTCCTTGAATCTTAGAGAACTACCTTGCAATGGCTTAGAAAGTTTCCTAACAATGTCACTTTTATTAACAAAAGACTCTTCATCGGTTTCTGAAAAACGCATTGTGTTAGGTGCTCTTTTATAAAAAATTCCGTGGCAACCGTCATCCATTATTGCAGTGATGAATGCGTCTTTGGTTTTCCCATAGACTTTCACTACAACAAATTCCCCTGCACTAAGCCCAGGAGAGTCACTGTTTGATTCAGATTCACTTTCTGAAATGTTGAAATCACTGCTGCTATCGTGGAGTGAAATTTGCGAGGAGTCAGAAGAGGATTCATGTCGTGTTTCCTTGAGTTTGCTTCCTTTTTCATCAAAAACATTTTTTACAGTTGCTCTATTTCTCCTAATGCTTTGCTTCCTTCTTTTCTCCTCAAATTTTTTTCTTTTCTCCTTTTCTACCTTTTCCAAATGTTCCTTGTTTGGTGTTGAGGTAAGAAGTGTAGATTTAAGGCCTGTTGTTCGTTTCCTCTTTTTTTGGATTATGGGTAACGGAATGATATCTGATGGTAAAGTTGCAGACAACTGTTCAGAATTTTCTTTAGAACATCCGGGCTGTTGGATTTCATTTTGTTTCGAACAACCAGGTTTTGGAGATTCGGGAACATTGGAAACAGAGACTTCACCTGCTTGGTTTTCAACGATGTCAAAATGTTCTACTTCATTCTGAGATTCTGCGTTTTCTTCAAATACGATTTCTCTATGCACGTCTTCGTCATTGATATCGACTGGGTCCATCTCCATTTCTTGCTCTGATACTGATGAAGGCAGAAAATCTTCCTTGGTAAAAATATTTTCATCGAGGGGGTAAATTCCTGTCATCTTAAACCCGTTAACAGCTGTCTTTTCATAGGCCTGCCTAAATAATCCAGCGACATGGTATTCTGTCACTACTTGACCCGGGTTTGATGTGATCCAGTTATCACACAAGTCATCATTATAAGGTTTCAGTGGTCTAAAAAAGTTCCTGTCAAGTGGCTGGGTGCGGTGGCTGCTATGTAGTGGAAGACTAAGCATGTGGATATTGTTCATTTTTGCGTAAGTAATGGCTTCCAGAGAGGTATGAGAAATATGGTTATCCAACATTAATAAAACAGGACTATCAATCGAAGGATTTGTATAGTTGCGGAAGTGCTCCAAAAAATCGAGAAATTTTAGTGAATTCATGTAGCCAGAATCTGTTACAGCCAGAGCAGAACCAGTTGGGGCATCCTTTATTAAGAGAGGATTTTGTCTTTTGCGTGCAAAGATGAAGAATGGTGGTACATAATGTCCCGTCGCACTCATAGAACACGCTACTGTCACAGTTTTTCCCTGCTCAGCAGCTACATTTTTGGCCACTTCTCTTTTGCCAGTGGGAGCTACATGTTTAGGTAATTTATTTGGGACAGTCTGGAAACCACTTTCGTCCATATTGTAGATTCTGTTTGCTGGGAATTTATATTTGTCAAGAACTGCTTTTAAGTTTTGAAAATATTGCAACAATTGATGTTTGTTAAATCCCATCGTCCTAGCTACACTGGTTTTTCGCGGAGTACGAAGTGAAAGACGATTTCGTTTCATGAATTGTCTTGTCCAGTCTCTCCCTGCTAATTTTGTTTCTTTTGAAAATGGATGCGTGATGTCATTTCTTTCGGCGAATTGGAGTGCCAGAAAACGGAGCCATTTTAGGGTAAGTCCATAAAAACGCAAGTCTATTGCTTTACAATGATCTAGTATTTCTTTCTCCTGTTGTTGAGTAAAGACACTTTTAAATCGACCTAACGATTCTACTCCACGACCAGCTTTAAGCCGCTTCCGACTAGTTGATTCATCATACCCAATTGTTCGAGCTATTTCCCTTATTGCTACACCTCTATCCTGCAACTGCCTAACCTGCCTTAAAACTTCTTCAGTCAGCGGCTTCATGTTTTCTTTTTTTCGTTTGTAAGTCCTGAAAACAAAAAATTTGACATCTTGAAATACCGACAAAAAAAACACAGAAAGGCAAAGCAAAGGGGCAAAAGTCCGCATTGGACTTTTGCCCCAATAGATGTGCGGATTTTTACCCCAAAATGCATTATCTTCCTAGCAAGCGTCTACTAAAAAAATATATCCTCACTGGAATATATATCTCGTTAAAACTGCTGTCTAAAAACCGAGATTTTCTGAGGAAATACTACGGTTTGCAACAAATAACGCAGGAATATACAAGCTTCACTTAAATATTCAGAAAAATTAGATCAAGCAATGAAAATTTAAAACTTACCTCATAATTATCGAAAGAGTTGCGGCAGAAAGCACGTATCTTTACAGTTACAGCGTCGGCGACATACTGACGGTTTCAATCTGTATTTAGTGTGATTTTCCTAATATTTCGGCCGAAAATGGCATGCGGATTTTTACCCCATGCGGACTTTTGCCCCCACCTACCCTATATATATATATATATATATATATATATATATATATATATATATATATATATATATATATATATATATATATATATACTTACTTTCATTCCAATTTGATTCTAACTTATCAAAATTTTGAAGAGACACAATAAATTTAAGTACTACCTAAAATAGGTACCACCTGGGTCCAAATAGGAATGAAATCATGAGCAGGTACCAGTATAACTTATTTTTATATCTAAGCAACCATAATTTTTAATAAACTAGACGGAAGAAGGCACTATAATAATAAAAATATGCATTGGGAGAAAATTTCAATAATAATATTTAACACTAGAATAATGCCCTTGATTTTTTTTGTTTGGAACTTTCTGACGTACTAATATGTCAGCTACTTTTTTTTATAAAAATTTAAATTATAGTAAGGTATAGCAAAGCCTAAGATTTTACAAAAGATGAAATGTAATAATTTTTTATTCCTGCTGAATCCCAAACTTATAGACATTTAAAAAAAACAATAAATTTGTATATTAAAATATTTAATGTATTTACCTAAAATAGGTACTACCTGGGTCTAAATAAAATACCTTTGTACCATATTTTTATTCATAAACAACCATAATCTGTAGTAAACCAAACAAGAATGCGGTATAATAATAAAAATATGCATTAGGGAACATCCCAATAATATTCAATAATAGAAAAGCAAACTTAAGTGAATGAGCTATAACAAACAATTACTTAGGGATTGTCGCTTCTCGCTGATGGCCTACTCGGGTTAGATGCGATAGTGGTCTTTATTGAGCTCAGTTTCTCTGTGTGTGGTTGTGTCACTGTGCCATACTTTACTTTGTATTTACGGTATTAGTGTATTTAAATATTATTGACGACATTATTTTTTGCAATGTCCCCAAAAAAAGTTGGAAAGAGAGGTGTAATTATACATAGTAAAGAACGAAGCAGATGAAGGAATTACTAATTCGGTAGGTTGTAAATAATGTAGTCACTAATTACAAGTATTTATGAGTATTACGAAACATGATATAGTTATAGATATAGTAGTGTAACTCAGAAAACGTTGTCGTTCCACTACGGAATGTCATCTTTGTGTATTCTCGCCCTTTTGCAATGTTCTCAATAATTGTTCTCCGGTTCCGTTCTTCAAAAATAATTTCTCGAGGATATCCGTCACAACCCTACTTAGGCAAAATTATTTTGACCTTAAAAATACGAACACTAAAAAGAATGAAAGGAAATGAAAATTTTTTGAATATATAGAAATTTACCTCAGTATTCAAGAATATAAATTTCGCTTTCCCACGCAATATAAATTGGATGAACTCTTGAACCGACACGGCCACGATGTACTGCGCTCGCCTCCTTATTACCTGGAACAGAATCCCATAGAAAAAATATGGACTTTAGTAAAGAATTGGGTAGCCGCTCGCAACATCACATTTAAATTTGCCAACACGGAGGATCTGACTAGACAAAAATTTCAGCAGGTATCTGAACAAGAGGGGTACAATATTTGCCAACATGTAAAAATATGAAGAAGAGCTAATACAGAAAGAGCATATCCTTGACGACACTCCCGATCACTTAAGATTTACAGTGAATACGGGTTAATCAGAACAAAGTGAAGACAGCGAGAGTGATAATACTGCATCAGAAGATAACCTGGGATGTTCGCGTCTTGATTCTGAGAGCGACTAAACATTTTTTTTTGTTTAAACAATACGTTACTTATGTACAGGGTCTTCCAACGAGGACTGAACAGGGGCTCATTTTTGAGCTTCCTTGTATTTAAAGAAAAATCTAAAATGGCCAATCGATGTACTTTTTCCTGCAGAATTCAAAAATGAAACCAAAAATTTATTTCAACCAGAAACAAAAGAGTTACGCTATGGATAAGGTGTTTTTTAAATGGAACATAGCTTTTTTTATACGATTTTCGGAACGAGTGATTTTTTTTATGTCCGTTCTGATTAAAATATTTAATATTGTGACAGCTATTTTTATTAAATTTTAATGTTTTATCCAGTATAATTTAACTTTAATCTGTTTGAAACATACACTAGGTAATAAAGGTAAAATCACCTTCAAATCCTTCAAAGTCAAAAAATTTGACAAATTTACTATAATATTGCCGAAATGAAATAGGTAATTATTGATATTACTGTAAACAGCGAATTTTTTCATGAAATTTTGCACAGACCCTAATTTTGGGTCGTAGAACACGAATCCGAAGTCAGTTTTTGGCGGTCTCGAATGGTTTTTCCGCAAAAAATTTTTTTAACTTTTAGGTTACCTTTTTTTATAGATTCCTTTAAGTTTCGACACTTTCACTTAAACATATCTGTAAACTTATAATTTTTATTTTATTTCGTCACACAAAACACCACATTTAGCCAAAAATAGCTAAGAAAATTGCTTTTTCCTATATAAAATTCCATTGTATTTGGTAGTAGACGCCATTACGTTCCCAGCTGTCAAATGTCCGGCGTTGCCAGGTTTACTTATTTTTCAAGACAAAGTTGTAAATTAGGAATAATAAAAAGTTGGCGGGAAAATGCGAAAATGAACCAAATTTAACCAAAAGGGCAAAAAGATGACCCCAACCAACACCCTGGGGCACCGATCCCTCTTCGCCTGCGAGGAAAGAGACTGGTCAGGGCCCCTAACCAGGTGCTAACCCTGTTCCGACCTTAGGGTGCCCTCCGATCCACCGTTCGTATCAAAAACTTTTCTAAGTCGGTGAATTAGGTGACAGATCTAATATTTTCGATATAACGGTGGTATAACGGTGAATCGGAGGGCACCCTAAGGTCGGAGCAGGGTTAGCACCTGGTTAGGGGCCCTGACCAGTCTCTTTCCTCGCAGGCGAAGAGGGATCCGTGCCCCAGGGTGTTGGTTGGGGTCATCTTTTTGCCCTTTTGGTTAAATTTGGTTCAAATCTCCGCCAGGAATAATAATAATAAACGTGGCAACGCCGGAAAATTGACAGCTGGCAAAATAATGACGTCTAGAGCGATAAAATGGAATTTTCTATAGGAAAAAGCAATTTTCTTAGCTATTTTAGCCTAAATGTGGTGTTTTGTGTGACGAAATAAGGTAATTATTGATATTACTGTAAACAGCGAATTTTTTCATGAAATTTTGCACAGACCCTAATTTTGGGTCGTAGAACACGAATCCGAAGTCAGCTTTTGGCGGTCTCGTATGGTTTTTCCAAAAAAAATTTTTTTTTGCAAAACTTTTAGGTTAAATTTTAGGTTACCTTTTTTTATAGATTCCTTTAAGTTTCGACACTTTCACTTAAACATATCTGTAAACTTATAATTTTTATTTTATTTCGTCACACAAAACACCACATTTAGGCTAAAATAGCTAAGAAAATTGCTTTTTCCTATAGAAAATTCCATTTTATCGCTCTAGACGTCATTATTTTGCCAGCTGTCAATTTTCCGGCGTTGCCACGTTTACAAAGCATTTTGAACCAAATTTAACCAAAAGGGCAAAAAGATGACCCCAACCAACACCCTGGGGCACGGATCCCTCTTCGCCTGCGAGGAAAGAGACTGGTCAGGGCCCCTAACCAGGTGCTAACCCTGCTCCGACCTTAGGGTGCCCTCCGATTCACCGTTATACCACCGTTATATCGAAAATATTAGATCTGTCACCTAATTCACCGACTTAGAAAAGTTTTTGATACGAACGGTGGATCGGAGGGCACCCTAAGGTCGGAACAGGGTTAGCACCTGGTTAGGGGCCCTGACCAGTCTCTTTCCTCGCAGGCGAAGAGGGATCGGTGCCCCAGGGTGTTGGTTGGGGTCATCTTTTTGCCCTTTTGGTTAAATTTGGTTCATTTTCGCATTTTCCCGCCAACTTTTTATTATTCCTAATTTACAACTTTGTCTTGAAAAATAAGTAAACCTGGCAACGCCGGACATTTGACAGCTGGGAACGTAATGGCGTCTACTACCAAATACAATGGAATTTTATATAGGAAAAAGCAATTTTCTTAGCTATTTTTGGCTAAATGTGGTGTTTTGTGTGACGAAATAAAATAAAAATTATAAGTTTACAGATATGTTTAAGTGAAAGTGTCGAAACTTAAAGGAATCTATAAAAAAAGGTAACCTAAAAGTTAAAAAAATTTTTTGCGGAAAAACCATTCGAGACCGCCAAAAACTGACTTCGGATTCGTGTTCTACGACCCAAAATTAGGGTCTGTGCAAAATTTCATGAAAAAATTCGCTGTTTACAGTAATATCAATAATTACCCGAAATAAAATAAAAATTATAAGTTTACAGATATGTTTAAGTGAAAGTGTCGAAACTTAAAGGAATCTATAAAAAAAGGTAACCTAAAATTTAACCTAAAAGTTTTGCAAAAAAAAATTTTTTTTGGAAAAACCATACGAGACCGCCAAAAGCTGACTTCGGATTCGTGTTCTACGACCCAAAATTAGGGTCTGTGCAAAATTTCATGAAAAAATTCGCTGTTTACAGTAATATCAATAATTACCGAAATATTCATTAGATGAGAGATTGCAGATTGTTATCTTGTTCTACAAATGCCAAGAAAATGCAAGAGAAGCAAGGAGAAGATTTATTGCAAATTTTCACAGAAATATATCCGTCAATACTATTCTAAGGATAAAGAACCTATTTGAGGAAAATAAAACATTACATGACAGAAAAAGAAATCCAACTCTATACTAACTAAAAAAAACACTAATAATTTAAATGTTCAATGTGACCTTCGTTGTTCTCGAAACAAGTGCGATAACCTCTTTGTAGCCTTTCCAAACTTGCTGTTATAATGTGATTTTCCTGGTTAAGGCGATTTATTTCGTTCACAATTTTCTGCATGATCTCATCAATATCGTGGTTTCGCTGCTGGTATACCACGTTCTTTAAATGGCCCCAAAGAAATGAGTCTAATACTGACATATCGGGACTATTGGGTGGCCAAGCATAGGTTCCATTTCTACCAATCCATTCTTCGTGGCGTCCGTTTAAATATTGAATAACTTCACGCACGGCATGCGGAGGGGCACCATCATGTTGCCAAATTAAATTTTGATATTCTTCCAATGGTAAATCTTCCAAAAAGTTCTCAATTTCGTTTTCTAAGAACTCGTAGTATCTCTGTCCATTTAAAGTGCCGTTAAAAAATATTGGTCCCAAAATTCTATTATTTTTTATGCCACACCAAACATGGATTGAAGTCCTTCCCTGAAATTTAATTGTCTGAAATTTTCTTTGATTTCCAACGGGCCAGTGATGATTATTATGTCTATTGAAAACCCCCGATGTTGTGAATGTGGCTTCGTCAGTCCATAAGATATTTCTGAATAAATTAGGGTCTTCGTTTTCTTGCCGAATCACAATTTGGGAATCAAATTGGAAGCGAAGTTCTTTTTGTGCCGGTGTTAGATGTTGAAGTGGAAGGATATGATAAGGCTTAAATTTATGATTTCTTAAAGTCCTGTGAACAGTTCCTTGGGTAACTCTTCTGCGTCTTACACCGCCGCCGTATTGAACGTCCCGAACTGCGTCCGAAATTGATTTGGTTGGATTCAGTCGAAAATAATTCACAATGGCACGGTCTCGATTTCTTTTCCTTTCTGGATTTCTTTTTCTGTCATGTGATGTTTTATTTTCCTCAAATAGGTTCTTTATCCTTAGAATAGTATTGACGGATATATTTCTGTGAAAATTTGCAATAAATCTTCTCCTTGCTTCTCTTGCATTTTCTTGGCATTTGTAGAACAAGATAACAATCTGCAATCTCTCATCTAATGAATATTTCATTTCGGCAATATTATAGTAAATTTGTCAAATTTTTTGACTTTGAAGGATTTCAAGGTGATTTTACCTTTATTACCTAGTGTATGTTTCAAACAGGTTAAAGTTAAATTATACTGGATAAAACATTAAAATTTAATAAAAATAGCTGTCACAATATTAAATATTTTAATCAGAACGGACATAAAAAAAAATCACTCGTTCCGAAAATCGTATAAAAAAAGCTATGTTCCATTTAAAAAACACCTTATCCATAGCGTAACTCTTTTGTTTCTGGTTCAAATAAATTTTTGGTTTCATTTTTGAATTCTGCAGGAAAAAGTACATCGATTGGCTATTTTAGATTTTTCTTTAAATACAAGGAAGCTCAAAAATGAGCCCCTGTTCAGTCCTCGTTGGAAGACCCTGTACAAAAGTTGTATGCTATTTAAAAATATATTTATTTGTTAACTTCCCACTAAACTTTTCAAATATCTGTTAATGTAATGAAATTTTAGTTTACTTTACTTAGTCAATATAAAGTAGTAAATAACAAAACTACACAATCTATTAAATCGTTAGATCATTTTCACTTTTAGTTCTTAGAAATAAATTAAAAGTTTACTATTATATTAGGTTTTTTCAACGGACTACGCCACTGGCGTGTCGACCTCGGCCAACAATGTTAAAGTGAGAGAACACGTTGTCTTTTTTCACGCTGATGACGCTCCTGTACAATTCTAGTAGGAATTAATGTCTAACTTCTTTACACTCTAGATCCGCCCCTAACTGGCCGCTGATTAAGTTAATAGGAAATCCATTGTCTTAACTTATATATATATATATATATATATATATATATATATATATATATAGTAGTAGTATAGTAGTAGAAAAATGGAAGATTTCTTGGCCTATAGGTAATATAATAAATGTAAATGCGAAGATTTACTTCTTCGCTAGTGCAGCGAAAAGGCCGTGAATGAAAAATAAAAATAATGAGGACTATCTTTGATTCTGGTCTGGGTGACCTCCTGCTATCGATTTCTGGGCCCTTACCCATCAGCGGGCAGGCTTACACCCAGGGTGGCTGAAGAACAGACCACGATTTGGCCAGAATCAAAGAGAGTCCTTATATCCAAAATGATCGGAAAGGAGGGGTAAGATGTAGTAAGATGCACTAGCGAAGAAGTAAATCTTCGCATTTACATTTATTATATTACCTATAGGCCAAGAAATCTTCCATTTTTCTACTATTGTTGTACAATGGTGCATTTGTACCGTCGACGTCGAGAAAATCGACATTCGACATACTTTCGAGTATTATTGTGTTAGCAGCCAAACATTTTTGGAGCAACACTGGGTGAACTAGTTGGCGCGAGCCACTACATCTTTCCCATCCTTTCCGAGCATTTTGGATATAAGGACTCTCTTTGATTCTGGCCAAATCGTGGTCTGTTCTTCAGCCACCCTGGGTGTAAGCCTGCCCGCTGATGGGTAAGGGCCCAGAAATCGATAGCAGGAGGTCACCCAGACCAGAATCAAAGATAGTCCTCATTATTTTTATTTTTCATTCACGGCCTTTTCGCTGCACTAGCGAAGAAGTAAATCTTCGCATTTACATTTATTATATTACCTATAGGCCAAGAAATCTTCCATTTTTCTACTATTGTTGTACAATGGTGCATTTGTACCGTCGACGTCGAGAAAATCGACATTCGACATACTTTCGAGTATTATTGTGTTAGCAGCCAAACATTTTTGGAGCAACACTGGGTGAACTAGTTGGCGCGAGCCACTACATCTTACCCATCCTTTCCGATCATTTTGGATATAAGGACTCTCTTTGATTCTGGCCAAATCGTGGTCTGTTCTTCAGCCACCCTGGGTGTAAGCCTGCCCGCTGATGGGTAAGGGCCCAGAAATCGATAGCAGGAGGTCACCCAGACCAGAATCAAAGATAGTCCTCATTATTTTTATTTTTCATTCACGGCCTTTTCGCTGCACTAGCGAAGAAGTAAATCTTCGCATTTACATTTATTATATATATATATATATATATATATATATATATATATATATATATATATATATATATATATATATATATATATATATATATATATATATATATATATATATATATATATAAAATACTTCATACTGTCTCGAAGAGAAAAATAGGTTGCCCTAACCTAAAACAAACGAAAAAGTATACCGGCCTATTTTCCCTTTTATAAAATTCAGCTTATAATTTTTCCTCCATTTTCCAATTTCCCGGACAAATGATTTTTAATCGAATTATTATCAATGTAATGAATAATAGTGCTCATAAATCAATTCCACCAGTGTGAAATTCAATTTTATTTTTGGTAATTGCTCATTTCCTGTTAATTTAAAAAATAACACAACGCACCAAAATCTCTGTAAAGCAATTTTCCCGCTGAGTTGGCCTAAAAATTATTGAATACATTTTACGAGATGTTGTGAGGTTTTTAATAAATACTCATTTATAAACAATTTTTTTGTCTGACATCAAAATATCGCCTACCAACAAAATTTTGCAGGTGATTTCTTTGGCCTAAAATTTAAAAAAATCTGTTAACATAGGTTTAGAAACGCTACGTTTCCGAGATACAGGGTAATACAATTTTAATTCTATTCTGACTTTTTCTATTTATTTTACACGATATTTAATTTCAAATACTTACTTTCAAGTACTTATGAAATTACTTTATACCCGTTCGATATAATATACACAGTGGAATTTTTGTTTGTAAGTCATGATCCACAAACATGATTCAAAAATTAAAATTCCGATAAACCATATGTAAAATTTAGCCTGGCTTTAAGGCATATTTTGCAATTTTGAAGAAGCCCAAGAAACGAAAAAATGAAAAGATAAATCAGAAATGTTTTCTCTTTACAAAAGGATAGTCAGTCTTGCTACAAAAAAAGGGGTCAAAAAGAGAGTGACCACCAAGAAATACCCCTCTGTAGATTATTTCGAATGGTTATAAGGATATATATACAGTGCCTCTTCATAAAAAGTTCTGCATCGTGAGAAAATGGCATTTCCATTCAACAATTTGATCTAGTACATACAGGGTGGCTCAAAAATATGAAAGTCCTAATACACGTGAAGCTAAAAAGACACTAAATCGTTATTTAAAGGTAAACTGCCACTGCAAATGTGCTAGAATTAACTTTTTTGTGTTAGTAAATTAGGTTTGGAACATACAGGAGGTCCCAAAAATAAAATTAATTTTTTTTATCGCCTTTAAAAAAAAAAGTATATCTTCATAAAAAGTTCTACATTGTGAAAAAAGAGCATGGTTATTCAAAAATTTTATATAGGACATACAGGTGGCAAAATAATTTAAATTTAAATTGTGACTTTCAGCTGTTTAAGCCACCCCATTGTCCTACATCAAGTTTATAAATAATCATGCTCTTTTTTTACAAGGTAGAACTTTTTATGAAGATATACTTTTTTTGTAAAGTTGATAATAATTGTATTTTTCGGACTCCTGTATGTTCCTAACCTAATTCACTAACATACAAAAAGTTAACTCTAGTACATTTACAGTGGCAGTTTGCCTTTAAATATCGATTTTGTGTCTTTTTAGCTTCACGTGGATTGGGACTTTTACATTTTTGAGCCACCCTGTATGCCCAAGATCAAATTTTGGAATGCCGATGCTATTTTCTCATGATGCAGAACTTTTTATAAAGAGGCACTTTTTTTCATAAAATCAATAATAAGTTTTTTGCCATATGGTAAGAACTTCCGAAGACACGCTGTATATATATATATATATATATATATATATATATATATATATATATATATATATATATATATATATATATATATAGAAAAATGGAAGATTTCTTGGCCTATAGGTAATAATATAATAAATGTAAATGCGAAGATTTACTTCTTCGCTAGTGCAGCGAAAAGGCCGTGAATGAAAAATAAAAATAATGAGGACTATCTTTGATTCTGGTCTGGGTGACCTCCTGCTATCGATTTCTACCCAATCAAAGATAGTCCTCATTATTTTTATTTTTCATTCACGGCCTTTTCGCTGCACTAGCGAAGAAGTAAATCTTCGCATTTACATTTATTATATATATATATACACGGTGTCCCATATAAGAATGCACACTACAGGGATCTCGTAAACCAGAAGAGATACAAAGATGATTAAATTAGAGAAAAGTTGCGCTTTGCTGAACCTTTCAAAGTCACGATACGAAATCTAAAAAAATCCGATTACTTCCGAAAATATTTAAGAAAAACCGAATGTTCCCGATTTCGTTTTTATTTTTTTCCGACTCTATTTAAAAAGATATGACAAAATAAATTTCACATTCTCATTGCCACGTTTTCTGCTCTACAAGCCGACGTTCTTAGATTTTCAATACGACGTTTCGTTTCTTCGCAACCATCATCAACTTCATTTTTTTAAATAGTCGAAAAATTTTGTTTTATTCCTAAAAAATTCTAATTTTAATTCTAAATCCCACGACATATCGCCTCTTACATTTATCCGACGTTTCGGACGAAAAAATCATCATCAATATTATTTGATGATTATTACGAAGGAACGAAACGTCGGATCAAAAATCGAATTACGTTATCATGTAGAGGAGAAAAAATTACATGGGAATGTGGATTTTATTTTGACCTGTCTTCTTTTGTGAAATCAGAAAAAAATTAATTGCCAAAATTTATGTTTAAAATTTCAAGAATTCGTAGATTTTGTTCTGATTCTACTGTAAGAGATAGATTAAAATAAATTTTACATTTTTATTGCCGTTTTTCTCCTCTACAACATGACGTCATTCAATTTTTGATTCTACGTTTTGGCTTCTCTCGACCATTATCAATTTTTTTTGAAATAATCCGAAAATTTTATTTTAGCACAGTTAAATTGCCCTTGTTATTCTGAATTCAACGACTTATCACATACGTGCAAGTAAGCAAGATGTTATTATCAAAAAACAAAAATTTTATTTTTACGCTACAAAAAGTTCATTGAAACAATCTTATTTAATCATATGTTCAGAATAACAAGGGCAATTTAACTGTGCTAAAATAAAATTTTCGGATTATTTAAAAAAAGTTGATAATGGTCGAGAAAAGCCAAAACATAGAATCGAAGCCAAGAACGCCAGAAAAGCCAAAACGACAATAAAAATGTAAAATTTATTTTAATCTATCTCTTACAGTAGAATCAGAAAAAATCTACGAATTCTTGAAATTTTAAACACAAATTTTGGCAATTAATTTCTTTCTGATTTCACAAAAGAAGACAGGTCAAAATAAAATCCACATTCCCATGTAATTTTTTCTCCTCTACATGATAACGTAATTCGATTTCTGATCCCACGTTTCGTTCCTTCGTAATAATCATCAAATAATATTGATGATGATTTTTTCGTCCGAAACGTCGGATAAATGTAAGAAGCGATATGTCGTGGGATTTAGAATTAAAATTAGAATGTTTTAGGAATAAAACAAAATTTTTCGACTATTTAAAAAAATGAAGTTGATGATGGTTGCGAAGAAACGAAACGTCGTATTGAAAATCTAAGAACGTCGGCTTGTAGAGCAGAAAAAGTGGCAATGAGAATGTGAAATTTATTTTGTCATATCTTTTTAAATAGAGTCAGAAAAAAATAAAAACGAAATCGGGAAAATTCGGTTTTTCCCAAATATCTTCGGAAGTAATCGGATTTTTTTAGATTTCGTAACGTGACTTTGAAAGGTTCAGCAAAGCGCAACTTTTCTCTAATTTAATCATCTTTGTACCTCTTCTGGTTTACGAGATCCCTGTAGTGTGCATTCTTATATGGGACACCGTGTATATATATAGGAGCGGCGGGTATTATGGAATAGTCGGGTAATTCGGAATACCTTTATATTTATTAAGTAAAGTAATATTACGCAGCGGCAACACTGTCCTTACCATCCGGTAGGCAGTAACCGAGCAGCCACGGCAAATCAGTATCAGCCCCATGAAACTTCTTATGGCAAGTATCGCAACACGCTTAGTTACGACATACGTACCGGCCAGACTTTTATCGAATAAAGTTCGGACATACAAATTTTTCTTTGTCTCTTTTTAAATGTCCAACCAACGATACTACAGAAAGAGATGGGTGCGTTAGGCGACCAATCCAACAATCAACAATTTCATTATTTTACCACCCTACTTCCCGGTCTGGCCGACTGGAAGTCTGGAAGCTATAGTGGACTCGCCCATAATTTCTTTTAGATGTAAATAAAAATGGCTGCTGGTCATTTTTGACTTTGCTGGAGCTTTTTATTTAATTATAGCATTCTAACAAGAAGATGGATTATTTTTTCTCTTCCAGGTAAGTAATTAAAATATTTTGTTTGTAGTATGGGTTACTTTTATTACAATACCATTGTTTTTCAAGAGAAATGCTGTGGAATGTATGATGACGTAACTTTAGAAAGAAAGGAAGTGATGAAATTTTTCATTTATAAGCAAATAGTTAGGAGAACTCTTTGCTGTTAAGCTTCAAAAACACAATTCGAATATTGCACCAATGATTTCGTGTGTTGCATTGAGTGCTGGACAAGGCTGCCAGTAGAATTTTTAAAGTAGTGTTTCAGTGAAATCTTTTAAATAAAATACTCACAATCATCGTTGTTAAAATACCTATCTTGTATTATTATGATGGCATATAACTTGTTTTCTTTAAAGCAAAAATAAGGTAAACTACTAAAAGGTTTGGTGGGTATATACCGGCAGCAATTTTCTTTTGTACCTTCATATTACGTGAAAAAAAGTTGATATACAATTGATCAGCCTTGTACGAAAACTGTGCAATGAACATAACTTTTTTCTTGGCATAGTAGTAATAGATCAATTGTAGCCATCATGTATTTAGTGAATTTTTATTTTAATATACAGATAAAATTGTTGTAAAAGTAACCTTCCAGTATATTTCCTAAATAAGTTGCGTGTTATAATTTAGGTACTTACAGTGTTAATAGTCATGTACTCATTAATTTTAGGTTTCTTGTTGAATTTTGGGTAGGATCACAACAGGCAAACAAGTATATTGCAGCAGAGACTATTATAGATTTTGTTGTAATGTAGCTTTATTTCATATCTAAGTTTCTCAGTGGTATATTTTACAGTGTCTAAGTATTCAGTGTTTGTGTTTTAGTTCTAGTGCATTATCACGTTTAGGTTTTACAGCTTTCAATACTCTAAAAAATTATTGCAAAAATTCTTTTGACAAAAATTCCAATTATAGTTTCATAGAAGAATATCAGACTGAGCAAACGTGACAAATGTTGTAATGTATTGTATTATAAAAACCTGAAATCCTTTTTTCTTTTTCATGTCATACGAGGACTCCAAAAGCAATCGAAGACTAACTTATTTGGTTTGACATTATCAAGACAAGTTACGTCTATTTTTTGACAGGATTGTGATTAAGGACTTTTTCTTAGGTATACTCAGTGTACAATACATGTCTTATTTCTTCTGTATGCCTTAAATTAATTTTGAGGAAATCGTGTTCTTGGTTATGTTATACATATATAAAAAAAATGACCAGAATATAATGTATATTGTTTTTGATTTCTGTAAATTTTGTTGTTTTAAAATTTAGGTATGGGTGAGTGTCTATAAAGTGTTGCATCGTTTTAAGCTATTTATGAAATGTTTATATTTGTGTGTCTTTTTGATAATAAAGTTACTATCTCAACTTCATTAAGTTTGATTTTCATATTCATGCTAGACGTTATATTTTAAAGTGGATTTAAAACTTATGGATTTATTTGGCATCAAACCTATTTGGTTTTGATTCCAAATAATTTTGTAAGTTTTATTTGCTACTTTAAAATATTTAAAATAACCAAAAATATGAAGTTTTAAATTGCGCCTGCGCCACCTTTAGTTCCCAATCCCACCACCGTTCCCCAACGTCCAGACTAATTGTCGCTGTAATTTGACGTTTGATTGACATTTCATATGACCTTCGACTCGATCCGTGCTGCGACAAACATCAACGCTAGTTGGTCTTCTTCCTGTATTAGTATTCGTTGATCAGTATGCTAAAGGCATTCAATGCGAAAGTACGTTACTTTACTTGAATTTTGGTGTGTAAAAACTTCATATAAGGTAAGAAATACTAATAAATTTCTAATATCGAATGATCCTTTTTATTTGTTTCTGAGGTGTGATCGATAAAACTCCCTTCAACCTTTAACTGGATAAACATAAGCCGTTCCTAACGTCTTTTTTTGGCCATATTTTTGCAACTAAAATTAAAATGGCGATGTCGGGTAATTAGGCCAAGCAATAGAGCGATTTGTCGTGACATTAATACTATTAGAAATCCGTCTATGCCATCATCTAAAAGATGATCCGTAGATGATTGCTATTATATTTCCAACTCTCAAATTTTTTCCATTAATTTGTTATAAACATTGTTAAGCAAAAAAACGCGATTTTTTTAGTTTTTGTCTTATAAAATGGAAAGTAATGAAGCAATCTTAATGGTGTAAATAGACGATTTGTAGATAATAAAAATACAAACAAAATGAGAGGTCGAACGTCTCGATACGATAAGTAGCAACGGAGAAAATCCGGAAAAAACGGAAAATTAAGAGTTTTTTTTAAAAATTCATAAATCGGCCATTTTTAAACGTAGAGGGCTCAAGCTTTGGGAAAAAGTATTTATGTATACTTTATGTGTGCAAAACCCCAACGCTGTTCGACGATTAGTTTTGCCACAATCGTCATTTTAATTTTTCAACACACTATTTTGCAACAGGTCTGGATGCTCTATGGATCGTCCTATTTTAATTATTGAAACGGATTTGAAAAGTACAAGTTTAATTGAACCAGATGTATATCTTAATTTTTCCATAAAATGCTACGAAACCGGCTGAAAATGCACGTGAAGATGCGTGAAAATGGCAGACCGCGCGAATATTGGTTCCCCTTCGCTCCGCTTCTCTCCCGCTACTCGATCGATTTCGCGCGCTCAGCCATTTTCACGCATCTTTACGTGCATTTTCAACCGGTTTCGTAGCATTTTATGGAAAAATGAAGATATACATATTGTTCAATTAAAATTGTACTTTTCAAATCCGTTTCAATAATTAAAATCGGACGATCCATAGAGCATCCAGACCTGTTGCAAAATAGTGTGTTGAAAAATTAAAATGGCGATTGTGGCAAAACTAATCGTCGGACGGCGTCGGGGTTTTGCACACATAAAATAGCTATAAATTGTTACTTTTTCCCAAAGTTTGAGCCCTTTACGTTTAAAAGTGGCCGATTTGTGAATTTAAAAAAAAACTATTAATTTTCCGGTTTTTCCGGATTTTCTCCGTTGCTACTTACCCTATCGGGACGTTCGACCTCTCATTTTGTTTGTATTTTTAATCTCTACAAATCGTCCATTTACACCATTAAGATTGCTTCATTACTTTCCATTTTATAAGCAAAAAACTAAAAAAATCGCGTTTTTTTGCTTAAAAATGTTTATAACAAATTAATGGAAAAAATTTCAGAGTTGGAAATATAACAGGAATCATCTACGGATCGTCTTTCAGATGATGGCACAGGCGGTTTTCTAATAGTATTAATGTCAAAAAATCGCTAATATTTTGCTCTGTTGCTTGGCCTAAATATGGAATAGTAGTATTCCATGTTGACCGACTATTCCATATTACCCGCGATTGTCATCATAATATTTTTGTCTTATTTACAGAATGGCAAAACAAAGAAACTTTTTCGCAAAGTCGGAGAGTAGTGGGTACAGTGTATGATGTGTGAAATGTGGGCCCATGTCGAGTGTTCTGGTGTTGAGGGTGCTACATATGTTTGTGAGTTTTGCAAATAAACTATTTTGATGCCATTTTTATTTTTAATGTGTATATACTATGTTCAGTTCTGTTAAAAATTATAAAACTTAAGAAATGTATTCGTGAAATTTTTTTAAAACCCTTAAATAGTTTTAAAAACGTCTAAAATATTTAAATTCCATATTACCCGACTATTCCATATTACCCGAAAAAAAAACTTTTTTGAAAAAAATGCATTTTTAAAAAAATGATCGAATGTATCAATACGACCTCAAAGAATATTAGAAACAAAACCTTCAGCAAACCTTAATCGTATATTATATTTAATATTTTGTATTAGTTCCCATTTTAGGATGCAAAAACAAAATAGTATTCCATAATACCCGCCGCCACAGGCGTTTCTAGGTGGGGGCTTGGGGGGGCTAAGCCCCCACAAATCTCGGATTAGCCCCCCCAAAAATAGAGGTCTAGAACCGCCTATGCCCGCCGCTCCTCTCTCTCTCTCTCTCTCTCTCTCTATATATATATATATATATATATATATATATATATATATATATATATATATATATATATATATATATATATATATATATATATATATATATTGATACACAATACGCTGTCACCTCCCGGTCATAACTATGACGACCTGACCTCACCCCGTTCCAGTTGCTTAATTTTAATTGTTTATTCATATATGGGCTAAGGGGAACCACCTGATTAAGGTTACCAAGAGAGGGGAAACGATTTACTATTTTGAAATTCATATATATTTTTAGCTATATAAAATACAAACTGACCTCAAGGTGATATATGAAGTGATAGGTACTTGCTTACACTTACTGGCCTCTGACAATGTTGCCATATTCTAGAGGTGTATGCGTACTGTTAATGCCTTCATATATATTTATATCTTTAAAATATTATATTTAAAGACTTAAAGAAATCCAGCCTAGTAAATTAATCAACGCTCTGATGAAATTGCCTACTTTCTTAAAGTCTTAAAAGACGTTTTGCCTTTATGACATTATAAAAAAAAATTTTGGAAATTTGAAGTTAAAAACATCATTTTTAAAATTCTTCAATAAGTGTTAAAAAAACATAAAACGACCGTATAATGATATTGATTTTTGAGTGTACAATAATATAATTGAAATAGAAAAATATTATGGGAAACTAACATGGTTGATTTACGGAGAAAACATAAAAAATTTATTGACATTTTAAAATTTTGCGTCCGATTGTCAGTTTTTACTTACTTTTCTAGAGGAAAAATTGTATTCGTGAATGACCCTTCGCAATTTTTCCATATCTTTAAGTTTTGGTGTCTCTAGCTAGATGATACGTGATTTTACTAAATATGAATGTTGTATATCTATGACTTTAGTTCGGATTTTAACTTTTCAAGATTAATCAGGCATGTTTTTTTATAGTCCCAGCAAAATAAAGTTTTTTTCTGCTAAAACGAAGGTAGTATTGTTTACTGAATATTAGGTAAGAGGCTCTAGAAATTCAATCTGAATTTAAAAATAATTGACAAGAAGCTTTTGCTCATTTTTTTTTAAATTTTCCTCCCTGGATAAGAATTTTATTTTCCAAGTAAAAGCCTCGGCTCATTATAAAATATTATTTCCTATAAATGTTCCAGAGTGGTCGCAAAATGAAACAGGTTTTTTTTTCATCCCGTTCTGTATGAAAAATCTAAATTTTGTCTGAAAGCTTTAGGTACATCTAAATAATTTTTTCAAATTTACATTCTTGATTTAAACGAAAAAGAAAAATACAAAATTCGGTCAAGTGCAGGCTACGCTTGTACAATTAGTGTTCCGTGACATCAGCCCCCCACTTAACCTGAGCAAACCTCGGCCGCCAGATCTCCGTCAATCAGCCGCGCTACCCGCCGCCGACGGCACCAACGCAGTATCACATCGCGTGTGCGCGGGACCAAATTAAAAATTTTGAAAAATGTGTAAGGACAAAAGTTGTTTCTTACATCGTGAGAAGTTTTCTGTTGAAAAACTTTTTTCTAAAACCAATGGGTTAGCAGTTATAAGAAAATAATCAATTAAATTGTTTATAACAATTGATCGCGCTAGAAATTTTCAAGCTGATAATTTTCGTTCAATCTACAGCTAATTAATAGAATTAATAATGTTCATGATTTTTTTCAGCGATCCTTCTGGTGATAAGGGTGGGGAGTCCCCCACTGGGGACAGCAATTTTTAAGCGTTTTTCCCGAAAAAATCCTTAAAAAAAGGCATAAAACAATACATCATATATATTGTTGAATTCGTGCTTCAATGAGCTTTCATTCAATACCCTACACGATGCATTTGATTTTTTTCCATGTCCCACTTTACCCCCTGAAATGAACCCCCAGAATCAAAATTTAACTTTTTATACTTTACACTTTTATACTATAATTGGGCCACCACACTCTATCTCTGTGCTAAATTTCAAATTTTTCAGAGAAAATCGCCTGTGACAGACGGACGGCCGGACGGACACCGAAGTGTTGTGTTTCACGGAACACTTAAAATCATATTTAAAAGTGCGTACCCTGTATGAAAGCACACCTAAGTTCATAAGTAACCTGCTTATATAAAGTACTAATAAATAGGTAAAATTTTTCTAAAATAAATAGTGCTTAAGTCAGAGCAGAAAACAAATATCTAAATAGTATCATATTTGAAAATGCATGTCATTTTGTATTTGGTCAAAATTTACACATAACTTACATTAACCAGTCAGTTTAAAAAAGTCAAATTTAGGTAGTATTACAATGAACAAATAGCTACATTCATAGTAATAATAGACAATATTATTTTACATTTCCCCGCCTGTATGAAAATCTCATTTTTCAAGCCAAATCCTCAGTTACTAAACTGATGATATTTTCTTTAAGCTAATGTTTTAAAGTCGTACGAAAATTAAAAGGATATTTAATTTGTTGCCACCTATTAAAAATCTAAATTGCAACTGAATGCTTTAAGTAGGTACATTCGAATACTTATGTTAGATTTACTTTTTCGAATAAGTCGTCAGTCAAAAATCACTTCTTAAAAAATATGATTTATCAAACACGAAATAGTAAAAATGACTTAAAATATATGTTAAAATTAACTTACTTAATTTATTTCCCGAATATTTCAGTTACAGGAGTCGTGGATTTTTAACGGTCAAGCTGTATACAAAATACGATTTTTGTAATATGAATCGTTTCTGAGTTAAAGCAACAAAAATAGAAGTCGATTTTTTAAAAAGTGCTCACCCTATACGTATTTTACTAGAAGTGTAGCCTATTTAGAGCCAGGGCAAAGAATAATTTAAATAAAGAAAATCCCTTTTGTCAAAAAATTTCTCACCAAGAGACAGACCGGCGGAAATGCGAAACCATGTGATCTAGGGTAGGGACCTCAAAACGTAAAGATCTGAAAAATCTCGAGAGGTGATTTTTTCCATGAATACAATACTTACTCTAGTGAGGAAAAATATCATTTGTTTACTCTGTATAAAAGATTTTGCAACGAAAAAGCTACATTTGCAAAATTTCACAAGGATCAAACTCATTATAAATAAACTATCTCTGCACAATAAGTTTTAATTTTTCGCGCCAACAGACGGATATATCGATTGAAACGCGAAATCATGTTTTTCGTAATCTAAGAACCCCAAAACGTGAAGACCTGAAAAAATCTAAAAAAGTAATTTGTTCACGAATACAATTCCTCCTCCAGCGCGAGGGAAATAAAAAACTAACATAATTGTTCTACACGACCGGTAAATAGTAATAACGTACGGCTCGAGATGTTTGTGCGACGTTGTCAAAATTTTGAGGTGACAACGTACGGTCATACTATGGTACGGTGGTTTCCTATTTAAGGCATATATGAGGCAGAGGTGAGTACGTTCAGCCCATTACCGCTCATAGAAGCGACACTAGCGCCAATGATATATAGTCGAACTAAAAAGACAAATTATAGCTGCAAAGGTGTTAAAGTGACCTCCCGAAGGTTTTGCGTCAGACGAACTTTAACGACATCTGGAATGGCCTGGTAGTAAAAATAAGGCAAAACGTTGTGACCTCAGTTTTCTGAGGTCACAGCGTTATATATGAGGTCACAACGTATAATTTATAACTATTTTTGAGGCGACTTGGTACCCTTTATACATATATATATATATATATATATATATATATATATATATATATATATATATATATATATATATATATATATATATATATACAGTGACCGGCAAAAAGTTCGCAACATATGGGAAAAATTTTTATTAGGTGAGTATTGGAAAAACTTTTCCGGGGGATCGGTTCTGCATGTCCGATAACCTAAAAATCGATTTTGACATACGTCACGTGACCACTGGTATAGCGTCAAATTAAAAAAATAATTGTTAATTTACAAAAAGTGAGGTTAGTTGACGAGATATCAAAAAAAGTTATTTGAAAAAATTGCTTAGAATTAAATTCTAGGTCCTTGTGCAAAATTTTAAGATTTTATTTAAAAAAATTGGAAAACTCAATTTTTTTTAAATATTTTTTTATCGATTTACAAATTTCCAGTTTTTTTCGTTTAGATAGCTTGGCTAATGTAAAGCCCATGCATCTGGATGAAAATAAACGAATGTAGTAGTTTTTTCTACAATTGACAGGACAAAATTAAAAAAACAGGGTTTCGCCGGACGCTAGCTGTTGCAATGATTTGTATCTAGCAGCAGTGTCAAAATTTTAGAGACATTTTAATGAGATTACATTGAGAAAACCTTAATCGTCTTAAATATATCTGAAGTTCGACTTTTTGTAAAGCTAAGGGGAGTAAAATAGATAATAAACAAAAAATTGCCTGTTTATTTAATCGAAATTTCATAAACGAAAACCAATGTAAGAAAAACTTAAAAGTAGTCAAATTCTGTACTAACAACATAAAAAATCATTGTTTTTCCTTGGGTGCACAAAATTTAAAACTCAGTATGACCACCATTTCTCTCCATACATACTATTGTTCTCGAGCGCAACTCTCGATTAACATTTCGGAGCATTTTACGATTTATTTGCAATACACAATTTCTAATGACATTCTCTAAATTTTGTATATTCCTAAAGGGTCGATGTTTGTACACAGAGTTCTTTAGGTATCCCCACATAAAGAAATCTAACGGAGTCAGATCTGGTGATCTCGCAGGCCACGGATTTTCAGAAAACCGTCCTATCCACTGGTTTCCAAATTCTTGATCCAGCCATCTCTTCACCTCATTTGTGGAATGAATGCTAGCTCCGTCTTGTTGAAAGTATAAATTTCTTCTTTCGGCTAATGACAAATTGTCTAAAAAGTCAGATATCTCAGTTTGTAGAAATTCTAAATATCGTTCTGAATTTAAATTGTCTCTAAAGAAAAAAGGTCCCACTATTCTGAGGTTGAAAATTCCGCACCACACATTAACCTTAAAACTATATTGGTCTTTACTCTGAATTACAAAGTCTGGGTTTTCGGTGGCCCACCATCTACAGTTTTGTGAACTGACGGTTCCGTTAGAGGTAAATGTAGCTTCATCCGAGAAAAGAACGTTCTTTGGGAAATTAAAATCTTCCTCAATCATACCCTGGAACCAGGCACAAAAATCGAAGCGGGCGTCATAATCCCTATCTTTTAATACTTGTACAAATTTAGGTTTGTACGGATGAAATTTGTTTCTTTTTAATATCCTCCGCACAGATCTTTCGTGAATGTTAGTGATCTCCGATATTTGACTAACTGCTAATTGGGGTGTTTCTGTGATCGACAAACACACATCCAGAGAACCTTCGTCACCTGTTACCGGTTTTTCATGGGAAACTTTATACTGATTTTCTACCGATCCCGTTTCTTTAAATTTATTGACTAGACGAGATACTGTGGAATAATGGAGGGATTTATTGGGGTGCCTCTTATTAAAAATTGCTGCTGTTTCTCTATGGCTTTTGTAATTATCTCCAGAAATTAAAATAATTTCTATCTTTTCCTGAAGAAGTAGTGTGGGTGCCATTTTAAGGAATAAAATATTAATAAACTTATGTAAAATATCAAACTTAGTAAGATGCGAGACATAAACCAATGACATAGGTTGAAATCAAACAAATTATAATTTGTTTGACATTTTTCTGTTGTTTTTAACCTACTAGATTATTTGGTTGTTTTAATTTCAGAGCCTGCTTTGGTAGTTTTAAGTACAACTAAATAGACCTGGTTGTTAAATTTATGTGCGAAAAATCTTAATAAAATCTTGATACAGTCATTTCATTAGATTCAAACCATTGCAACAGCGAGCGTCCGGCGAACACCTATTTTTTCGATTTTGTCCTGTCAATTGTAGAATTGTAGATCTGACTCCGTTAGATTTTTTTATGTGGGGATACCTAAAGAACCCTGTGTACAAACATCGACCCTTTAGGAATATACAAAATTTAGAGAATGCCATTATAAATTGTGTATTGCAAATAAATCGTAAAATGCTCCGAAATGTTAATCGAGAGTTGCGCTCGAGAACAACAGTATGTATGGAGAGAAATGGTGGTCATACTGAGTTTTAAATTTTGTGCACCCAAGGAAAAACAATGATTTTTTGTGTTGTTAGTACAGAATTTGACTACTTTTAAGTTTTTCTTACATTGGTTTTCGTTTATAAAATTTCGATTAAATAAACAGGTAATTTTTTGTTTATTATCTATTTTAATCCCCTTAACTTTACAAAAAGTCGAACTTCAGATATATTTAAGACGATTAAGGTTTTCTCAATGTAATCTCATTGAAATGTCTCTAAAATTTTGACACTGCTGCTAGATACAAATCATTGCAACAGCTAGCGTCCGGCGAAACCCTGTTTTTTTAAATTTTGTCCTGTCAATTGTAGAAAAAACTACTACATTCGTTTATTTTCATCCAGATACATGGGCTTTACATTAGCCAAGCCATCTAAACGAAAAAAACCGGAAATTTGTAAATCGATAAAAAAATATTTAAAAAAAATTGAGTTTTCCAATTTTTTTAAATAAAATCTTAAAATTTTGCACAAGGACCTAGAATTTAATTCTAAGCAATTTTTTCAAATAACTTTTTTTGATATCTCGTCAACTAACCTCACTTTTTGTAAATTAACAATTATTTTTTTAATTTGACGCTATACCAGTGGTCACGTGACGTATGTCAAAATCGATTTTTAGGTTATCGGACATGCAGAACCGATCCCCTGGGAAAGTTTTTCCGATACTCTCCTAATAAAAATTTTTCCCATATGTTGCGAACTTTTTGCCGGTCACTGTATATATATATACATATATATATATATTATAATCTCGCTCCTACATGTGCAAACCACGCTGTAGCTCCAAAAAATAATTAAGTTGATCTAAAAGTTATTTACCTTAAATATGTTATTAAAACCAATTAATATTAAATGTCTTAAAAACAGTGTGCTAGTGTTTACACCATAATAAATAGAGAAATATAAATAACTCTGAGGAAAATATCCAAATTACTGTTTCATGCATTTTTTTAGATAATAATTTCTTTTCAATAATTTTTTTGAGAAGGGAAATATTTTTTATTGTAATTTTCAGCAACCCCTTTAAAATACCCTTTTGGGTGGAGCTCATTCATTTTAAATCTTCCTACTTCCTGTTTTTTGAAGCGATTAATTTTATACTGCAAGGAAGCTTAATGTCTTTTTTTATTATTTACTTCATCCATTCTTATAAATTTTTAAACTAAATATTTTTTTTTCATTATACTTGACTTTAAATCGAATTTAGCCACAACACTGTAAATACCATATAATTTGATAACGAAGAATGATGTGTATGGCTGAATAATACGTTTTTAAATTTGATCTAGCAAACTTGTGTTTGAAAAATCTATTAATATCTACTAACTCAAATTAAACCCTAGTTCGGTTTTCAGATTTACCATCTACTCTAACATCTCGAAAAGAAAAATACAACAGATATAACAGCTTTGTAGCAGTAAATTTTTTTTTAACAATAAATAACCTCGGTGTAAAACTAAAAATATTATAAAACTTTGCAGCCGGGGCATGACTGACATTCACGCTGATTCGTAAAAAGGTTTAAGATTTCGTATTGGTTTAAATTAAGATCTTCTAGTTCACAGGTTTTCAACCTTTTTTTTATCGAAAAGTCAGGTTTGGGTTCCCTATCGACCGGCATGGCGGGCCAGAATCAGTGGAGAGCGAGACAACAGATCTGGAATAGACAATTAATTCTTGAGTGTTGGGTAATTTATTACGTATTTATTGAATTTGTTTTTCTATCTGCGGGCCGCAAAAAGAAGCATGCGGCCCGCGGACCGCAGGTTGAAGACCCCTGTTCTAGTTGATCAGTTAGGTTTTGACAGGTTTTTGTCTTGTTATTGTTAATAACTCGTCATTAAAACTTATGAGTTATTCTAATATTTCAGCGATTTCCCAACGATTTTCATTTTGGACCGTGTTGCCAAAATGAATTTAGTTCTATGATAATGGAAAGTACGTACTAAAATTGCAATTTTTTTTATCAATTTGCAAAAAAACTCCTAAGCAAATGTATAGTAAAAAACTTGGTTATCTTGTTCTTACACTTGTCAGTTTAAAACTTTTGGTTGTCATATTAGACAGGTCTAGCGTAGGAAAATCAGATCGTCAGTCTTTACATTATCGTACAAGATGTTAAAAACTACTTAGTCCCCACAAAAAATGAAGTGTACTAATAAAAGAAAATAAAACATCTGAAATACTCAGCAACAAAACACACCGATGAACCCAAACCTGGGTTACAAATGACAACTGAGAGATCAACTAATGCAAAAATGCAGGTGATCTTTATTTCTCAAGTTTAGCTAACCATTTGATTTTATTTCAATATGCCGTGAACTTCGTCTGTATCTGATTTTTTCTAAATTTAAACAAAAAATTGAAAAATGTATAATTTCAAGTTCGTGCCAATAGATTACTTACGTCCCGTGGCACAAACAATTTAATCAAGAATTAGCTAATTGGACACTTGTAATGTGACAGCACTCTTGTTAATGTCAGTACCAAAAGTGACTCCAAACGCCAATTAAATATGGAAAGCCTGAATAAAAGTTTTAAGCAACATGTTTGTTAGTTGTTTATACCCTCACAGTATAGCTTCGTGTCACGTCGACTAGACAGTAAAATATTTATTTATAAAATATCCGTTTTATCCCACTTAGGTATTAACCCTTTTTACGAAAATTGGGTACGTTTAAGAAAAATGGATGTTTGAGTTTTAAGTGAAACACTTGGGCTAGGACCGAATCATAGGTCTTGGGGGCCCTGAGACGCAAAATATTTTTCGAGCCTCCAACAAATATAAAAAAATTAATAAGAAGTATACATGACGAAGCGATCCGAGTCCCTATGGCGACCGAGCTCTGCGACGCGCGCCTCATGCGCCTAATTTCAAATCCGGGGCTGCACTCTGCGTCATATTATAGAGTACTAGCTGGTACCCGCGGGCTTCGCCAGCGTGTTTTAGTCATGAAATATATTTTTAGAATATATATTTGGAAATTAGCACTTCGTTGTAAACGACATTGGTTGTTTTTTGTAGAGGACGCAAAATAGCCAAGCTGTTGGACAGTTAAGCATATATATATATATATATATATATATATATATATATATATATATATATATATATATATATAATATATATAGTATGCGCATTTTTTTGTGTATAACAATAAAGAATGCGGCAAATAAAAAATAATGGCTAGATCACGCTAGGTTATGCGGACCGAATATTTGAAAGCACGGTTGCCAAATTTATTTAAGTGTAAACTAGAAATGTCGCTAAGGGGGAATGACTTTACCCCCTTAGCATCAAGAGACTTTCATAACATCTGCTACTATTTCGCACCAAGATCGCAAAGCAAACTTGCATGCCAAATTTCAAAATTTCACGAGGCGACGTAGGGTTTAGTTGATCTGGTGATGGGGTGTTCTTAACCCTTATGGGCATTCCAACATAAAAATTAAATAAAATCGAGGTGTTTTCGCTTTCTTCATAAAACCCATAGGTTTGCGAACTAAAAAATTATTTAATTTTAAGGAGTTCATTTTACCCTTTTAGAGGGTGAGTTTTGCAACATCCTTTCTTAGTTGACGTCTGAGGCCTAAACTAAAGCTGTATGCAAATTTCAGCTTTCTATCTTTGATTAGGACTGGGCCTTAATAAATCAGTGATAGAGGTGTGTTTTACCCCCTAGGGGTAAAATTACAACAAGAAAAAAGTAGAATTTAGTGGTTTTTAAAATAAAAAATAATTTAATTTTTAGAAGTTGATTTTACCCCTTTAGAGGGTGAGTTTTGCAACATCTTTTCTTATTGGTCATCTGGGGCAGCTGTATGCAAAATTTTAGCTTTCAATCTTTGGTAGTTAGGGCTGCGCCTTGATAAATCGGTGGTAGACGTGTGTTTTTACCCCCTAGCCTAGGGTAAAATTCCAACACGAAAAAAAGTGGTCTTATGTAAAAAACCGACATGTTTCGGCGTTTTCCTTAGCACCTAGTCGTTTTTAAAATAAAAGGTAATTTAATTGTTAGTGGTTGCTTTTATCCCCTTAGAGGGCGAGTTTTGCAAAATCTTTTCTTAGTGGACGTCTATGACGTAAAATAAAGCTGTGTGCAGAATTTTAACTTTTTAGCTTTAATAGTTCTGGCTGGGCATTGATGAATGTGTGAGTCGGTCAATTTACAATTTTATGTATTAGTATAGATAGAGTGTCGATATACAATATATAAGCTTAACAGTTTATGCAGATGCTAAAAATCTTCAACATCAACATTTGACTGCTTAACTTAGTACATATAATTGCCGCCAAATCTGTATATAATCCTCTTCTCTAATTCTTTCTGAGTTATTTTAATTTTTTACTTCATGTCATATATTTTATACGCTTAACAAAGCCTTTCCGGCACAAAGCAAGATATTTCTATGCTAATTTTCTTTTTGTGTTCACATACCGCGAAACTTATTGGATGATATCTTTTTTATTTCACATAGCGTCAAAGGTTTTTCCATTTTATTTTACCTTCTTTTTCCAACGATTTTCTTTGACATCCAAGTATAACAAAAGAAATAAAAAATTCCGTTTTTTGATGAAAAAAGTGACGAGTCCCAGAACAAATAGAATTTGTTAATATTTAGCTAGGGTGGCTTTTTAAGTAATTTTCTAAACTACATGAGGCAAGTTTGACTGATGCGGATCACTTTCCTATTTTAAGCGTGTATTGCATGAAGCTAGGTTATTCGCCGCTCACTGCCGAGTTTACGGGCTGCTAGTAAACTAGCTCTGCGGATTTAGGACAGCAAGTAAACTTGTTATTATATTACTTTACAAATTTAATTTACAACCAGCTACTAAACTCGTCGGCAAGCGGCGAGTAAATTTGTTCCACGCTTTAGACATAATGTTGAATTGCGGTAAGATATTGAATTCATGCAGCCTTTACTTGATGAAGATCCGTTATAAAACTATGTAATAATAACAACAATCATGTATAAATCTTCACTAAATTTTTAGTTTATACCAACCATCCGACGAAGTCACTGTGTTGTCTGTTCTTTGTCCAATCGGTACCATGCGTACCTGGCATCCCTCGACTTGGACAAACCGGGCAAAAGACAAGTGATAGTTTAAGGAAACTTAGGAATAAGGCGCCATGGATGGCTCCGTTTCAGGTGACCTTCATTCAGAGAAGTTGGACACTTAATGAACGTCACTTAGTAGCTCGGAAAACAAGGCTGTTTGCGCCTTGAAGAATTGCAAACAAAAGGACGTGCGCATCTGAGGAGCATACCAAGTTACCAAGTTAAACCCTGGGAGGGGATTTAGGATCCTTGGGGAAAGAAAATTCCAATGTGGACAAAATTGAATCTTTTCTGAAAAACGAACTAATACTTATGTACGGGTCATATGTTTATTTTATTTATACACAATACACAATACAGGAACGCCACTGGAATCACGATCACTTTGCACAGTTTAACCTTTAGTTGACTATATCAACAAAAATTACATAACATTTGTTTTTAAGGCAGAACAAAAACCGAGTTAAAACACAAACGTATCTTGCTAATAAAAAAAGAATAAATAAATATACAGGTTTTTGTGAAATTCACTGCATATATTGAAACTGGTAAATTCTGATTTGAATTCAGATTGGGGAAAATAGTCATAAATGGCGCTTCGCGATAATAAGCTAGGTATCGCCCCTCAAAAAATTTTTAATCACTGCACACCCCTGGAAATAAAAAGAACAAAAGAACAGTGAGCTAGGTTGCTGTGTTGCCAGGTCTTTTAACAATATTTCTATGTAACAAGTTTGAAGAAGTAATATTTTTAATACATTACCTTTAAAGAAAGAAATCCTACCAACTCTTCCAAAATTCTCAATTTCAAAATGTTAAAATACTGCCTATAACACAAATTTAATAAAACTTTCTAGAGGAAAGCTGTTTAAACCAAAATAAATTCTAACTAAACTAATTTAAAATGCACCTCACTAAGCGACGATACGATATTTTGTCAATATTAAACGGCTTTAACTTTTGTTAATATTTAACTTTTTCTTTCACAAATTAAGAAATAAATAGCAAAACTAATGTAAACGGTATTATTAAACTGGTCAATATGGATCCATACGCAGCTGACGCTGACGCATGAATTCGGCCAATCGGAATAACTTTAGCGGACTGAATGGGGTCAACAACCCTTCAGCTTGGCTTCGGGTACATCTACCACCTACTTTACTGCTTAGGCAACTATACAAATACGCGTGCATATTATCAATATATTTTTCTAAAGCAGTCCCTACACGATCATTATTACTGTCAGTATTTCACACAACAGTAATACTGTCGGTATTATAAAAATATTAAAATATTCGAATAATCTGCAATAATTTGCTTGAATTTACTTCATTTGATCATTTTACACGATCAATATTACTGAAAATATTTTTTAATAATGACAGTAATAATGATCGTGTAGGGTCTGCTTTAGAACAAGAAGGTAGTTTTAAATAATAATGTACCTAGGTAGTTTCCTAGGGACTAAACTAGTTTCTTTTTGTTTTGCTGCCTAGAAAAATAATGCTCTTCGTCGATCCGATGTTATCTAATATTTTGCTTATTTTTATTTAGTTTGTGCTTTGATTAGTGCTTTTTAAATTAGTCTGATAGGGTTGAAAACTGAATCAAATTTACCACTAATAATATTTACGTATTATGTAACGTTTGGGGGTGCAAGAAAGCGATTTATGTAAATACCTACATCTCGACTTTAGAAAAACTCATTTAGAGGATCTCTTCAAAAAAAATCGGCAAGTTACGATAATTTTATTGGCAAAAAGCGAATAACAACCTTCTGAACGTACTGTGTAAAGCAGAATAATGTTTTTTTTTTGACAAATGCTGAAATGAAATAATTTTGGTTATACTTTTAAAATACGGTGTAGTTGTGCTCAGTTTGATTTTTAACCTTTTTTTAGCAGACAGTTTAAGCTAGTAGGAATAATTCTCATCTCATTAATAACCTAATATAGGTTATGTCAGAATTCGTTGTGATGCTCGTTCTGGTTAGGTACAATTTCAACCGATTTCACGAGTGGTCCATATTTTCCCATAAAATAAAAAAATTGCTATTAAATTAACATAGGTACCTGTATATATTTTTGGCAAAATGCGTTTGTGGAATTAAAAATAGTTTGGATTATTTAAATCTAATAAAAAAATGAGGTGTCAAAATAATATTTAAGTTTAGCAATGTCCCGGCTGGATCATTTGTTTTTTCTTTATAATATTAGAGCTTATGACGTCAGGCTCTTTAGAAGCGTCGGATACGGGGGTGATTCAGGGTATTTTTTAAAAGAAAAACGTGTGCGATTTGAGGGAAAAAAATATTGGGTATGTCTGTAGACTACCCCAGGACTCACTCATTCAAATATATGCAGTGAATTTCATAATACTCTGTATAAACAACGCTAAATGAATAACCAAATATATCAGTTATTTATTATTATTTTAATACTTATTCCTGCGTTTTGTATTAGATACCGTACTCTTTATTTAAATGTCCTCAATATATGAGAAATATTCCAGATATACAGGGTGTTATGGAGATGGTTTAATATATTGGAATGGGTGACTCCTACAGATATACCCAATACTTTTTCCCTCAAATCGCCCATTTTTTTATTGTAAAAAATTCCCTAGACCACCCCATATCCGACGCTTCTAAAGGGCCTGACGTCATGGGCAACAAACGGTCCAGCCGCGGCTTTGCCAAACGCCTCGCCTCTTGACATATGTTTTTATTAGTTTTAGTGGAAACTGAAAATAATTCAAAGTATTTTTAATTCAAAAGACGCATTTGATTAAAAATGTGTGTTTTTGTTAAATAAGAATTACTATACTTAATATGGACCATATACTCGTGAAATAGATTTGCTCACATCCATCCCGGTGGCAGCATTAGAGCTCCACATAATTTAATATAACACTAGTTGAGCACAACTATACAGTATTATAAAATTATTACCGAAATTTTTTGATTGGAGCAGGAGATTTTGTCAAGGAAAAACATTATTCTATTAAATACAAAATGTGCGCCAACTGTCACAACCTGATGCTTGTTTTCGAACTTTGACAAAGACCACCGGTCTCTTTTTCTTGTTTCAATGCTGATTTTCAATCCGAAATCCTATATTAGCGACGTTCTGCAATTCAACCTTTTTCATCGTTTTGTTAGGATTTTTTAATATACACGTGTCGAACTAATATTTACAACGATAAGCCATGTGCCTGTCAAAAATTTCGGGCAAAATAATAAAAGAGATTGAATTACTGAACTCCACTATTATTTTGACACCCCTTTTCCCCTTTCTCTTGTAACGAAAAATAGTATGTTTTTTGGGTTACCCATACTTTGTCAGGTATGTCAAAAACGGGGTTAATTAAACCTTGGCGTTCCGTAAGAGAATTGTTTTTTAGTTTTTTAGTACTGATAGTAAAAAAATACGGTGGATTCTTTTAGGCATTGTGTTTCAATTAGTTAGTGGACCGTTTTTACATTAATGGCTATACCTACTGTTTTGTTAGTGTTGCATAAGTTTAACGTAAAGCCTAACAAACCCATTATATTTTCTTTGGTAAAATCATTCTAAAGAAAGTGTATTTCACAGATATTTTACTTTAAAAGTAACAAAAACGTTAATTTTCGGATTTAATAGTGCGTATAGTGACAAAATACTGCGGAATCTTTTAAGTATTTTGTTTAATTTTTTTAATCGAACTTTTGTTAATGTTAATTATTAGTAGTGTGTTGATTTCCCCCATTAATGACTGTGCTGTGTTGTTAGCGTGTATTTGTTAAACTAAAACATTTTCAAAAGAAGTGTTTTTTACAGGGATTTTACTTTAAAGAGTATCAAAAACATTATTTCTTATGACAAGTTAGGTAGAAAAATTATTAATAGAATTGGCAACCTATTTGGTACCTATGTGTTTCTTGCCAGTGGCGGGTATCGTCGGTTAGAGAAAGTTTAAGGACGATTATTAGCTTATTTATTGCGAAGCTCCATTTATGAATATTTCTCTCCAATCTAATTCATACCAGGATTTATCGGCTTTAATATATGCAGTAAATTAAATAATGTAACACGCTGATACCGGGATCCGGAGGGATCATAAATTTATGCAAGTAGCCATAAATTTGTTTAGATTAACTGGTTATGCAATAATATTGAAATATTTATTGGCAACACTAGATGACTGGCCGTTTCAATTACATTATTTGTTAAAGTAATGTTCAAAATATACCGTTGGCTTTTACTGCCATAAATCAACTACCTGATTGAACCCCATTGTGTTGATCCCAACATCTTTAAACTGCAATGAATGGGCGCAGGGGTGGATTTTGTTTTTATATGCATACATATATTTCAAAATTATTTATTCATGTTAATATACCTACACAGCACTTACATACGTCCAAAATCCAATAAAACAAATACAATCATAATAAGTCTAAAATACATCTAAAATACACAAGAAAATACATTATCAAACAATACTACATTCAATAAATTATTTATAAAGAGACAAATTATTGGAAAATCAAAAAATGTAATTATTTTATTTATACTTAATTCTATACAATATTTTACCTATTCTATATTCAGTTCTGTCTCACTATCACTATTATCTTCATCTAAACCTAAACTAATTATTAAGGGTTGAACACTATCACTAAGAATCAGATAAGAGTTTTCCACCTTAATCACGTGTTGTAGACAATTCTTCCAACTGTCCGTAGAAATATTATTTACATGTTTTTGTATTAATTCCACCACAGATGTACTTAATGTGGGAGTAGTACTTTCTCTCCTAACATTTGATTTTAATTCGTGCCATATTTGTTCAATTGTATTAAAAACGCAATAGTAGGGGGGAAGACGTAACACTGTATGACCGTTTTCGGCGGAAAGTTTATCACACACATATTCTTTTTCAATATTATAAGCATTTAATACTTGAAGAAGTTCTCTTTTTTTGTAAGATTCTTCAAAAAATATATCATTATTTAACATATAATTTTGAATTTCTGGCTTGGAAAACACCATACTTTTTGGTTTTTACGCAGAAGTTACTGGATATAAAAAAATATAGAAATAGTATTAGAAGAACTGCATCTTAGTGTCATTTGACGTCGACGTAAATTTTATATAAATTTTTAGTATAAATTTATCTTAAATTCTCCAACAAAAGTTTAATGACAAAAATATGTAAATAATATATAACTTTTTTTATGTGTACCTATGACACAGATTAATATTTGGTTAATTTCTTTTACTAAAACATACGCACTAGTAGCGAATTGTGTTTTGTCAATCAAAAATGCATTATCCTAACTTATCTTTTTGCAGTAAATAAATTACAATGTAATGTCCGAAAATGGACGTCTAAGAGCTTTCCAGTTATGTTACAATAATTGTTACATATTATTAATAGCAAGATTGCGGAAACAGAAGAGGTTTAAAATAATCATTACTTTTTCTTCAATTTTAAGAGCAGTATTTTGAGTTACTGCGCCGATATTTGCGCACGTTTGATAAACTTTTTCAGAAAATATGAAAGCCTTTCTTAACATTCATAAAGTTTAATATTATTTTTGTAACAAAATTTGTAAAGTATGGATGCCACGTGAAAATTGTACACAAATTTGTGATTAAATTTAAAGTGAAATTCGTTACCGAGTCAAAAAAAGTACATTAAACAATACTGTAAACAATAATTGAAAATAAAAAATTCTGTATGGAATATTGTATAAGAGCAATTATAGTTCTTTTAATACTAACAATACAGTAGAATTTCTGATTTTTTATCTTCAGTAATTTTTGTAAAAAAGTCAAAAACTATGGTCTAATTAAAACTAACCGTAAAAAATAAAATATAAATGTAAAAATACAGTATCTTTACATAGACAAACTCAGGCTTTTAATAATTACGAAGAAATCCCATTAATTTATAATAACCAATCACTAAAGAGATTATCATTAAAATCAATGTACTCTAAAGACTACTTATTTAGACCGAAATTATTTTGTACACTCATTTTCTGTTTCTGTCATTTTTCGTAATTACTGACTCCCTGTTCTTTTCATCTTAACAACTTATTTCAAACCACATATTCCCGCTCGTTTAATAAAGCCTTTCCACACAAAGTAAGATATCTTTATGTTAATTTTCTTTTTGTGCTCACATAGCACGAAAATTGTTGGATGTCTTTTTATTTCACATGCTCGTGGGTTGTTTATTATATCTCTTGAAAACGTTCTGCTTTTGTGTCCAATATATATAATATGATATAAAACATAGGCAGAAAACCCGCATTTTTAAACATTTTTTTTAATTTTAAAGTAGTGTTCACTGTTACAGTCATCGTCTTCTAAACCATTACTCAAATTTTCCAAGGATATCGATAAAAACTTCAAGCTATCAATAAATCGCAGCTGCAAATATTTCTTTTTGATTTGTTCACTTTTTCTATCTACATAGTCGTGGACATAAATGCTCTTTGTGAACGATATATATTTTTCTTTACTTTCAGCTATAACATCGATCTTATCACCGTGTTTACATAATTCTTTTATAAACACATGACTATCATAGCCACTTAAATTATGGAAACTAATAGGTATGAAATTCGGTAATTTATAATTTAAGTTACAAACAGAATGGGCAGCACCAGGTCGTTTATTTCCCGTTATGTGACAGTGGTCTTTCACTTTAACATCGTTTGAGGTAAAAGAACGTTCACATATGCTACATGTCTGCGCATTTTCAATCTCTTCCCGCTCACCAGACGTTAAACATTTCATTGGTGTTATTTCTTTCAAATATTCGTTATATAAAGACCTTAAATCACTTTCAATGCCGGATACAAAAGCTTCAGCTGCATCAGGACCCCGATATGGCACAAATTTTGAAATATTATCCTCAAAAGAGCATTTTATTAAATAAGCAAAAGAGTATGGCTCATATTTATGTTTGAGTAGTATATGAATTTTGCGGATCCGGTTCGACACTACTTACAGGCTTCAATACAGATTCAAATTCTGCATATACTACAAAGGGCGACAAGCATTTGTTTCTCTATATTTTAAAACTTTAGAATATTTTCCGACACACTCTCACTAAATTTATCAACTTTTAAATGAACTTGGGGAGTCAATGAGTATACGTGAGTACAGTTAAATTTCTGATGTACTGCTTAAACCGTCATTATTAATGAGATGAACTCTGCAACCTCAAAGCACATAAGGGCCCTGGCCCTGACAATATCCACCCTATCTTTCTGAAAAACTCCGCCTTTATACTTGCAAGACCCCTGCATATCATATTCAACAAATCTCTTCAATGTGGCTTCTTTCCCACATTCTGGAAAACAAGCTATGTCATTCCAATCCATAAGTCTGGAGATAAATCTGACGTCCAAAATTACCGACCAATCTGCATCATTAATACAATAATTGCAAAACTCTTTGAAAAGCTGGTTGCGCAACATCTAAGCTCTCTGCTATCTCCCGAAATTGTTCCTCAGCATTATGGGTTCTGTGCTGGCAAAAATACCGAACTTAATCTTTTAAGCTATACCCATTACCTGCTGGAGGCCTTGGAGAATGGGGCGGAGGTCCACGCTGTTTACACAGACTTCTCCAAGGCCTTCGACAGGGTCCCGCATAATCTAATCATAAGAAGACTGGAATCCTTGTGGGTAAATGGATCATTATTATCCTGGATTGAAAGCCTTATCACAGGAAGGGTTCAGATGGTGAAAATCAATAACTTTCTATCGAGAGAGATAGCTGTGCCTTCCGGAGTCCCGCAGGGGTCCCACCTGGCACCGCTTCCCTTCAACATATCCATTAATAAGGTTGCACCATGCTTCAGGTCTAGCGAGTTTCTTCTCTTTGCAGATGACTTAAAAATGTTTAAAGTTATATAAAATCCCAATGACTCTGTCGCGCTTCAGGAGGATCTGGATAGATTTGTGGCGTGGAGCCGCAACAACAGAATGCTGATCAATACATCAAAATGTTACGTCATGAAATTCTCCCGCCGTCAAGTGAAAACTGACTTTAACTATCGCATCGAAGGAATAACCTTAATCACTGTGGACAATATCAGAGATCTCGGAATAGTCCTTGACGAAAAACTATCATATGTCCCCCAAATTGACTCGATTATCAGTAAATCACTCAGAATGTTGGGCTTCATAAGAAGAACCACACAAGACTTTCACACGGTTCGCTCTCTTAAAATTCTCTTTTGTAGTCTTGTTAGAATCCACCTGGAATACGCACCTTCTGTGTGGTGTCCTCAGTATGCCAACCACATCAACAGAATCGAAAATGTACAAAAAAAGTTTCTGCATTACATTCACTTTCAATTTTTTAGGGACACAGGCTACAACTACTTGGATATGTGCAAAAAACTAAATCTTTTATCACTCCAGGACAGACGACGAAACCATGACCTCTTACTTCTGTTTAAACTATTAAACTCGCTAGTTGACTGTCCATTATTAACATCATGCATCGGTCTCCACGTACCACCGGTCAACACCAGAAGAATTCAAACTTTTTATCATCCATTCCATCATACCAACTATGGCCGATATTCTTTCATTTCTAGGTCTGTGACCATAGCAAACCAACACCCGACACTTGACTTTTTCTGCCCTCTTAAAAACTTCCTAGCACAACTGAAGGGGGTCGACACTGTTTGGCTGATATCCCTTCCCCTTTGATAATTTGTACTTGTGTGTGAAGGTTGCAATAGTTTAACTGTAGTAATTGTAATTACATGTTGTGAAATCGTATTCTAATCATTATAGTATTGTTAGGATTTAAGACATGTGCTATTGTGTTATATTTACTAAGTTTTTGTATAAAAAATGGCATTGCCGTCAATAAATAAATAAATGAGATGAACTATTCTTTTAAAGCAGTTGCATGGATTTAATTTCGTTACCAAAATACCCACCCACCAGTTAGATCAACCTCGGCGTGTTCACCGGCACCTGAAATCGGCGTACTAGGCACTTTAATAAGTAAAAAGAAATCCAATTTTGCTACTTGCTTAATATTACAACAACAATTAACGTACCTAGCTGTACTTTAGACAAAGAGCAAAGGACTTACTGGCAGTTTTTCAACACAGAAAAAGTACTAACAGGAGAACTCACTGACATCGTCACGACTTACCTTTTTAAAAAGAGGAAAATTTGAATGTCTATCTGATAGTTGAATGCGAGTCGAATGTGACTCTGAATCTGAATGCGAATCGAATGTGAATTTGATTCTGAATGCCGACCTGCGGTGGCGTCGAGCTCTTAAGTAGTCGCGCTTCCTCCCCCTGCCTGGAATGTTGCGCGGCTTGTTGATTCACAGCTTGGCTGGGCCATCTGGTTTTACCAAATCTTAAGAATTTGACCTGGAGACCCTTTTTATGCACACTTTTAGCGTTTTCGATGATTTTAGACTATTTTAAAACAGAGGCTTTTATGGATGCATATTATCAGCATTTTATAGTTTAGAATATTCAGTTTTCTTTTAGAGATTTTGCAAAATTTCCCAGATATACCGACCCGGGTACGGGCGGTTTCATATTATAACTACGAAAAAATGTTTTATCACAATTTTCACACACGTAATGCATGTTGCTTTCGAATTTGTACGCCTTATTCAATAATGATAATGCATACTCCCCCCAACCACTTATATAGACACTATTCATGACGTCAGACCTAGAAATATCACCAGCCAAGCTCAGACAGCTGCTCGCGTTGAAGGCCAAGTTCTTGTTCAAGCCCAAATATGATGTCACAAAAAAAACACGTTCACAACAAGCGTCGTACACCTCGTCAACAGCAAAAAAAATCGCGTTCAAGGTCAAATTTTTGTTCAAGGCCAAATATGACGTCACAAAAGAACACCTGCGTCGCTATCCCGGATGGCAATATAATGGACAATTTCCAGGGAGTTCTCCCCGATTTGTTTTTACTGGCGTTAAAAAACGGCACTAAACCTAAGCAATTGGAGAATAAATTGAAAACATACAGAAATGCAAAAAAGATTCACATATTGGCGCTGCTACAATGAAACTGGATAACTTGATAGCATAAATTCATATTGCCGATTAATTACAACATCCGGATAAAAAAAAACAATCTAAGATCAGACCAGTCAGATTGGGCTTACCGACTGTATTGAGTACAGCAATGAAGAGCCTTCAAATGGAGTTTTACTACATGACGCTTATTGTGACACCCAATCACAATGGAAAAATATATTTTACATTTCTGTAGCCTTTTACGTAAGCATTTTATTTTAAAATTATAAAACTGAAGAAATTAGCAGTCGATATAGTTTCACCATCATTTTACTTTAAAAATGATAGTTTCAATTAGTAGTCTGTTACCGAAGATATCTTTGGTTATCTAAATTTGTGTTATCACTAAGAACCCTGAAATAACAAATTTTCTTGTGTGTTTTTACTGACCTCAATTATAGTTGATGCTCCTTGCTCACCTGCCTATGGGTGCCTACTTTATTCTTGGTAACCTACGGAAAAATATGTTTACGTTATCAATTTTAAGGTTTTGTATGTATTTTAAGTAATGTTCAGATTTCATTCAGGTACAGTTTACAAGGTTACTGTCAACATACTATATTTTGAAGCATTATACAATCCCTATCCTTAGCACAGCAGCTGTGTTCAGGATAGGGATCGTCTCCCTTGCATACTGATTATTATGTTAAGGTTACCTACATGAGTTTTTATTTAAATGCAGCGGACACAAAAAAAGCTTTTAAACCCCGTAAATAAATTGTGTTTAACATAAACGATAAAATATAACACATGTATAAACATGTCATTGATAAGTAAAACACTTTATTGATTCTTTAAATCGACCTTGTCCTTATCCGGGCAGTAGATTGTAAAAGTTTAATGGCTCTGTGGTCAGTCATAAAATAAAACAATTGATACTTTCGGAAGAAAAATTTGATACGGATCAGTTACCAATTATGATTAGACCAATTCGTCATTTTGACATGGGTTTTGACCTTTCATTTTTACTGAGGCTACTTTTAGGCAATAGCAATTGAAGTTTAGTATTCCTTAATTTTTCCTTTATTTATAATTATCCTCTACTCCTAACTATGATAAGTAGGTATAATAATTTCTCTTATCAACAATAGAACTACATTTTAAGTTTAAGATGAGCAAGAAAAGCTTTCCAATATTTTATCATCTACTTTATTATCGAAAACATGTGTTTTTTCCTTTTGGAGTTATTAGTTGACTTTGTTGATGAACAAAACTCAAAAAGTAATTTTTTAATATCCTGACCTCTAAGAAACCGAAAATGAGTGCTACCAAAAGTACATCTACCATAAATTTTCGAAAACACATTTTTCAAAAGTACGGTTTTTCAAAATTAAAATCATCAAAAATCTTTTTTTCAAAAAATATTTCGGTTATATTCGGTATATTTTCGAAATTATATATTTTTTTGAAAACCATTTTTCCGAATTTTTTTTCCAGAAAATAGTTATTTGTTTTACTAGGCATAAAAGCACAAGATTTAATGCCGCGGCTGGTGTTTCATAGCCGAGCGTAGCGAGGCTATGAAACCAGCCAAGGCATTAAATCTGCTTTTCTGCCGTGTGAAACATATAATTTTTTCTTCAAATTTGTTCCAATTCCACGCAAAATCGACTTTTCCATATTTAAATTGCGTTTCATTATCAATATCCAAATAACTAAATTATTTTATCAAAGGTAACCGGGCCCTGCGTTACTATGTTTACCGCTGATGATGTTTGTTGAATATGTTTGTTTACTGTTTACTTTGTCATTGTCAATTTTGAAAAGTTGTCATGTTAGAAATGGATTTACTGCAAAGTGAGGATGAATTGATGCAATTAACACCACCTGAGATAAGAGACCAGGCGCGAGATGTGGAATTTAACCTTTTACCAAAAAAATCAAGAACTGCATATGAACTCACATACAGCAGTTTGATTTAAATTATTACTTGGAAGGTTGCCTAGCAACGAACTTTTTCTGCCTAGGCAGTAAAATTGGACTTTTTCTGCCTAGGCATTAAAAGTACAACTTCTAAGCCTGCCTAGTGTCTTTAAAAGGCCGCTTTTAATGTCATTTGGAGAAAAAAAATATTTCGAACTTAATTTTTTTCGAAGAAATCTCTTTTTCAGAATTGCATTTTGTTAAAATCACTCTTCGGAAAATAAGTTTTTTCGAATATTTATTTTTTTGAAAAACGTTTTTTCGAAGAAATAATTTTTAGAAAATTATAAAATAAGTGTAAAAAATAGAAAAATGTGTTTTCCAAAAATTCGGTTTTTAAAAAAATAATATTTTCGAAAATTTGTACTTTTGAAAAATGTATTTTCCAAAAATGTTAGAGTAGAGACCAGAGATACATCCAATAAAAAATTAATAACCGAGTATTTAGTGCTTTTACGCTCATGATATTTTTTTTAGCATTTTTTGGTTGGTAGATATATTGATACCGGGTATATGATTATGTAACAAAGAAATTTTTTAATAGTGTACGCCACATGGGTGAAACTTGAATTGAATAAATGGAAACACGACCGTTACACCATTAGTATGCCATCGGAAACATAGGTGGCACTGTAGGAAAATTCTTCTGCAACCATCATTTCACTTGTTCGACAGCTGAGATGTAGGGTAAACGTTTGTCAAATTTCGCCGCGATCTGTGACATGTCGATCCAATAATTATTGTATTGTTTTAAACAATTTCATTCCCTATTTTTGTATTCGTTGAATTCATTTATAATGTCGAAACTGTTGCACATTTTAGGATGGTTTTAAGTGAAGTGAAGTGAAAGTGTGTGTTTCGTTTTAATAATAAAATGTGTTTAAAGAACAATCGTAAAAGAGGCAATTTTTTGCCTGTCATGGTATCAAACGTGAAAGATAATAATATTATTTATAATGGATTTTGACCTGCTGAACAACGTGATGTGATTAGAATTTACTTGATACTAAAGAAAAAGATTTTCCCGGAAGCATCCGGTAATTCTAATTGTTCCCTCATGTTCAATAGGTCACAAGAATTCTAATGTTTGTCACGACACAAAAGAGCCCTTTTTAACATTGTTCTTTTTGGTTGTTCTTTAAGAATTCTGCTTTTGTTTAAACAATATATTTAATATCTGTTTTAAATAATGCTGGGTTGCAGTGCAGGCAGAGAAATTACTTAGCCTCGACTCAATGTTGTCGGTTAATTTTTATAATTTTTCTTCCATGCACTCCCTAATTTTTGTATAAATCCTGGTAGACGATGTTTTCAATGTCGGTTCTACATTTGTGTAGTTATCCATTCCTTGATGAATTTCAGCATGCCAACATGAATAATTCGTATAAAAATGGGGATTATCTTTCAAGCTCAGGAGTTAACGGTATTTAATGATCTCAACTTTATGAAAATTTACACATTTAGGTGCATGGAAAACTACTCGTATATAAACGGAACTTGGGCTATTTTTTTAATAACAATGTGATAACAATAACTGTTTGGTAAATAAAGCCGACATGCAACTTTGTAGTTTTATTATATAATTTATATTTTACATATTATACTGTGTAGGGTTTAGAAGTATCAGTATTTGATTGTTAAAGACTATTATTGTTTTTTAATTTGTAATTTCCTCTAAAATATAATTTAATCGGTAAAACCGAGGGGCGGCTCACTCCCTTAAATCTGTGTACATAATATTGTTAAATCACATTAAATCATTTTAAATCTTTCTTAAATCATTAGATTTTTTGATTTTTTTAAATCACCTACATCAATTTAAATGGCTTTAAATCATTTTAAATCAAGTTAAATCACTTTATTTCATTTAAAATCGATTTAAATCACCATAAATCATCAATAAATCACAAAAATCACCTAACATTCGTTAAATCATCATCACAATTTGGCATCACCTACAGTGCTGGGCAGCGCGTTACAGCAATTACATCGTGTTAAATCAGATTAAATCAATACTGATTTAAAATCTGTGTACACCTCTTTTGGAAGTTAGCCGCCCCTCGGGTAAAACCATCAATTTATAGCTGATTTTACTGAATGCATAATGTTTTATTGTGCCATACGAAAAAAGAAAGCAATAAATCGTCTTTAAAACAATCAAATACTAGCTTGAAAATAAATTAATATATTCAACATATCACTTTTAAACTACCCGCCACGAGAAAACCAGCTGGAGCGACATCTGAGAACACGATGGCATACTAATTTATTGATTTTTATTTAAATTTCGTGTTTCTTCATTTTACTTAGGAGTTAACATTTCTAACCTCTTATATATTTTTTGGTGTACACTTGTGTGCTGGGAATATTTCGAATAATACGGGAGTAAAAAAATCGCTATTAGTTCGCCGTTTTCTAGTGACAAAAGAGCATGTATATTAAAATAAATATAATTTTGGTATTAAACAAGATCTATAAGTACTAACAAATTTTCGTGTATTTTGTTACCTAACAAAATATCAAAAAAAAAAAAGAATAAAATGCACTAAATACTTATAAGGCAAGGCGCGCACTGCGACTTTCTAGTAGTCTCGACAAATGTAAATCGCAACAGATTTAGATTCGTCGAAACAGATTTACTCAAATACCTTCAAAATCGACCAATGGCGTTGACTAGGTGATTATTTTATTATTATATTATTTTATCAGATTCACAATAATCGAGAATAATGATGCTGAATAATAATAACCGACAGTTTACCTCTTGGTTACGGCTAGTGGCCTGTACAATATTGAAATCTTAGATTTATTATGCGTTGTTATGGCAACGGGTTTTTTACATCTACGCTGCTTTGATATTAGATCATTATAAATCGTATTTTTATTTTATTGGCCATTTACAAATTAAAATTTATTTGTTAAATTGTCACAATAACTACAACTCCTGGCGATAACATTAGCCTAAATATTGTTCTCTGCCATGTGTTAAATTCTTATAACAAATACAGCTCATGGCGATGATATTAGCCTGAATATTTTTCTTTTCCATTTCACTCGGTGTTAACTTGCTTGAAAATACAACTCGTGCTGCATACTCGTTATAATATTTTAACCATGATGGCAACTCGTCATGAAAAAGAAAAATACCCGGCAATGTTATCGCCACTGTTATATTATATTTGATTAGAATGTGTCGAAGGTTATATTGGATTTTGCGATCGAGAAGCTGATTTTTTGACACGTGTTGACATTTGACGCATTGTAGAATTTAGAGGTAATGTCAAAACTGGGGCTTGGCAGTCTATTTTTATAAAAGGGTCACTAAGCTAATAAATGTTGGAACTTTAATACAACAAAGTAACTAAACTAAAACTAGAGCAAACACTAACTCTGACAAAGTCGTGAAAGCTGATAAGAATATTTTGTACTTATAGGAAATGTCACTATTGTTAAATAAGCGGCAAATAGAAATAGGCGTACTTTATTGTATAACTGCTTACTTCTAATACTTATTATTTTAAGAGTAGGTAGTTGCTAGTAGTACCCTAAGAAAAAATACTTGAATTTAACTTTATTTAAAAATTGTTTCGACAAGGTATTAAAATAAGTCGAAAATGTGAGGAATCATTAGTCGTAAGTGCACCAGCTTACAGCTTATTTATTTTACAATTTAGAAAAAAATGCTTAACAGAAATAAAAAATATTAAAATACGAAAAATCGGAAAATATTAATGTTCTCTAAATTTGTTTGAAATTTTAAAATGCCGGGGAATGCGAGTTTAAACTTTTGACACCCATGAAATATCAACAATTGGATACAGGGCCCCGTATAGTCTGTCACTCACTTAACAAGTTTTCTAAATTTTCGAAAGTCGAATATTATTATTTATTAATAAATTACTAATACAAATCAGCTACCGAGTAATCTCTTCATATTTTCATTCGTTTTTTGTTTATTTAGCAGAGCAAGACGCCATACCCTTGGCATGCAAGCTATGAGCTTTGCTTCTACCCACTTTTCCTTTTAACTAAAGCAAAGTTTTAAAGCTTATTATGATATCGTAAGTTTAATCAGACTAATTTTAAAGTTTCATCATCGTTAAAACAAAATTAAACGAAGGGCGTAATTAGTTAACAATTTTAATATTAAAAAAAAAAACAATATATTTCTGAAATATTATTTTAGAGTTGTTCGTTATTTTGTGTGCTATATATCAAAACAGAAATTAAATGAAACAGATATTTCTTTGTTTCCTTGATTTATATTCCACTTAGCGCTTTAGCAGAATTGTAAACGAAATCAGTAAATAATTCATTCCTACCCTTATACGGGTTGTGTTGTGAAACTCACTTTCACAATCTTTTTTAATTTAATCTTCAATAAATCTCATAAAATATTATATTTCTTTTAATAAATAGGCCTTGCGAAAACTCCTAGAGTAAATAGTATTTAATTTTTTGTCGTGCTCTCGCGCTAGCAGGCCGTCGACTGAGCTGTGCACAGCGTTGCCAGAGCTTTATTTAAAATTGTACTAGAACATTAGTGTAAAATGTACTAGATTTAAACTCTTTGTACTAAAACAATAAGCAATAATCAACTTTTATAATTTTTATTTGTAACTGTAAGGGCGGAAGAATTTTTAATTTTGCCTGAGTTATTATATAACAGAACATATTTCTTGAAACTAGAAACTAAAAAATGTAACTTTCTGGAAATTATTTCTCTTTATTATATTAAATTCTAGATAATGTAATACAATGACATAATAGGTGCGTTGGTATTCGTGAGCACACCGCGCGCAAATATTTACTTGATCGATTTGCGCGCACACAACTTCGTTTGCGAAAACTCTGTGCACGTAAATATCTGCTCCATTTGTGCGTATAACTTGTGTGTGATTTGATAGAAGGAAATGTTTCAAAGAAATTTAGCAATTGCAAGCGCCGCATTCATTTTTATACATTTTATTTAAAAAAAAAGACGAGGTTCCAACGATAGTGGACAACAACAACTATATCAAAGATGGCAGGTGGATCTAATTAACTAGTGGACATGAAGCTGCAGGAAACGAGTGGTCACTTTCAAAATTTCATTCGCAGGTCATCCGAGGATTTTGAATTTTTGAACAATATGATTGGACCTAAAATAGGAAAGATGGATACAAAATTCAGAAGTGTTCCTGTGTTTATTATTCCATTCCATGAGTAATTAATATTTATAACACTAATAAATAATATATATTTTTGAAGCACAACAAACAAGACTATCTGCTTTAAAATCCCGTCCACATTGAGTAATTTTGCCCGCAAAAATCGTTTGAAGTTTACCAGAGACCGACACGTCGATGGATCGCATTCGTGCGAGCACAGACTTTACGCGCACACATTTTCACCCGTACTCACTTGAGCGTTTTTGCGCGTAAATTTGCTTAAGTCAGTACGCGACTTAAACTTACCTATCCATATTTTAAAATAACCAAATTATAACAAAATACAATAAAACATCGCCACCATTAAAAACACAACACCTTTGCTAATAATCAGTAGAATAACTAATCGGATCAAGCGTCAACCATTTATTCCGTAGACCGGGGATTCCCCAAAACTCGTAACTTATCGAACGAGCGCATAGTCGACCAAATAAAAACTGAAACTAAAACGATACAATTCCACTGATGTCGTTTCTCGTTTTTAAATTTGCCATTTTAATATAAATAACTGTTTTAACAACTTTTTTGTTTAATTTTTTTTGTAATTGAATTATCAAACAATGCAGTACGCAATTAGGCAAAAAATGTACTAGAAATGATAAAATTGTATTTTTGCATAAAAAGGGCAAACACGTATTAGATTAGTACAATTGTACTAGCTCTGGCAACGCTGGCGGTGCAGCGTCTGCCGTTCAATTATTAAATAAGACTTAACTCCCTTAACAATCACCTCCCATTTCGCAAAAATACGCGAAACGCGTCGCGATTGGAGGTCTCGATATACTCTCGCGGAATTTTCGACGATTGCCAGCACTTTTTTGAGATTCAGGGAGGAGCGATGCTCAGAAACAGCGGGAAACGCCATAAGTGGCGAAATAAATTACCGGCTAGGTCAGGGTTTATAATAAAAGGAATTATCATGGGATGACTATTGGTTGTCGAGACAAAGAATATACGCCGTAACTTATTATAAATACCCATAGAAACATTGCTATAGACATTAGATGGATAGATAGACAATAGGTATTTCGGCGGCAGAGACCGCGAAAGCAGCTTCAAGCAGTAGAAGACGGCAGAGCCCACGATATTTGAGAAGCAACGGTCGACCGCGGTCACCCAAACAGCAAGACTTCAGGCAATAAAGCAGAACTTACAAGATCATCAATACTTCAGATATGGAGCATTACAGGGATGGGCGTCGACTTTAATATTGCCGATGTCGACAATGCGTCGACAGACGAATATATATTTGGACTGACCACATCCAATGTCACAGTAATATTGAATTGTTGAGAGTCAAGATTATTAAGTGCCATTTCTGTGGAACGCTGATGTGTCAACGAGGGCCGATTAACAGATCTGATACGTTGAGAAGACAATGGATGCTACAAGAAGTTTTGCAAGCAACTCATTGATTGATTTTTATTTTTGTAGCTTTATTACTATATTGTTAAATAAAACAACATATTATTGAAACAAACTTGTATGTATTTCACTGTTCTGTGTTATAAAATTTTAACTATTACTATAGTTGTAAATAGAGCTACATGACATTGGAGATAATATTTTTTTCTTCTAAAACGTTGACTTTCCATCATTTTTGTGATTATTACTATTATTTTCGGGTAAAAAACTTTGTATAGTGTGTACCAACATATTCAGGTTAAACGTCGTGTTTATAACTTCGAAAGGTTTTCATTTTTCGAAATATCTGACCACCACGTTCTACGATATTCCGATAATCTTCCAGGTGAAGTTGATTTTCGATTACACATTTTTTTATTCCTTTCGCTTTTTTAATTTCGCTACTGATCGAGTTCATGTAATAAGCCTTGGCTCCGGTACCATAAAAACTTATTATTGGATCACCTGGAAATTCATCCTTTATTCCTACCTACTACTGACCGACTTTTCTTTATGTTAAAAATATTTCCCTCTCTATAATTGGACGTATCGAATTTATCCGGATTTTCTGCAATTGTGCGATAAAAGTTTTCGGTGAAAACTTTTAATATTAGCGAATCTGTGTCGGTATACATTAAGGAAGCATTTTTTCCTAATTTTGCTTCAATGAAGGAGTAGAAAAAGTCGTAAATTATTGTTTTCGACATGTCCAGTATGGAAAATTCGAATAAATAGGTTTATTATAAATTACCTTTAATTGATTCATATGACTTGCGACTAATTCGGTATTAAAAACCGTTGAACTTTTAAAATTAGGACGAGAAATTAATGCTCTTGCCCCAATCTTATTCCTGTCATCGGTACATCGGGTAACTAGTTTTAGATCGTTACGATTCTGCACATTTTCCATAGTCTTGTCAAAAACAGCAATAATGATTAATTTAAAAGTGTCTTTACTAAACTTTGTTGTTGCCCTGTTGCTAAAATCTGTATTTAAGTCGATATATGTCTTTAACCATAGTGATAGAATAAATTTCAAAATTCTGTGTGTTTGCATTAGCATTAGGTCGTTATTGATTGCTTGTTTTAATGTTAGGTAATGAACGATGTATTTTTTTTATCGTTTAAAATTGGAATTAACATTGATAATTTTGCAGATTCCGTGGGTGGTACAATATTTTCAACTAAAAAGAGTAAGTCGGAATGATCATCATATAGCGTATCCCGATAATGAACGTCAACATCCAAAACGTATCCTTCTGGGCCGTTATCGTCCACATCCATAATATTTAAATTTAAAATGTCATGCTCTGATAACCATCTAAAGCTACCAAAATGGTAATGCCTACGACATACTATGACCGTACAGATTTGCAGCATCAAAATAAGCAATAAAAGATGATGGTTCGTTAGGGTCGTAGCTTGGTACATATATGTTGTTGGCAACGTGCTTCCTTTCCGAACATTAACTTATACCGCCACGAATACCTTTTTTGAAAAATGACCTGTCGATATCAGTCAATAGCTCCAACTTTACCTTAGACATACGCAAAATACAATGAAATGGAAAACTTGGAAGGGTGTAGTACTGTGCAGGGTCCAATTTATACGTTTCTAAACAAGTATCACGAAATTGTTCAAAAACATCGGTTAAAAATAAAACGTCAGATTTCAAATGTAAATCCGAATAGTCCCCCAAATTCTTACAATTAAATGTGCTCCACACCTTTTTAGCTCTATCGTAATCTTCATCGCTAATGTGCTCCTGTGACAAACTATCATAAAACTGATTTTTTGTGGGTAGAGATATATGGTTCATTTTCTCCATTGAATCGACAAAACTAGAGGGAAAACACCTTTTCTGCGCATTAAATTAAATTGCTCATTATCAGAAAAATATTTGAGTGTTTTCCTAAAACTACCCACAGCTAATCCGTTGCCCAAATTTTCGAGTGAAGTTGATAGAAATTTAAAACTATCGATTAACCGCAATTTTAAATATTTATTCTTTATTACTCCACTTTTATTATCGACATAATCGTGAATGTAAATACTTTTCGTAAACGAAATGTACTCTTCCTTGCTTTGAGCTAAAACTTCGATCTTGTCTCTGTGACGACACAATTCTTTAATAAACATATGACAATTGTACCCACTCAAGTTATGAAATATAATTGGAATAAAATTGGGTAACTTGTAATTTAAATTGCAAATCGAATGAGCAGCACCAGCTCTTTTTTTGCCAGTTATGCGACGGTGGTCCCTGACTTTGCAATTATTATTTTCAAAAGGTCGTTCACATATACCACATTTTGTGGCATTATTGAACTCCGCTATTTGGTCAACCGTGAAAGGGTCCATTGCTTTTATGTCTTTTAAGTATGTATTGTAAAGAGATCTTAAATCACTTTCAAGCCGAGAAACGAAAACCTAGGCTGCGTCGTTTCCCCGATAGAGCTCAAATTTATAAATCGAATCGTTATAGGAACACTTTACTAAATATGCAAAAGAATACGATTCATGCTTGATGCTTCTTACTGAGTAAGAATTTGTGGGTTTTGTTTCCACTGTATCGAATGGTTTAAGCACTGATTCAAAGGTCGCGTAAACAACAAACGGTACGCGCATCTGCTTCTCTATGTTTACAAATTTTAATATATTTTCACTTACACTCTTTCCAAATTTATCTATTTTTAAATTTAGCGACGGTGTTAATGAATATTTGTGGTTAAAATCATCTTACTGATGCGATATCAAAGATGATGGTGAATTAAAGTATATCAAACAACCATCACAAAAATACATTTTATCTTCACATGATGTAATTTGACTGGAACATAATAGTAACGCGTATCAGAAATATGCTCATCATCATCTTTAATACTACAATCCTTTGTTATTAGTAACAAGTTTACATGTCTATTAAGTTTTTTACCCGAATACCTTAATGGACTGACAACTTTATACTTTAATTTATTATTTTCAAAATTTTTTGCAAACCTTAAACGTTAACTGAAATATTATTCATTTCTTCAAATTCTGATATATCACGCAACTTTGCTGGAAAGTCCATACCTGTAAAATTCAACACTCTTGAGTAGTGTGGATAAGATTGGATCTATGACGCCATACTAGTGGCAGGATACAAAGCAGACACGATTGACCACGCAAAACAACACTCATCTTGATTAATCAGATTGATGATGGCTTTTTCCAATTCGATGAAACGTGGTAACTTTATACTTATATGAAGGGCCACCAAAAGGTTTATACTCGTTGACATTTACTTCCAGGTATAGAATTTTTTCCAGAGCCCAACCTATGAAAACAAAAAAGGACAGTAAGTATTTATTTCATTTTTAGTCTTAATTTACAACATACCTGAATCTTTTTCCTGAAACTCAGTCGATTGAATCTTCATGGTTTCCACTATAGATTGGTATATTCCTTCCAAATCGCTTCCTGCAGTAACTATTTCATTGCGTGTATTAAAATATTGTCTTATGTTGGTAAAATATACCGACCAACAACCACCATATTAACTTTTAAAGCACAACGCACTCTTACTATGTCACTTACTACCTTTAACACTTCTGCTTTAATTTCATCAAAAAATAATGAATAGTCAATATGTTCGCTATCACTTGATATACGGTATGTGGAAATCCTATTTTTAAAAGCACTGGACACGTGGTACCAACACCTCCTGATATTGGTTAACAAGCATTACTTTTATGGTATATTGTTCTTTGGTGAGCTGCCTCTCGATTTGCTGGCATGGATATTTTGCAGGAAGCGCAAGAATGCGCCTCGGATGTTGATGCCCCATCGTCATGTATGTTTGCAAATCGTGCTACACACGATTCTGTTTTGTGTCGTACCATATTATAACTCTGAGTAAATGATTTACCACAATCTTCACACACGTACGCCATGACTTTTAAGTTAACTTGCTTGAACCGTCTTACTCTACACAATGTTCTATACTAAAATTTAACTCCCTGCATCGTACACCTGGTCATCACCAAACAAAGAAACAGCTGTTCGCGTTCAAGGCCAAGTTCTTGGTCATGACCTTGGAATAACACCTGCACATATCAAGACCAAATAACAATAGCACACCTACTGCGCATGCGGTGACTCACGACCGGGTTTCTTTACCTACTCGTCCTTATGGTAAAAACCTACTTGAAGTAACGATTTGTCGAGTGGATTGGAAGTATGCGCCTATTAAATGGCCTTAATGTTGTTCCTAAAATAATAATAACAATAATAATAATAATAATAATAATAATAATAATAATAATAATAATAATAAACTAATAATCGTTTTTATTTATGAAAAAGAAAAAACAAGATTTACCATACAATACAATTAGGCGAATTTGAGCTAAATAGCTACTCTTAGAATTAACCTAAATGTAAGGATTTTTAACATAATGATAGCACTGGAAATGGTGCAGATTCAATGAATCCCTAAAGCTCACCGAAAGATAAAAAAACAGTTGCAAAAATACAGCTCTGCACCAGCCCGCTCTCTTCGAGCAAGCAAGCCAAAGCTAAAAGTTTGCACTCCTAAAGTCATAAGAAACAGATTACAAACTAAGTTATAAAGTTTGCATGGAAATTGTTTGATCTGGCTTTAAAAGTTATCGGTTGGGATTCTTGATTTAAAAATCTCTTGTGTTGTATAATTTAGCTGCAATATAAGAAAATGAACGTTGATATAATAGATACTGTTCAATGTTTAGGAGTATTTAATAAGGTATCAGAACTTATGTGGATGGAATGGTGATTTGATCTAAATTAAATTTTCGCCAGAGGTGAGGAGGAGTTCCCGTGAACAGCAAGCGATGAATAAAAGATAGCAAGTTAATCTACAACTGTAAAGCCATTGGTATCCAATGCAAAATTTTAAGCTTTGCAGATACATTATTATACCTACTTTCTCAAACCAAACACAAATCTACAACATGTTCGCTGAACTCTTGGAAATCTATTTCAAGTAGCAACATCCAAGCTTGATCCATAAACTATATTTCCATAGTTCAAAAAACTAACTAAAACAAAGAACCAGAGATTCATACAATTTCTTTCTGATGTTAAATGAAAACCCGTTTCTGTGGGCATAAAGTAACTTGAATCAACAGTAAGACTTTCTAAGCAGCTGATTCACATGCTCAACAAATTTAAGTTTATTATCAACAAGTAAACCTAGATTTCTTGTACAATAAAATTTATATATGCAATTTGTACATTGTTGATTGAAAAATAAAAGATTGTACCCAATTCAGGCATGTGACTGCCAAACAGCAATGTATGAAATAATTTCTTAGGATTGATAATTAAATTATTGTCAGAATATCAAAAACCATTGATAATGCTAAGATCTTCATTGATAGCATTTGCCGCATAATTAACGTCATCTGAACTAAAACTATGATAAATTTGAGTAATATTCGTTATAGAATAGAATAAGTTCGTATTCTTGTATAGAACATGACTTAAGTCTAGAAAATAGATTAGATGTATAAATTAGGTACAACAGGGGTCCGATTATAGAACCCTAAGGCACCCCGCTAGATATGGGAGTTTTCCTAGGCAACTCTTCGTTAACTATTACTTTTCAGATCCTATTTAAACAATAGTTATTAAAAAAATTTAAAGAATTTTGATCAAATCCCAGGTTTTTCAGTTTAGAAATTCAAACTAAGTGATCGACTGTGTCAAACGCTTTAGAAAAGTCCGATAACACCAATACCGTCACCTTTTTATCATCCACAGTCTTAACAATTATATCAATAACATCCAAAAGTGTTGCTGTGGTGCTATGATCCTTTCTAAAGCCAGAGTGACACTCAGGTTATATATTATTAGCAGTAAGACAGGTATAAATTTGATCATAAATGGCTTTTTCTAAAGTTTTGGAAAGTACTGGCAACAAACTTATAGGCCCCAAATCAGACAAAGCAACAGGGTTAGTTACTTTAGGTGTAGGATGTATGATTGCCTTTCTCCAGCTTGCGGGAAAGTAATACTGCTCTAAACAAAAATTTATTATATGAAAGATCTGGGGAAGCATAATTGGTAGACAATAATTTATCATTTTTAAAGATAAATAATTATTACCAGCAGCAGCATTGGATTTACTGTAATTTATTATTCTTTCGATATCTGCAACAGTGGCTAACTTGAAACTAAAATTGAATCTAGGTTTAAACATCTTGTTATTGTCCCTATAGAGTATTTCGACAATTATCAGTTTGCATTGATTACTATTACATAGGAAAAAAATAGGTGTCAACATCATCAGGCTTAGTAAGCTCTGAAGGTAATCGATAATAACAGATCATCTCTTTCTTTTAAAGCACGCCACCCTTTCTGATTACTCTGATTAAACATTGTTGTCGAGTAATTTTTCTTTTCCAGCCTTATAGAAGCCCAAACAAAATTTGTTAGTTGTTTATATCGATTGTGGTCTTCTTTGTTCCCGATATTTTTAAATTTTGTTAATACTAACTCACGCTCTTTCATCATCAGCTATTCCGTGCACATAGAGGCCATTGAAAGGCTGCAAAGAAAGTTTTTAAGGATAGTTGCCTATTGATGTGGGTATGATAGGGATGAATATCAATATGAGGACATTCTTTTGGAGCTGGGTATGCAGACGTTAAGTATTAGAAGGCAAATAGCCGATTTATATTTTCTGCATAAAATAATTAATGGTGGCACTAAATGCCCCGAATTGCTACAGTTAGTGTGTTTCAATGTTTGTGAAAGGAGATGTAGAGGTTCGGACGTCTTTAGAATATCATTTCACTTAACCAACTATGGCCAGAATTATCCTATCACTAGGTTATTAAGATGTGCGAATAATGTAAGCAATACTTTTGTGGAGGTTAATCTTTTTGGTTCCAAACTTGTGATATTTAAGTTTATGTTTAAGTGTTTGTTGTAACCCCAAATATGTGACATTGAATTATTGTAACCTGGTGTTCCTTCTGAGGTTTTCATTATTTTAATTTAACTGCATCAGTGTTATTTAGGAATGTATCGAATTTATTTTATTATATATATATATATATATATATATATATATATATATATATATATATATATATACAGTCAACTTCGGATATAACGAACCACCAAGGGGATCTTTAAACAGTTCGTTATAGCAGGGCGTTCGTTATATCCGAAGTGCAGAGATTAAAACAACTACTAATACTATGTACATACATATGTATAGGTACTTTTTATGAGTCGTTTATTATAATCAATACATAATAGTATTTTTAAATTATGTACTTATTAAACATACATATTTGTATAATTTATACAAAATCAGTAATTTGAAATTTTTTCATTTTTCTAGTACATGTTTTTCAATTTTAATTTGTAAGTAATCACCAGACTCAATCAACACTCTTGTTGTCAAAATTATTATTATTAAAATTTATGAATATTAATAGTCTTTGACTTTTGTAACTGATAGTCCCTACAGATTTAGTCATTTACAACCCCATTTTGCAGTTTTGTAATTATGTCAACTTTTTCTGCTTTTTCGCTTGCTGAATTTTGGCGCGCTCTGCTCCATGCTAGAACAATATTCCCTCGCCTATTGCCGAAATTAAACTACAAATTGAAATGGCGCCTGACAGGTCGCTACTCGACCCGTTATCCGAGAATACCAACCATAGAGAAGCGACAAAACGTGTCGGTGCCTTTGATATTTAGGGTAACCAGTTTTGCTGACCTTGGGCAGACACGTATCCACAATATTGAACGGAGAAAGATATTTCGTCACACTAATGATGCGGTATAGACAGAAATCCACATTATCGTCGCACATGCAATGTGAAATCTTGTATTGTCTTTGTCGCTTCTCTATGGTTGCTATTCTCGGCCGTTACTTTACGAATATGGAAGTGATCCGTACGTGAAATTTCGACAGTTCGTTATAACCGAACTTCCACAAGCAAAAACTAATCAAAATAGGTTCGCTATAGCCGATAGTTCGTTATAGCCGGGTTCGTTATAAACGAACAAAAAATACATACATTCTTATGGCGTTTTGGCCGGACCATAATTTTTGTTCGTAATAACCGGTGGTTCGTTATATGCGGAGGTCGTTATATCCGAAGTTGACTGTATATATATATATATATATATATATATATATATATATATATATATATATATGTATTTGTCTGTTGTAACCAAATTGTATTTGTGCTGCCGTAAATAAATAAATAAATAATGATAATGCTAATGGTAATGCTGATGCTAATGCTAATGGTAATGATAATGATAATGATAATGATAATGATAATGATAATGATAATGATAATGATAATGATAATGATAATGATAATGATAATGATAATGATAATAATAAGAAACAAAATATATTCTCCTTCTCGGGTCTCCGGTAGCCAATTTTGTACGGCGCCAGCTTTACAACCAAGAGGTCGCGGGTTGTAATCTTGCTTCGACCATGGATATTTTGTGACTGTTAATTGTTGAAAGGTGGTAGAGGAATTATTCTTCCTCGACCGAGGTGGTACCACCCCACATATCCTCTTAAAAGGGCTGGTGAAATCCCTACGGACGTTTCCAGCTCTGGATGTGTGAGTCAGATTTCCCCAGTACACCCACGGTACATAGTACTTAGACTTCGGTCTTCGTGGGCTATCAAATGATAAAACAAAAATATACGAAAGTATAAAATGATATTATTAAAATTACTTATTTTGATGAACACCACAAAATATAGCCTAAATATCTACATTTATTAATTATTAAACACTTGCCCTTCAATCGCAGGCAATACCAGAGGACAATCAGGAAGACATAAAATCGAAAATAACAGTAAAAAAGAGAGTCTTTGATCCAAAAGCAATTGAATGATCAAATACAAATATAAATTTGCTGCTTTTTGAGGAAAAGTAGATTTGTCATTTGGAAAGACTACTTTGTGTCAAGCCCTTTCTAAGGGACCGAAAACAATAAACAAAGAGATAATAATTCGGTTTTGACTTGCAGTTTGGAAAAAAGGTTTAGCCAAAAGTTGTAGAGAAATTAAAAAATAATGACCACATTCGTCATATCTGTAATAAATAAGGCATGAGAAGCCTGCAAAGTTTAAGGGTCGATACGCGACTTCCTAGCTATGGCAATTTCCAACGTGACGGTATTTCGGCCGACTTGTAGCTAAGAAACTCCAACTCGTTCAATGCTGAAGATTCAAAGTTGTCTACTTAAGATAGACGACAAATTGTTAGAACCTGTTTTGTGTAGATTTTGATGCTCTACAACTTTTGTCTAAATCTTTTTTCCCAATTATTTCTTATTTTAGAGCAAAAAATCAAAAACCCTTTTTTTATCTTCTGACAGCCCACGAAGACCGAAGTCCTTCCAACCCCTTACGGACTTTTCTCGCCCTTTTGCACGAAGTAATAGTTACTGGAGTGTCTTTCTAAACGATAAAATCTAACTCTAAAAAGCTGCTGCAGTCTGGCTAAAATTTCTTTGTAAGATTTTCGTTTATTGGACTAGAAGCAATTGGACCTGAAGAAATCTCAGAATAATTAGAAATTTTTGAAAATTTTTTCAGAACCAACTGTAATTTTTATAAAGAAAAACTTACATTTTAAATGCCACACCCTATGTCATTTCAAATAATGAATGAATGCAATAATGAGCAATGAATGAAATAATAATTGAACTGTTTTTACACATATTATAATATTAGAAAATACCTGTAATGTTTAATATAAAGGCATATGTGAACGTATAGTTTCACAAATACAGTCGATCTTCACGGACAAAACCGAACACCAGTTAAAAAATTAATTTTAAGCTTGAAACATGAGGATTTCCCTGCTTACATTCTGCCTCACTCTCAAGAGATAAAGGGTCGTGATAAATTTAAGTTACCATTTCTGGTAAAAGCAAAATGCTATTATACAATTAGCTGAAACATTTCTATCCTGTCTAGAGCTAATTTAAAATATGAACGGTGAAAATTGCTAATGACTTAGACTTCTCCAACCGATGGCCCACAGATTAGTCAGGAAAACGTATCTAGCCTATTTGCCAAATAGTTTTAGGGTATTTATGTCGTTCCTTTTTGTTTAAATCATCAAGCGTGCTCGTTTGTAAACAAAATTAGCTTGTCCAGTATATTGAGTATATTTTAAATTTGAGATTGTTCTCATTCATCGAGATGAGTAAAAACTGCTTGTGTCTGTTTGTGTTTAGGACTAAAGTTAGTACATTATCAAGACTTTTGTATATAAATGTTAACTAGCTGTTACTCGGGGCTTTACTTGCATATAGTTATAGTTATTATTTGTAACACACCCCTCGTCCCACCTCGGTAACATACAGTCGGTTCACGTATAGTATAATAATAGGAAAACCATTTTTATTGTGGATTTATGAAGAAACGTTATTTTTTTACAAAATCACCTGAATGTTTTAAAATATCTAAATATAATGTTCATTTTTAAATTATATGTACAGGGTGTTCAAAATTTACAACACTATATAAAATGAGAGTAACGTACAAGTTGTTGTAAAAGTTTATAAATCTGAATATGAATTACTAGCCTGCTATTCATCATTTTGATTTGCGCACTTATAAGAATTGTTTTGATTAATTATAATTATTACTGATATCCAATCCTTTTAAAACTTTTCTAAATTATGACACTTTTAACTTTTATCCAAGATGTTTAATATCTACCAACACAATTTTTTCAAAATTATAAGTTTTTTTTAATTAAAAACCTGCGGAGTCTATCATTATTAAAAGTGGTCCATTAGACCAACCATTAATTTTTCTATATAAAAATTAAATTCCTTATTTGCTAAAGTTCATAATAAATGGGAAAAATAACAATAATTTTTGATTGGCAAGTTATGAATTTAAAATGGAGATCTAAATTTTGTTTTATTTTCTTCCATATCTTTAAATTTAACGGTACCTTACTCTTAATCATTGTTTATATTCTCGTAAATTCAAACATCCTGTACATTTTTTTTAAATTACTAATAATTTGAGACATTTCGAGACGAGCAGTCAATCAAAACTTTCCTTGTAAATACACAAAAAAAATTTACCTCCAAAGTACAATATACAGGGTATCCGAAAAGTCGTAGTATGGGCAAATATCTTTGCTATTAGTATATATAGGGACACCAAATTTTAGGTATATCGTATTGGTTAATAAATCTACTTTTTTATGTAATTTAACTTTTTCAACCACCTTGACGGGTTGACGACAGGGAGTTGAGGTTAAACATTTTAAATGCCGTGCGGTATCTCATTTTAAAGGCTTTCAAAAAGGAAATGTTTTACTTGTCACTTGTCACCTGTCAAAATCTAAAACTGACATATGGAACGTGTTCATGGTGACGTCAGTTATCGTTTAAATAAAAATACGGCAATCGGCCCTTTGGTTCTAATATGTCACATGTCGCCTGTCACTTGTCAAATTTTAAAATCAAAAATTGGAGATATAACACGTGTTTAGGGGGGTGTCAGAAAGCGTAAAAAAAAAGAATGATTTCAATCGGCCCTTTGGTTCCAGAGATATAGTTTTTTGTGACTAAGTGATTGAGTGATCTAACGGTTGAGGATGGAGAGGTAAAATTCGGGTGTGGGATAGTGGTCGAAAAGACCTTTCGATTGGTGAAAAAAGTTTTCCAAAATCTCCACTGATAACGTCGCTAGCGGCCATAATGTTTAAAATATACCGTTCATATTAGTGTCCTAACGGTAAGAATGGGGAAGGTGAAATTCGGGTGTGAGATAGTGCGACATATACCAACTAAATCAATTTTATGTTGCACTTTTTCTTTAAAAGCGTGCCCCGCGAAAACAAAATATGTCAAATTTTCGCAATACGGGCTTGTAAAGGAAGAATACAAAATAATTTTGAAAAAATTTCTTTGAAGAATTTTATATCTCTTTTATGTATTTACTTAGGAGAGTCCTTGGGTTTTTAAAGCAAATAACTGAGCAATAACAGTCTAAAAATATAGTAGATATATAGTATATATATATATATATATATATATATATATATATATATATATATATATATATATATATATATATATATATATACATATATATATATATATATATATATATATATATATATATATATATATATATATATATATATATATATATATATATATATATATATATATATATATATATATATATGTATATATATATATATATATATATATATATATATATATATATATATATATATATATATATATATCTATATATATATATATATCTATATATATACACCTATATATAGTAGAGAAAATATAGCTGATTATTACTTCTAAGGAATACCACAATAGACCTTGACTTATTTTTCATGCATACGGTTTGACCCATAAAGTTCCTATATAATTTTAAATGACAAAAATTGAATGTCGCTATCAAATCTGATTTTTTACGATTTAAAACATAAACCTTATCATAAGTAGATTAAAGTGGAACAGTAAAAATGCCTAAAAATTGGAAAATTCGTTCACAGTAGGGAATTCCATGTTATAACTTTTTTATAATAATCTTTTTAAGAAGTAAAAAGTATGACTTAAAGATGAATAATTGAAATGGATTTTTTTATAGTTCATTTTTATAGACATTTTTTTATTAGACTCAAACGTACAATTTCGGCACCGCTTGTTATTCGTGACTAGACCGTTTGTCACCCTATTTATTACTAACAAAGAATTTTTATATTTCAGAAAAATAGCTCACAAAGCATTACTGGAATAAAACAGATTAAAAAGGAGATGATTACAAGCTGGATTTTGAAATAAATATCTAATGTAGCATTGCTTTTAATACGCCTGCCGAAGTTTCGCGATAAGTGAAAATACGAGACGAAAATCCTGGTTATTCTTCATTTTAAATTACTATAATATGTTTGCACAAGTAAATTAGCCATCAATTTAAATAAAAGCAGCCACCTAGAGGAAAATATGTATTTTGGGGCATTTAATTTAAGACTTCCGTATTTCCACACAAATAAATAGCGATGTCAGTTTATAGGTAAACTGCCTTGACAACTTTTAGTGTTACCAATTCCTTAAAAGCTCCTCTAGATTCATAATACGACATACTGGATTAGTGCATGCACCAATAATAAGCACAAAGCTACGGCATCAAGTAAGTGGATTCTCGTTTTGTTTTATTAAGTTTCCGTTAGGAAAGACGCACACGACATTACAACGCCCCGGGCAGACCAATATTAAGAATAGCAATAGGACCGATCACGCCGCGTCGATAAACTGTAAATACCTAGAATTCTTTAAAATAGAGGACAAATTTTTAATTGTAGAAATTTTGTAATAAATTGGAATGTAGTATTTTTAGTACTTCTCCACAGAGTTGAAAAACATTGGAATTTTGTTATTAATAACGCGGCTCTTAAAACAGAATCCTTAGAAATTGCTCTTAAAACAAAATACTTTTAAATTACAAGATCTTGTGATTACTTGCTATGAATTTATTACAAGTCTTTTTTTTTTATTATACCAAAGTATAATATGTTCAATTTAATTACACTTTTTTAATTTAAACAACATTCCCGATAAAAAAAATTTCTCGTATTAAAAGGAGCTGATCTAAAATTAAGTTATACTCTTATTTAGATTTTATGTTACTTTAATCCTAGTGCAAATTTTTCAGAGAATTGTGGAGCTTGATTTAAGAATATCCTTTTTAGTGTATATTTGAAGGTTTATTTTCATTTAATTGGGTTATTGCCAGCGTAATACAAAATACAATTCACTACTTTAAATAAAAGTATTTTTACAGTCCAGAAATTAAAAAAACGTTACCAAAATTTTTTTGAATAGAATGTGAATCGAGGTGCAGCGGATCATTTTATACACGATAGTAAATAGTAATTCTAAAATAGTATCCATTTGACCAAAGCACTAATAATAATTAAAAATGCAATCAAAGGTAAATAGGAATTAACTTTTTACACATGAAAGCTAAACAATATCCGATTTTAACCAAGTTTCGGAGTAAAAGGAACACAAAAAAAAACAAGAAATTCAAATATTATATAATTTTGGAATCAATCAGAAAAAGTTCTACAATAAATGATATTGTTACTTATATTTATGTAGTAGCCGTTTCGTGCAATTATAGATAGTGATAGATAAGTGTTTTATTAAATATGGCTAGAAGTTTTAGACATTACCTGTAATGCTATACTGTTTTTGGCCGTTAGTGAAATCACGTAAAATTCCGTCAAGCTGCTAACTATTTTAGAAGTTTCATGTAATGATAAAAGTGGCATTTACAGTTGGTAAAATAAAAACGCAACATATGGTACATACACTTGGCTACGGGACCCATCAGACCCAGCCCCATGATGGCCTAATTTTAAAACTTACGGGACGGCCCGCCATTTCCAGGGCCGCCCCTGACAATTGTAGCTATATATACCGGGTGTCAACGAGATCACTTTCCGGCTGCCATTTCTTTAGTATTTAATCGATCAAGATGAAACTTGGCAGCAGTCATAGGCTAATGAAAAGTAATTTTTCGAGGTACTTGTCAAATTTCGACGACTTCCGGTTTAGCCGGAAGTGACACCAACTTTATATTTTCAAATGAGACACCCTGTATATTTCTTGATTTTTGGAATCTAGAGATCATTTTACGTACAACTGTATTATTTTTATTACTTTTTGTGTCAATTTACCATTTTTAAAACAAATTTTTTGTTTTAATGTAGTAATGTAGAGGGTCACGGCCCACCTTAAATCGCTCTAATAGACGTTTACATCTGCACAAAAATACCTACACAATTTTATCACCTTTCATTTGTCTTACCAGAGCGTTCAAAGTTGACTAAATTACTTTTTTGATAATAACTTAAAAAAGTTAAATACAACTATACCACTTTCATAGTATAATTCGATGTAGTTTTTTATTACGAATCCACCGGTGCATCACAACATCAAAATTCTCTTGGATTTTCTAAAGAAAATTGCATTTTATTGCCATAGCCATTTGTTATGGTTTGATCAAACATGTAACTGCACGACGATCAAATATTACATCCAGTTAGCCATGACAAACAATTAAATTATAGCTGTTTAAAAAATAACGGAATAAAGCCTCAAAATATTGTTAAGTTTGCCATGGAAAACAATTGAATTCAGGATAAATTAATTTTACAAAGTAAACAATTAATTTTTCTGGTTTGTGGCGAATTGTTTACAGCCACAAGCCACCCATTATTATTATTCAGTTTTGTCAAGGCTAAGTGGATATAATATTTGATCGTCGTGCAATTGCATGTTTCATCAAACCATATAAAATGGCTATTGCATTAAATTGACACAAAAGTAATAACTATAATACAGCTGTACGTACACTGATCTCTAGATTCCAAAAATCAAGAAATATACAGGGTGTCTCATTTGAAAATCTAAAGTTGTCACTTCCGGCTAAACCGGAAGTCGTCGAAATTTGACAAGTACCTCGATAAGTGACTTTTTATTAGCCTATGACTCCTGCCAAGTTTCATCTTGTTCGATTAAAAACCAAATAAATGGCAGCCGGAAAGTGATCTCGTTGACACCCGGTATATAAAAACTAACTCAACCAGCAAAAACAATTAATTATAATTTTCTAAAGAAATAGTTTGAATAAAACTAATACTGTCAAATACTAAAAGCATTACTTTTATTATGGTTGTGTTTCAAAGGAAAACTATGCTTATTTTTAAAATGACGGGAATTAGATTTGCATTAAAGAGAAAATTGTATTTAAATTTAAGTTGGCAATTAAATTTTATTTAATTTTTAATTATACAAAGTTATGGAAGTAGCTAAAAGTCAGTCATTTTAATATAATTAATTGTACGGCATCAGCATGATTTATGTAGGGCAAGCTAATTAATTTTTTGCCCTTTCATCTATTTTATTTGAAAAAAAAAATGGACGAAAGCAAGGGAAAGGTAATTTAAATTTAAAAAGTAAAATAAAACATTATTGCCGACTCCCCATTTAAGAAATCTCCCAGGCGAAGCAAAACTAAAAAGAATATTTTTTTTCGGTGTGCATGTAGGTAATACCATAACCAATAAGGCTTACTTTCTTTAAAATGGATATGTGGTGTTATGATTCTGTAAAGAATACCGTTGCAAGGTGCTGTGGTCAGGTTTTGTCTGTTACACAGAAAAAAGCTTAGACAAAAAACTGAAGAACAAACGCGTGTTGTATTGACTTGACTGATGCTTATGATGCATTATGGAGATACAATATTAGCTGCACTAAAGTGACTAAACTCATTTGAAGTATGAATGAAGTCTACTTATCAGGGGTACATATAAATATTCAAAAATTGAGAATCAATTCTGTAACCACCTGAAAATTGGAATAATGGTAAAACAGCTAAAATAGCTAAAATAGCTGTTTTACCATTATTTGTTGAAATCCTTATTGTATAAAGAATTTTCAGATGGTTACAGAATTGATTCTCAATTTTTGCATATTTATATGTACCCCTGATAAGTAGACTTCATTCATATTTTTAAAAATTTTACCTTACGGTTAACTCTACTCTGACTGCTTGAAACTGCTAATGGATGGCGCTGCCTGTGTCTCACTGCTTATGCAGTACGACATTGTAGCTTTAAGGGATTACTTTTTCGGAAGATTGGTATGTTCGTCTATCCTGTACTGATGAGAACCAACGAGTTCGAAACCGGTCTGTAGGTGACGACATTCTAACCAAAGAAAACGCTTCCTTCTTCCTGGTAGTTTCTTGCATTCGAAGCATTAGTATTTTCTTATCTAACTGTGTTAAAAGAAAATACGGCAAATTTTGGTATGTAATTCAGCGCTCGGAGGGGCATATAGCCCGGAGAATAGCTGTTTTACCATTATTTGTTGAAATCCTTATTGTATAAGGAATTTTCAGGTGGTTACAGAATTGATTCTCAATTTTTGCATATTCATTTGAAGTATGTTAAGTAATCGCACTTTAACTGATTTGGATGCAATACGAGTTGAAAATAGGTTACGGTTCGCAGGTTTTTATCGTATATCTTACTAAAATACACAACAGGGATAATTGGGCAGGTTAAATAATTAACCTAATCCATTTGTACATGAGGTTTAACTTTTACTTGATTGGGCTTATTTTATCCAATATGTTATGTACCTACCTTAATATATGATTTCTTTTTAACAAGATTTGTAATACAATTTAATAATATACTACATTTTAGATAAATCGGACTTGCTAAAGGAGGAAAACTTAAGGACTTTGAAGTAACATCCAAGGGCGGAACCCTTCTATGAAATAAAATTTCTTCCCAAATTTCTTTCTAGCACGGTATACTCGGCATCTGACTTCTAATAATATATCGAAAGAAGGAAGTTAAGTTATTTCAACTGTTAAAAATAATACAAAATCTATATTTCGTAAAATTCGCAAAATTTTGGAATCGTATCGAGATTGAATATCACGAAAACGCACTTCCGAACTGAAAACTGAATTGCATCAGGTAAACAACTGCTTTTTGTTATAGCATAAATAGATTTATTTAGTCCCCTATATAGTCACTATACTTGACGGGGGGAGTAAAAATAATAATTTTGAAGAAAATTTTTTTAGAGTAAAATAAATAATATTTTAGGGCGTGTGTTTTAAAGTGAAAACATCAACACGTCAAAAAGCATTAGGCGTCATGAAATATAGAAATATTTGATGAACTTTCCTTTTCTAACAAACGTGGACCGTTGAAATATTGCTGGAAAATATGAAACTCTGTGAGGATTTCAGTATTTTAATTATTAATTAAGCAAATATTTTTGCATTTATTTTAACGTAGGTATTTTTGCTTTCACACCGAAGCCCACGTTTTGGATGCGGTATAAACTAAACTCTTCACAATTGCAATTTGAGCGATGTTTTCGTGGAATGTAACACCAGAATTTGAGATGAAAGAGAATTTAATGAATCACTGTTAAATAATAAATAAACGAGGAATCTGTTCAAAATACGAGGTTGGTTATGATAAAATTTAATGATCTGAGATAATAAAGAAATATTTACACATTACGTATACATACATAAATAATACGTGCACAATAAGGAATATGCACATCTTTTTTTTTTGTTTATTAAATCGTTTAAGGAAGTCATTACAAACCCAAAACAATTATTTTGAAGAAAATTACTAGAATCATTTAGTTAGAACATATTTTTTGGCTTTTACGCAAAAATTACTAAATATATAACAATTAGAAAAGACAAAGAATAAATTCTATGTCGCTAGTATTGGAAGAACTATATCTGTTCCTACACAATACTTTAGACATTAACTGCTAATTAATGTCTAAAGAATTGTGTAGGAACAGATATAGTTCTTCCAATACTAGCGACATAGAATTTATTCTTTGTCTTTTCTAATTGTTATATATTTAGTAATTTTTGCGTAAAAGCCAAAAAATATGTTCTAACTGAGATTATTCGCAAAAAATAAAAACTAAGCTTAACATAGAATAATTATTTAGCTACAACTTTTTACTTTTCGGTATAATTTATTACAATTTAAAAAGCGGCCATTTGCCCTTAATGAATAATGACGTCAGGAGATTAGCAAAAATAAGTGTCAATCTACGTGTTAATGTAAAGCTTAACCCAAAGTCGAACAGGTTTGTTTTTCTCGGACACAGTCAGAGGGGGAGCAATCGAATGCTTTGGGTTGATAGAGGAATAGTGCAACTAGCTTCGATAAAAAATTCAATTATACAGGTTGTTTCATTTTGGAGCTATTAAACGCCAAAGTCGCAATTTCCGCGATTTCCGTTGAAATCGGGTACAGGTCGCAAAAGTGAATTAAATCGATGTAAATTTTCGGATGCTGTAGAGAACTCGGAGTTTCAGAACTCTATTGAAACTGGTGAGGATCGGAACATGGCAAGTAATTCTTTTGAATTTTCTAGATCGAAATATGCCATTTGCAGGCCCCTCTTTGGTAATAGCTAATAACTCGAAAACAAAACATCGCACAATGGTTGAAAAGACTAATCTAGCTATTAAAAATCGTCATAAACAGTAGTTAGGATTGTCAGAATCTCTTGTGCGATATTTTTATTTACATACGTACAGTAGTAACAATGCATAGAGAAGGGTATATATATATATATATATATATATATATATATATATATATATATATATATATATATATATATATATATATATATATATATATGTATATATATTTAGAAAAAAAGATCTGACAACCCTGGTTATGAGGTCGGTCTCTTTGAAGCCCGTTAAAAGCGTTTTTGTCATCAGACTGACTTTGGATAAATTATCCTATGTACCGTGGGTGTACTAAGAGTGTCCGACTCACACATCCAGAGCTGGAAACATCCGTATGGATTTCACCACCCCTTTAAGAAGATGTGGGGATGGTGCCTCCTCGGATTACCACCTTCCTTGTCTAAGGCGAGACATGGCATTCCCAGGCGGTGACCTATCCAAGTAATGACCGTGCCGGGTGTCGTTTAACTTCGGTGATCAAACGGGAACTACTTTGAAAGATTTTTATTATTTTAATAATATGTTCATAACATCACCTAACTACACACTTAATTAATATGTACACGACTATATGCACATTGTACACATTTACAAGACACACATTACGACCCCCATTCAAGGGAAGTCCAATGCGGCAACGCGACCAGAGTGCGGCCGGGGCTGATGGTAACCCTTGGTAGCCACGGTGACGTGAAGATGAGGGGAATGGAGACTCTTTCCGCAAGTAGCTTACAGAGTCAGTGGGAGTTTATATGCTACAGGAGCTTGAAGAGCGTTGTTGAAATTTTTGTAAGAATAAAATTTGGAGAATATAAGACCGCTGGACAAAGGAAACGGGAACTGGCTCGACCACCGAAGTTAACCTTAACTTGGCATTTCATTAATTTTTTTAACAATTTTGTCACACCCCCCGCGCACGAAATCCACACTTCTAATGGTACATACCTACTCGAGCCGCGGCATGCGAATAAATTTAAATACTCAGTATTAAGTTTTCGTGCGAAAATCGCCATTTTCCGTATACGATCTTCTTTGATCACGCTCGAAAATACGAGTCCAGGTAGGTCTTGACCAGTTCTTGTCGTACTATTGTTATTAAACCGTCATTAAAAACTTATGAGAAAGGCTGCCCACTTGAATGCCACGCCAGTGGCGGCGTATATAAGCAACTATGTATAAGTGATAAAAACACTTTATATAATATGTACTACTTAACCAGTTAGCATTAAAAATCCGGATTGGCTCGGCTAAATATTTGCAGTATGGCGTATGTCTCTAATGTCGTTTCCGTAAACGATGTCCGATGCGGCGAAAAAATGTTCTTTATAAAATGACCGTTCGATATCTACAGATGTAGTCTGTCTTAGTCTGGCAAAATCTGGATGTTTTCTTATTTCACTGTAAATATTTCTCTAACACAAATACCTGTCCCGTCATTTAAAGTCTGTAGCACTTTTTGTAGGTCATCTACTGTTCGCAAGGATTGACCGAAGGATAATGAAGTCATTCGCACGCAGCCGGTAGATGTCTTTGCAACGTACTTCGGTCGGGCACTTTCCATTTAGGATTATATTTCTTCCAAAACTGACGAAATGGTTCTTTATTTAATGTAAATAACGGCACATTACACGACCACATCATAATAAGTAAATCGAAACGAAATTGTGTATAAGGGCGTTGGCCCCTTTTTTTTAATGGATGTGTTGTTCTGTTTACGTACCTTATACATAAAGAGTTTTTTAAGGCCAATAAGCTTCGCTGGCAAACCACACATTATTTTCAAGGCATTATATTTTAAAACAGGAAATTCTCATATAAACCTTCTAGCACTGTGTACAAACCGTCGCGTGTTACTGCACACTTTCGGCATACTACGAACTACCAAATTCACAGAAACGCGATAGAAAAATAGAATCAACAAGTGGCAAAGCTAAATTGAATAGCTTCTGCGGCCGAGTTCCCCGCGATGTAATGCTACTGGATGGGCAGCTTTACTTATGAGTGATTGTATTATTTCCGTGATTTCCTTGGTTTCCAAATGATTTTCGTGGTTGGAATTTGGAAACCAATTGATTTAGTTTTATCAATAATTATTGTAGAAACTACAAACTTAAATTGCCATTTTCTTTATAAATTTGCGAAAAGACAGACATAGACAGAAACAAATTCATAGTTGAAAACTTAGTGATCTTATTTTTACACTTGTCAGTCCCAAGTAGCCTGCGTACACACCAGGCAGACCTACGGATACAGCTATCCACATTGTCGCAGGCCGTATAGGGAGATCTGGATTTTAAAGAATACACCCTGGGAGTGTTCATAGACATAAAAGGTGCTTTTGACACAGCCACCTTCCCCAAAATATCCGATTCTCTTTTTCCAAAACGGTGAGCGGATGGATATTCAATATTCTCTCAAAAAGAGCAAAACAAATCTGTGTGAACGGTGTCAGAGTACAGGTCATGGTCATGAAAGGGTGTCCACAGGGAGGAGTGCTATCGCCGCTACTGTGAATATGGTCCTTGACACCCTGATTAACCGCCTCAACAATGACAACATCTACACCCTTGCTTACGCCGCCGCCGGTCTAATTTCAACACCACACATTTGGTATTGAAATTAGACCGGTCTTAGTAATAATGAATCTGGCCGTAATTTTTTCCTTTATTCCTCCCTATATTAGTACATTTGGTAGATAGATTTAGTTAAAAGTATTCCATATTATTTCTACATTTATTTGTTTTTAAATCCGTTTGTTGTTAATTTATAGTTCTTAGGGCTCATAAGGGTGCATTAAGCACCTAGAGCAGGGATCTTCAACATTTTTTTATCGGTCTAGGTTTGGGCTTCAGTAGCGACCGGTGGGCCAGAATCAGTGGAAAGCGGGAAGGTGGAAGGGCGCGAAAATTTTTTTGGAGCCGCGCCCAAATTTTGGCAAATTTCGTCAAGAATTTACTACTACTACCTAATTTCGTAAATTAAATTATTATTTTTTCAGTTTTCGTCTAAACGAGGTAATATGGAGTCGTAGAATTTAAAGTTTTGGATAATTTATTACGTATCTTTTTACCGAATTATTTGTTTTTTTTTTGTATGAAAACCCCTGACCTAGAGCCTAATTTGTTTATTTACTACTTATCTAGAGGATAAATATTTGTAATTGATAGGCAGAAATGTTTGTTTGAGGTTTGTGTAATAGTAATATAACTGGTACTTCTAAATCTTTTAATTTTAGAGTATATACAGGAGTATAAAAAGTTTTTGTTTTAAGTCTAAAAAAACAGTAAATGGTATGGCTACACCGCACTTACTGTCTCGGGGAATTAAAAATCGGCGTTGTCAGTTGTCACATTGCGGGCATTATTGCAAACTATACATAAAATCGGAACATTTTTCTCTCGGATATGTCGATCGAAAAAAGCAATAAGAACATTTTATTAGGTTAGTAATGTACTATTATCACACAAATTTTACGCAAAAAAGTTAAGACTACTTTCTAGAAAATCGAGAATTTAATTTTTCTTTTGAATTTTTAACTCTCATGCAAGTTTTTTGGGAAAAATTGATAATGAAATATTGTTACGTTTATATACTATTTAGTTACAAAATTTGGGGTTCATAAAGAAATTAAAAAACGTTTTAAGATGTAAGAGGACCCTCGATATTTAATTTAAACGAGATCGGTTAATTCGTTTCGGCTTTTTCTTCCTTATTTTTTTTGTCAGGAAAAACATTGATGAGCTGCTGGCAAAATTATTCAGTTGCTTCAAAATACCCCAACGAAAGTCATACAATATAAATACATATTAGCTTCTTATACCAAAATTTATACATCCCAGTGTCGGGATTTAAGATACATTAATCAGTGGCGTGCTGTGCGTTTCGAGGCGGAAGGGGCACAATGATTTGGAGGCGCCAAATTATTTTCCTTTTATTGGAGAGTATGTGGTCATAGTAGGCAGTTAATTTCCAGGGGGCGGGCGCACAGTGGCCAATTATTGGCATTTAAGCGTTCAAAATTCAGATATTATAATTTGGATGTTCCAAACCTAATATATGTGGTTATTTTGCTATTATTAGCAAAATAAATGAGGAAATAAGAAAAAATATTATGTAACACCAAAAACATAGCATGAGTCATATTTTTATTAAGATCAAAAACGAACAAAACAGATCCAAAAAATAGCAACTAATTGCAGAGACATTACTAACATGTCGCGAAGATGGTCTTATGAGAATATCGGGTTATTAAAGAAAGAACCACCTTATTCAGCTTTTTTCTGTTTGCAACAGGAAGTTTTCGTAAACAAGAAATTACAGGATTGGAGGAAATAAGCATGAATTTGAGAAGATCTTCATTTGTGTCTCTTCGTGAAGTATTTCTTGTATTATGTTCTCAAAAGTACCGATAATCTTTATGCCGAGCTTCAAGGGCGTTTTCGGACAATTGTCCTATAGGTAGTGTCATTAACTCTATTACGTCGGCTCCATGTACAAGAATCTTGTGACCGGTAAGCCATTCAACATTCTTTTCTTTAAACCTAAATGGTTGCGTCTCCATCTTCTAAAAAGTAAATTGTTTAATCGTAGTCTGGACTGTATCACAATTAAAATTATTCGATCCTTGTATTTTTGGCCACACATAATCGAATAATATTACTCGCCTGTGTTTTGTACACGGATTTATTGTGCCAGTTTGTTTAAGTATACCGAAGAGCTCATTTCGAGAAATTAAATTATCTAAAAAACAAGAATTTTATAAAAAGCTCAGCTCTGCACACATTAAAATAACATTTTCCATATAGGTGAACACCTATATTCATCAAATACACAAAAAAAGTGAACCTATGTGAACCTTTTTATTAATTGTTTAGGCAATTTCACATTTACAAAAAAATTTGAACATAAAGTCTCGGTTCTGTTACCTATGGTAAAGCAACATACAAGAGAGAAAAATATAAACAGTATATTGTATTTAAAGCAACATACTTTACTATTTTGATCCATGTATTAATAATTTTCAACAACCCTATTGATTGACAACAACCACCTGTATATACAAAAGTAGTTTAACAGGAATTAATGTGCGTTTTAAAGTCAGGAGTAAACTCTGCGTATACGACGTTGTCACACTTTACGTTTTGCGCCAAAAATGAAATTGTTACAATTGTTTCGGGTTTTGGTGTACTGGCTATATTATAGATTAATTGTTTTGAATCAACACGTACCAACTTTAAGGTTTTGAAAGATTAAATGTAAAGAATTGGTCACTGTGGGGCGCTGTAAATTACTTTCCTTTTATTGGGGAGTATGTGGTCATAGTAGGCAGTGAATCTCCGTGGTGGTGCGAGGGTGAGGAGGGGGGGGGAGTTGCGCTCCCTAGCCCACTCGACGCACGCCACTGACATTAATGTGTATTACTTTTGCAATATTTTGAATAATATTCAGCGCGAATTGTTAATATCCGCGCTTTTATTTTTTCAAGCCCCCTAAAGTTAATAATAATAAATAATAATACATTCCTTTATTGCCAGCAAAATCATCATTTACAATGACATAGCAACGTCACACAATATGCCAGTTGTAGCTGACAGTACCATAAGTTTATTTACAAATGAACAAATATTTTTTTATATAAATGGATTGATAGACAAACAAATGTATAACTTACTATATACTACTTACGCATGGCAAACAACATTCAGACACTGAATTTAAAAATATTCTTCAAAATTGAAGGAGTATACACATTTTTGCAACAGTAGCTCTGTCACAGCTCTCTTAAACTTAGTGATATTATCAAGCTGTTTTATTTGTGGTGGTAATATATTATAGACCTTAATGGCTTCGTAATATGGCCCCTTTTGATAAAAACTGGAACGATGTTCAGGTATAGCAACATTGCCCCCGCCTCTAGTAACAATAGTCATTTCCGAGTACATCTGGAGGTTGGTGTTAAACATGTTTTTATGCTTTTTTGCAAACAGTACTAGAGAAAGGAAATATGAAGATGGAGTTGTCAAAATTCTTAGATTCTTGAAGTAAGGTTTATATGATGTTCTAGGATGTACTTTTACTAGGCATCTTATTATACGCTTTTGCGCTTTAAAAATATTAATGGCATCCCGGGACGATCCCCAAAAAGAATGCTATAATTTATTGTAGACTGAACACCCGCATAGTAGAACTGACGAATGCTATCCCTCGACAGAACATCTCGAAGTACACGAATCAAGGCACAGAAACTATTCAGCTTAGCCTGCAGTTTGTGTAGGTGATTACACCAGTTTAGCGCTGGGTCTAGATGCACGCCCAAAAATTTTAAGCTGTCAGCCAAAGGAACTGACTTACTATTTAAATTAACATTCGGATTTGTTTTGGTTATTTCCAAAAACCATTAGCCCTGTCCTGCTTGTGTTCAGTCTTAAACAGTTTTTATGACACCACTCCTGCATAGTCCTCGCAGCATGTGAACACTCTCTAGACAGCCCAGCACCGCCCTCACCCGCCAACAGCACGGAGGTGTCGTCCGCGTACTGACAGATCAGGCCCACCAGAATTCCATCACAGAGAGTGTTGACATACAGGAGAAATAATATGGGACCAAGAATGGAGCCCTGAGGAACCCCCTGTTTTATCATCACTGGGGTGGAGAAGTACGTTTTATTGTCTTTTTTTACACTTACTATTTGTTGTCTCTCTGAGAGGTAAGACTTCAACAGCGCTGCACAAGCACCTCTGATTCCATATCTTTGTAGCTTTTGCGTCATTAAATCATGATCTATCGCGTCAAAGGCCTTCGACAAGTCAAAATACAAGCCAGCCACTGCCTCATTGTTGTCAACATGTTCCGTAATAAACTTGATTGCATTAAAAATGGCCAGCTGTGTGGACCGACCTGGTCTAAAGCCATATTGTTGGTCAACCAGGATGTTATGTTGATTTAGAAACGTCATAAGTCTTAAGTAAATGGCCCTCTAAAATATCTTTGATACAGAAGATAAGAGAGATATGGGGCGATAATTCCCTAAATCCTGGAGGTCCCCAGATTTTGGTACAGGCACTACTTTCGCCCTTTTTAGGTTTGTTGGAAAAACGTCATATAAAAAACATTCGTTGACTATGTCAGCTAAAGTTTGCGAAACCCACGGTGCTGCGTGTTTTAAAATTATTATTGGGATTTCATCCAGACCTGCCGAATATTTGTTTGGAAGGTCCATAAGGATCCTAAATAAAATATCTCATTTGTGTTGGTAGGCGCTAATAATATTGTTGGGATGTCGCTGGTGGCATCAATGTCATGATCACCACGGAGCGTCAAGGGTATATCAAACTCGTCAAGGGTGTATCAAACTAAAAAATATTATTTCCCCCCTCCCTGTATTGTAAGCAACCTATTTTGACACTGCTTTGACAGACGGAAGTGAAAGTTACTCAACAAGGTATTGGTTGCCCTTAACGACAGGATGTAAGTCAACTTACATCCCTAGGGAAATAATAATTTGAAATTATTATTATGAATTGTCAACTTGACGTTGTTGATAAAATAAAAACTGCTTATATTGCTCTGGCAACGGATCACGGCTGCCTTCATAATTTAATGAGAATGCTATCGAATGTAATGATAATAAAAATCCAAAAATATATCCAGCATTTTCTGGTAAACATACAATTCAGGGAGGGGGAAAAATGTTATATACTATATGGGATGTAAGTACATTAACCAGTCTCGGACTTTTTTGCCAGCCCTCGCTATCGCTCGGGCGCAAAATTCGTCCTCGACTGGTAAATGTTACTTACATCCCTTATAGTATAAATAACTATTTTAATAAAATTAAGATGGTAGCGGGACGTCATTTTGGATTTTTGCAATGGGAAGGGTATAGCCTTGTGATATCACTGGAAACATTTAGTTTAGTGGTGGTGGTTGATACAAAATGCCGGCAATCAATTGCGTAGTTCCAAGAAAATAATATTCATTTAAAATTCAGAATTCATTTTAGTTGATACTAAAAATTGTATTAGAATAGTAGTAATAACTTATATTAACAATAAAGCAATCTGCCAAAGAATTGATAATAATAAATAAGTAAATTAGCCACATATTCGATATTTTAGACCATATTATATTTCTCATGAAAACTTCGTTGTTGTTATTGCAAGGAAGATTGTAATTCAAGTTCAGTAAGTTTTTAAATTCCATTTTTATTAAAATATACAATAATTTTATTTAACAAAGCAGTAGCACGCCCATGATTCCCAAAGCGAAACAACATTTAATCTGTTTTCTCTGCCATCGCAAACGTAATCTTTCTGGCCTATAAGTTGTCTGAACTAAAATTTCCGACCAATTTGGCAGTAACAAAACTCAATAGAATTAGAGTTAGACTTCCACTGGCCTTAGCTCCAAATAAGTTTCGAGTTAAACTTTGTTTTGATTTTTGATTGATATTATTTCTCTTGATACAATTTTGTTGAGTTGTGAAAGAAGTTTCTTTTATTTCATTTTCAGGAAGAAAATTTATTTATTGCCAGTTTCGCAATAAAAAATATGTATAGATGGATGAGTAGATAGAATGTGTGATCTGTGTATGATCATACTTAAGTATCTTTATGCAGATTCGTGGTCATCGTCCATCTAATTCACAGTCTAAACGTAATTTGAATGACTTTCTTAGGAACTGACATTTAAACTGTAAATTAAATTATGACTTTTTGTTGTCGGATTTACATACCATACAGCAAAGAAACTGTTACAAAATAAGAATAACAGTAATAGATATTTTAAAATGAAAAAATCAGATTCAAAAATGACTACAAGATTAATAAATAAAAAATGACAAATGCCAAGATGTCAAAAAATTACCCAATAAAGTATATCGCAAATAAGATGAAGACACCCTAGTTTATTTGCTATTTTCATAGAAAGCGACTCCAGTCTTAAGAACTTACGGAGATTATTTTTTAGTATGTAGAGCAAGGATTTAAGTTATTATATTATCAGTTCGATGCATTTCTTTAAATAGAGTCACATATTGGTTTTAGACGAAGTATATATATAATATATATATATATATATATATATATATATATATATATATATATATATATATATATATATATATATATATATATATATATATATATATATATATATATATATATATATATATATATATATATATATATATATATATATATATATATATATCATATATATATATATATGTATATATATATATATATATATATATATATATATATGTGTCGTGGTTAATCCGGGAATTCATCCGTTCGTTTGATTTGTTTCTAGTTGAAACTTGCAGACGTTTCGCCAAAATCTCATTTGGCATCTTCTGTGCTGACTCGCTGGTCGTAGAAAGTTTATTTTTTATATATATATATATATATATATATATATATATATATATATATATATATATATATATATATATATATATATATATATATATATATATATATACCTACATCAGTAACCAAGACAACTGCCTACTGGTCTTACCCAGAGACAGGAAGGAGTAAATACCATCGTCGCACACAAAACTGAGTGCTTAAGTCACAGGGCGACGATCCTGATAGGGGAGGCAAGCTCATAAAAGCCACCTTACTGGACTGCATCTTCAGTTTGGCTAGACATGGATCAGCGTGGTCCCAAAGTTGAATCTAGGTGATGCGGCTGGACCACCTGGAAATATACCCCTTCAAATGTTACGACGTAGTCGAAGTCGTAAGTGGAAACATCCATTAGAATGCGTGGCGGAAAACCACAAACAGGGAATTATCTTTGGCATGAAACATCCCTCCGAATGCGTGGCGGAAAACCACATACAAGTACAAGGTGCGTCGAAACTATTCCTCTACCGGAAAAAACCCTGTAATACAACAGTACAAATCACACTACGAAATCGAGAGACAATAAAAGCTTGCTTACCTCATAACCATTGGAGGGTTGCCAAAACAAAAACGACCGTCGGCAATATTGCGACTCTTGCCACAAACACGAACTAAAAGATACCATGATCTATGAAAAGCGAGGTTTATAGCAAACGGTCCTCTCTTGCTAAGACTCTTTGGCCAAGACTCTTTGGCCATGACTGTTCGGCCAAGACTGTCTCAAAAATCAACTCTTCTCTTCTTAAATTGACCCCAAAAGTCTCCCACGACATCAAGCTCTTGCCAATCGCAAATGGAAATTCGTGTGTCACGTTTGACCAATCAGAATAGAAAGCCACAGGTCACGGTTGACCAATCAAAGCATTCGACGTCAGTCCGAATGTGCGCCGTTCAAACTCGGCCTCGACGATCCCAAACGTTAAAAAATACTTTCATCATTTTATCAAAAAAAAAGGTCTAGTGAAAATTCAATTTCAAAAGCAACGTAGCATTTCAAATGCTACAACATTAAAACACTTTTCTTATTAATAAATTTAATTTTATCCTATTACCTTCCGTGCTATAATTATATTATCCTTGCAAACAAATATGACGTTTATTGCCTTGATATTACATTGAATTACTTTCTTTTCAGTCTCTCCTAACAATTACACAAGGTCTCTCCATATCACGTCAATTTTGAATAGGGTCTGAAACCTAAGAGAGCATCACCAAATATTAAATTTCTCAGAAATCCTTTTTTCCAGGTCCTGTCCTACTTATAATTTAATTTTGATCTCAAGATGCCAATTAGACAAATAGTATTTTATTACTATTGACATGCTAAACGAAATCTAGAAATATAGCATTGCTATTATCACACTAGCCCTGTTGAACAAAGATTTCCCTCTTTACAAGCTTTTATTTAACTTCGCCTGTTAGTTTGTTTGTATATATGTTAGTATGTTTAGGGCAAATATTGCAATCAAAATTTCGACTAGTTCTAATTTAGCTAGAGTTTCGAAATTTTGCACGCGTGTAAAAGTCCGGTGACAATGCAATATAGTATATTTAATAATGTTCTAAATCCAATATGGCGGACGCCCCAAGATGGCGGATTACCCTTTTCTTTACAATCCCCCTGATATCGGTATCAAATAAAAGGGTTTGACGAGTAGAATACGATAAATTATCTGATGTCATTCTAAACCCAATATGGTAGGTTACTTTTTTTCACAACCCATATGACATGGATATCAAATAATAAAAGGGTTAGAAGACTTGACGAGTAGAATACGATAAGCTATGCGGCGCCATTCTAAACCCAATATGGCGGACGCTTCAAGATGACCTTTTTCTTCACAATCCCCTTGATATGGGTATGAAATGAAAGGGTTTGACGAGTAGAATACAATAAGCTATGCAACGTTATTTCAAACCCAATATACGCCACAAGATAACGGATTATCTTTTTCTACACAACCCCCTTACATGGGTATTATAGGATTTGACGAGTAGAATACGATAAGATATGTGACGTCATTCTAAACCCAATATGGCGGACGCTTCAAGATGACCTTTTTCTTCACAATCCCCTTGATATGGGTATGAAATGAAAGGGTTTGACGAGTAGAATACAATAAGCTATGCAACGTTATTTCAAACCCAATATACGCCACAAGATGACGGATTATCTTTTTCTACACAACCCCCTTACATGGGTATTATAGGATTTGATGAGTAGAATACGATAAGATATGTGACGTCATTCTAAACCCAATATGGAGGATTACCTTTTTCTTTACAATCCCCTTTAAATGGGTATCAAATGATTTTTTCTTTTTTTGTTTAAAACATTTTTATATAAAAAATTCTTGTTAAAAACAAGCTTTCATTATTTAGATGTACTAAAACGAAAAAAAATTAGTATAGTTTTTTCATTGAGGCAATGCTGAATGCTATTTATAAGTGGACGTAGTTTGCGTGGGTGGATCCTACTAAAAGTAGTATCAAAGTTATCACTGAAACAGGTACAATATATTATGTTAAATTTATTGTCTTAAAAGCTTGTCGCGCGAATAGAATAGAAAATATATATATTTAAAATAAAATTAATGCCTGTATGAACTTTTCGCACTCGACAAGCTTTTAGGGCAATAAATTTAACATCCTATTTTTACTTTATTTTATACGAGTATACTTCCATGGCAACGATACCAATGATTTTCAAATTCTTTGAGGAATTTATGTGTCTCGAAACAATGACTATTTAAATTTGCGCCATGTTGGAATTTGTGACCTCTTTTATTCTTACCTATAATTGCAGATACTACCAAATTCAATAATAGACCTAGTAAAGGTGAAAATCTTTCTATGCATTGCCGCAACCCTCAGCATTTGGTTAAGAAGATTTTTTAATCAATTAGCGCAGTTTTCACTTATTTGGCGTGTATGTATGAGGATTTATGTCTTTGCGGGAACCTATTAGGTTACCCTGATTATCAGCTGACATCGCATCTCCTTTCCTGTTCACACACGGAAAAAAGAAAATACTCATTTCAAGTCTATTAATCTCAGTTTAAGACTAAGTTAGCTTTGTATATACTCAAGAAGATATCGTTTTAAAAAGAGAATATGAAAATCTTGAAAGGCAGAGCGACATTTTGTTACTTTGAAAGGATCTTATACACAAATTGAGTATTTATATTATCAATCCATGCATAACAAATCTTCAGGATGAGTAGATATTATTTTTAAAATACTCAGTTATATTTTTAAACTGTAAATATCTACCCTTCAAAATAAACATATACACAGTAAAAAATCCAGTTGATTAACCACAAGAGATGTCTGATTTTATTGGCCGGATTAAATTTTTTGATTTAATTTGTAATTATTTTCTAAATCAGTTTCATAATCTTCGTTATGATTCAAACAAATTACTCATTCTCGATTACTTTAAATCGATACTGATCAAATGCATAAAAAAGACAAACATTTTAAATCATATTTCCTTGTTAAAATAATCACAATAATCAGTATCAATCACCTACTGACTAAAAAATACTCAAACTTCTAAACCAAGCCGCCAACACATGCGCAGTACGCAGCCTTTTAATCACAAGGGAGTACCGATATCCATCCACCCCGCTGCAATCTGCAAAAATTCCATTTAATCGGCAGTAGGTATGGCGGTTTCTGTGGTAGTGCAATGTGCAATGTGAGGTTATAACGAATGAAGTGGTCAACCTGTTCTAAAATTTTACGAATATTCTTTTAAAAACTTTGTTGTTACATCATGTTGGTGAAATTATGTTTCAAAATCAAAAGAAATACGCAAAAATCTCAGATCTTGAATCCAATCCCTTGGAGGAACTCATGCACCAATGTAAGTTATTTTCCATGTATTTTCAAAGAAAAGATTTGTCATGCCAGGTCTTCATTAGTGTTTTATGTATTTATTTACAGATGAGTAAATAATTTTCGTGTTTTTACTTCATATAATTATTTTCAACTTTTACACTGTAAAAAAAATTATTAAATTTTAAATCAAATTCAACCCAATTTTGACTAAATCCAGGTCCACGCCTCACCTCCCCGGATTTTTGTTTATGATATGGGACAAACAATTCCCATGCTTTGGGAAATTCCCATAGGTAATGCAAATGCATTACCTATCTTTTATATAATTTCATCTGTTTGTTCTTTAATGTGTTCCCTTTTCTTATGTATTATAGTATTGTCATTTAATAAACAAAATCGACGCCCTAATCAGGTACTTTATAGGGCGGAGAGGGGAAGGGCGGTGCTACTGATGATTGCATATCAATCACATTGGATTTAAGATTTAATAAAAAATGATTAGAGTATTATGGAAATTTAATCATTATGGAAGAAAATTTTAATAAAAATTGATTTAGATGTAATCAGAATTAATTGTTAGGTTAATCAATTTTGAATAAGAAAATTTAATCACAGATCCTTCGATTTAATCAATATGCAGTGTTAATTTTTTCAATCAATCTGGCGTGGACCTGGATTTAGTCAAAATTGGGTTGAATTTGATTTAAAATTTAATCATTTTTTTTTACAGTGTATATACTAATTTTAAACATTTTGAAACATTCAATTTGATTCATTCATATACTCAATATACTCAAATTGAGCATTTATATTATCTGTTCATTTATAGCAAATCTTCAGGCTGAGTAGATACTTTTAAACTGTAAATATCTACTCTTTAAAATAAAGATAAATTGGAAGGAAGCCTGTAATAGAGAAATTATGGTTCTTGGAATTAGGCCGTGTCAAGCTGTTACATTACTTTCCGACGTTTCACCAACGATTCCACGGGGCATCTTCAGGAATGTTATAAGGGATGAGAACTCTGAATGAATAAATTGATACATACAATATTTTTGAAAATAAATGAACTGCGTTTTACCAGTTTAAAAATTAATATTCGGTCTTATTCACGAGGAAAAAAATAAACTAGTTAAGTGAAATAAAAACGATTTATTCTTTTTTAATAATAAATGGAAAGGTACACATTTGTAATACAAATGAACATATTTTCTACGTAAAACATACAGGTAGTGTATTAAAAACTAAAACTAAACACAAAACCCTATATTTCTGATTTAATTGACATATTTATAATAAAGAAATAACTGCTACATCGGTACATACATGAAAGTCTGAATGATTGCGTCAGGGACTCCCCATTGTTCTAAAATTTCTTCAACGCCCATGGCTCTATGACAACAAACACGAAAGTACCTGCATCCAGTGCATCCACAACCCAACGTGATATTAAAATGATTGTCGCGATACCGCGATGTTCGCCTTATTTCGGTTGATTTCGTAGTATGGCGGAAATGGTTAAGCTAGGAATAAGTATTTCGGGATATTAAAACTTTCATATTTAGATTATACTATCGAATAGCAGCTTAAATTGAGTATTCCAAAATTTCAAATCAAATAGTTATCATGCCTTGTTTAGAGAATATAACACTTTACTTAGAAGTTACCAATTTTTATTTTAAAAATAACTTTTATTCAAAGTGAAAATGTACAACACCTTGAAATACAGATATGAGCGAATCAAACAAAAATGTTCAAATACTTGTTTTAAAATTAGCTTTCTTAAAGTAAAAATATATGTTGAAGATATGAAAATCTTGTTTCAAATATTTTCATATGTTTAACTTAAGGTTGTTTCCTTCAAATAAGATTTTATAGTTTTAATCTAAGTAAATATACCTGAAAATATGCAAATGTTCTATTTGAGAATATGTTTTTTTCTGTGCACTTACCAGAAAAAGTCGAAATAACTAGCTGACGATAGAGTTAGTCATATCATGGACACCTAGAAATGCATCTGTCCTTTTATTTTAGGAGGAATAGAAAAGACAGAAACTTATAAAGAGCTTGCGCGAAATAAGTGAATCCCAACCAAAATGACCTCAAGCTTCACAAGATTAAAGTGCCGACGGAAAGTTCCCAACTGCCCCTTCAATTTTAAACTTGTGCTAGTGTTCCATAACCAATTCAAATTAAATTTGATTTGCAACAGAAACGTGTTTTTCTCTATAGTCCGTGACTGTTCAGTCTAATTTCGATATACCGGGTAACACAGAAAGTAGTTACCTGCTTAATTTTTTCCGTAGACTATTAAATAAAAGTATAACATTTCTGAGTACCTAGTACCAATGTAATAATTGCAATTTTTTAGGAAAATCAGATCTTTAAAACAACTTCCGGTTTAACCGGAAGTGATATCAACGTTTTTATTTTAAATCGAAACTTATAGTTTTCATGTAATATTTGAATAAATCAGAAAATTTCTTTTTCGGCGACATCGACATATCACAAATTAGCATATGTTTTAGAAATTACCTCCTACTTCAATTTTTGTCCAATACGTAAGATGGACGAATTCGTTAAAACAAGATAACAAGTTTAGTTCACTTCGTGGAATAATATCAAATCAACTTGTTTCAGGAATATGTATCGATAAGGCTATTTTATTTATGTTTCGATTTAAAAAAAATAAATTGTGATTACATAAGTTTTTTAAATGGCAACCTACCTGTTTCTTTTTTATGGACATAAGTTGCTCACTAAATTTTCCTTCTAATGGCGTGTATCTAGAGATATTCTCCGAGAACAATGAGAATTTATCGGAAATTTTTGAGAATTTATTTTATATGTCGGAGAATTTTATGCTTTGACTGCATAAACTGAAAGAACATATTTTTTTACCAAAAGTAGTTTTTACAATAATTTTATCTGAAAAAAATAAAGAGATAGCACTGCACAAATACCTAATTTACAAAATATTTAAATTGTAAATTAACGTTATTACGCATCTTAGTCAAAATAAAGACACATTAAATTTTTATTTCCATTATTTTCGAGTAACTTTATACACAACTTAGAAACTCATTGTATAAAATAATATGTCTAAACAAGTTGTTTAAAACAACACAGAAAAGAAATAAATATAAAGATGCTCCAAGCTCCATATAAATTTCCGTAAATTCTCATAAATTATCCGACAATATGAATTTTCCCGAGAACATTCTCGTTCTCGGAAATATTCTCGGTAATTTTCCAGTAATTTATATTTTCTTCTAAAATCATAAATTCTCGAGAATTTATGCTGGGAAATATTCTCGGTAATTTACCGTTCTCCGGAAATATTCCCTTGAGAACATTCTCATGGCACATCTCAACGTGTATCACATATTAGTAACTGTTTAAAATAAAAGGCAAAATTCAAAAATATTACTTGTAACCCATAATCTATTTTTTACATTTCATCACAAACGAACGCGGAGCTGTAAAATAAAATGAGTCTGCCATTAGCATTTGTTTTAAAAATACAAGTAAAAGGGTAAATTTTACGTCACAAGGATTTGACAAACTTAATTTTTATGGCTTACGCGTTCGTTGTCATGATATTAAAAAGTCAGTTAGGGGATACCGCTATAATATTTTATAATTTTGACTTTAATTTAAACATAATTAATTATTATTGACATGTAATACACCATTCGACAGAAAGTCCAACAGGTAATTTTATGGCGATAAAAAAGAACTGAGTTTCTATTTAAAGACATTATGTAATTTCATCTTATTTCTTGAATAACCAGTACTTAAATAAAATAGCCCTAATCGATATGTGTACCTGAAATAAGTTGATTTGATATTAATATAAACCACTTTATTATCTCCATAGCCTACTATTTACCAGTAGTCTTGTTTTAGCGAATTTCTGGCCATCTTAGGTACTGGATAAAAATTAAGGTAGAAGGCCATTTTGAAGACATATAGTAATGTGTGATATATCAGCACAAAAGAAAATTTTCTAGATAATTTAAATATCAAATAACAATGACAGGTTTCTACTTAAAACAACCCCAATGTATAAACCCTTACAGATAAAATTTAATTTAAGGACAGCAAACCTAATGTTGAAACTATTAGACCGAGGGCTCGCATACGAAAGTCTACTTTACAGGACAACCAAAACATGTATTGTACTACTAACTAAACCCAAATATCGTATCATCGCTTAGTGATGAGCATTTTAAATTAGTTCTGGGTGTTTAGTTGAAGTTGAGGTATTTATTTAAACAGCTTTTCTCTAGAGTGTTTTATTAAATTTGTGTTATAGGTATCTAGTATTTCAACTTTTTAAAATTGAGAATTTTGGAAAAGTTTCTTTAAAGGTAATGTATTAAAAATATTATTTCTTCAAACTTGTTACATATAAATATTGTTCAAGCACCTGGCAACATAACAACCTAGCTCACTGTTCTTTTGTTCTTTATATGGTCATTGATTAAAAAATTCTTTTTTAAGGGGTGCAGTGAATTTCATAACACCCTGTATACATTGGCAATACGTTGACAATTTCTTTTGTGTTTCTTTCTTTACTGTTCGCCCTATTTTCTAGTATCTGATGATAGCAAGATAACTTTCCGAAATGCATAATACATTAATTGTTGAAATGATTTGATGCATTTGATTTTGTGGAGAAGACGTCCTAACCCTATTCTGCTTATATACTTTTAAAATTGACTTCTTCTAAAGTTGAAAATATCTTTTAAAACTTTAATTTTGCAGACCTGTGTTATCATCTAAAATATTTCTGATCATTTGGAAAAATAGTTCCGCCTATGAAATTATTTGTGCAGAAATAAAATAGTCGACGCAGATATGAACTTTAACTGGTTAAGTCGTTATTGAATGTAGGTCAGATTTATAAGATCGGATCAGGCGGTGGCGACGAAGTTTTTGTTTGTTGTTTGCTCAAGAAAATTAATTTTCGCATATTCAAGTCCACAATAAAGAAAAACAATTCAGATGGCATATTTATCTTAAATATTGTTTACCAATGTTACTTGAATAGTAAATATGTTGGGTTTTTGGAAACTTCATTCAAATGTCCCGACGTATTTTGCCGTGATCGAGACAAGTTTGTTTAAATGTTTTAAATAGCAAGTGAGCCTTTTTGACAACACTTTAAATCTGGACATTTATCACAGTTGCATTGTTATAATTAGGAACCGGATCCTCTTACGAGGACGTAAGAAGGACATGATCAACAATAGGCGCGCATAATTTTTGAAATTATAGTAATCGTTTATGAACTAATAACAACTACATGGTTGTTTTATTACAATAGTTACACACACAGTTATAACTTGCACTTAACCGAATTTATTTTTGTTAATGTACCACAAATAAAACTTTTTTTAAATCAAATTCATAAGCAAATTAACAATAATGTCTATTAAGGTAAAAACTTCAGAGTACAGACCCTCATATATATATATATATATATATATATATATATATATATATATATATATATATATATATATATATATATATATATATATAGGGTGTTATGAAATTCACTGCATATATTGAAACTGGTAAATCCTCATATGAATTCAGATTGAAGAAAAATAGTCATAAATGGCGCTTCGCAATAATAAGCTGGTAATCGCCCCTTAAATTTTCTCTAACAAGCGGTACCCGCCCCCGGCAAGAAACACAATTTGTTCAGTAAAAACGAAAGATCTATTCCATCGAGGATGCAGAGACTGTTCTTTATCAGATATAGAGTCGTCCAGATGTGTGTATTTTATGTCGCACATCGACGGAACTCTTGACAAAACTGTATGGTTATTAAGTACATATAGTTAGAACTTGTTGGAACAAAGCTCTCATAAAATTCAAAAAGGAATATTTTTTATCATTGTCTGTCGGGAGTGAGAACAAATGAAATGTTTATGTGAGTATTTTGAATTTGAGAATAAGTGTCGATTTAATTTTAATTGCCATCATTCGGAATGTATTATCAATATTTTTTGTCGCCATCTTCCATATCGATAATGGGCGAACATATTCACATGTCTTTACCTTTAAAACATAATTTACATATATACATATTAAGGTTTTCAGAGCCTGAAAGATGAGTAGACACTAAAGTGCTGTCTTAGGAGCAAATTGTTATTTATTATGGAAATCGATTGTTTACTTGCTAATATTTTAGATATGACTTAAAAATTAAGAATTTCAGGAATATTATGCCTAACGTTTCATTTTACACAAAATTATCTCCTGTATATGTTTATTGTTTAGTATACTGCCTTATCCTTTACACTCGTTGCTAATCTTCTTTATTGCCTGGATGTGTTAAAGATCGGCAGGTGGCCAGACTTGCCTTACATTTATGGGTTCAACAAATCGAACAGGATTTTCTTATTTGAAAAATATTTACCACTGAGATACTGTTGATGCAAAAAGTTGCGTCCCACGATTTAATGTATCTTTCCAAGAAATAATGATCCCATTAATTAAAAACTACTTATAAACTATTTAGGTGGAGATCCATTAAACGGTTTATGTTTTAGACTAATAGCGACGTCAAAACCTACAGAATTTTGTTATAAAACTGGTTTCAGTCCATAATATCGGGGTCTGACTGGCGAGCCCCGTAGCGCGTTTGCGGTGTGGTTCAAGAACGTTGCAGCAAAATGTGAAATTATTTTATTAACCTGTTTTCTAAATGTGTTACGAAAAGTTGGTGCATATGTTACGCTCAATAGTCGAATTCGGGCAATGCCCGAAAAAAATACGCAAAACTAGTTTTGAGCAACGAATATTTCCCAAACCCGAAATTTTATTTTTATACGGTTATTGAGCATTATAAAATAAGCTGAACTAGTTTTGCGCAATTTGAAATGTACAAAACTAGTTCTATGTACATGTCTGAATGGTCAGCAGTAGTTATGCTTTTTTCATTTAATCAGCGCGCAGCGTCCGAATAAAATAAAGTTGGAAATGTTATTTCAATAATATATTTTATTTAAATACTGACAAATACAACAACAAATAAAACTTTATTCCTAGACAAATATTCAGTTAAGTTTGAAAAATTATTTATTTGAACAGGAGCTTGAATGATGGCACTTAGAATGGCAGATGACATTCTTTTTTCGACAAGAACATGCTCTGTTAATACACTTTTTATTGCACATACATGAAACAAAACCTTGTGTAGATACAGAAATATCGGAGGATGCAGTTCTAAGTGATTTTTCTTTGTCGTTCTTGTCCAACAACATAACCATACTCTTTATTTGAGTTTGGGAGGCTGTAAAACAAGCATAACTAGTGCTGGCCATTCAGAAATGTACAGAACTAGTTTTGTACATTTCAAATTGCGCAAAACTAGTTCTGCTTATTTTGTAATGCTCAATAAGCGTATAAAAATAAAATTTCGGGTTTGGTAAATATTCGTTGCTCAAAATTAGTTTTGCGTATTTTTTTCGGGCATTGCCCGAATTCGACTATTGAGCGTAACACATACATTAAAACAAAATTAACCGTTGTCAAAATCGTGCAAAGTCAAATAACATACAGAGAAGTTTGCAAAATCGCCTAAGAGTATTTTTAAAAATATGTCAAAATGTTATACGAAGAAGTTGGTTAGAATTAAGCACTCATTAATAAAATGAGTTCACATTTATTGAAAACTTCTTGGACCGCCTTGTAGATGCGCAATTGGTTTACCAGCCAGACTCCGACATTAGTCACTAAGAATAGTTATGCAACACAAAGGACCTCGACATTTTTACAACAAAATTCTCGAAGTTTGACGTCGCTATTTCTTATTTACGGAACCTCGTAATTAAATGTATTTTTTGTTTATCTGAGACATCCCACGTAGACTTCAAGCCTAAGTACTAACGTACCGTGGGTGTCTCAAGAGAAGGGAAATGTAGTCTATTGACACGGGATTTGAAGGATTGGAGGTTGGGACGGGAAGGGAAAACATCTGCAGGCAATTTGTTCCATAATCTGGATACCCTAGGTATGAATGAGCGAGAGAAGTCGTCTGTTCTAGGCTTTTGTAGCTGGACAGTAAAGGGGTGCATACGTAACGCGCCTCTTGTTGTTCTGTTAGGTACATTCAAGGGGGGACTAATACAGGCTAGTTCTTCAGAGGAAAATACATGGAAGTAGCGGTAGAAGAGGGACAAATCCCCTACAGCGCGGCGATGAGCGAGAGAAGGGAGTTTTCTCGTGAGGGCTGGGTCATTGATAAGTCGAATGGCTCTCTTTTGGATAGAATCAAGGACACTAAGTGTCGAAGGTGATGCCGCTCCCCAGATGAGGGAGCAGTACTCTAGGTTAGGTCGTATTTGGGAAACATAGAGAGTGTATAAGTTGGAAGAGGAGAAGTATTTTCTGGCTCGAAAGAGAAAACCAAGTTTTTTAGCTGCCGATGTGGCTACTGAAGTAATGTGTTTGTGCCAGCTGAGATCATGTTCGAAAGCGACGCCAACGAGATCGAATGTTTCGTTGTTTTGTAGGGCTTGGCCATTCATGTGGATGGCGTAAGCGTTGCCAGATTTTTTGCGTGAGAGGGAGCAAGACTGGGTTTTGGAGGCGTTGAACTGAACAAGGTTCTTGACACTCCAGTCTAAGATTAACTGAAGATCTTGGGAAAGGCATAGGTACATAGATCTGCGTCCATCATCCAACTCCTGATTCGAAACTTGTCTGGAAAAATGAATATTGGAGTGAAGAGTACTATCGTCAGAATAACTGTGGATGGGATTAGTAGTTCAAGAGAGCAGGTCATTAATGTGAAGAATAAACAGGGTTGGTGCCAGGACTGAACCTTGGGGCACGCCAGCATTAATAGGATGGAAGTTAGATGAGTGACCGTCAACCACAACAGATATACGCCGATTAGAGAGGAAGCTGTCGATCCAGGTACATCGTTTGGTAGGAAGACCGTAAGAAGGTAGTTTGTTGAGGAGTGCGGCATGCCCTACTTGGTCAAAGGCCTTGGAAATATCGAGAGCAACAATCTGAGATTCGCCATGAAATTCAAGAGACTTGTTCCAGTTATGTGTGACAAAGCTAAGGAGATCAGCTGTGGATCTTTGGTGACGAAATCCGTACTGTCTGTCATGGATGATTTTGTATTTTTCTAGATATTGTAGAATTTGCAAGTTGATTACTTTCTCCATAACTTTGCTGACAACGGAGAGAAGGGAGATATGTCTATAATTGGATGGAAGGGACTTGGAACCTTTGTTCGGGACAGGCTGCGCACGAGCAGTCTTCCAACTATCTGGGAAGATACCCTTGTCATAAGAGATCTGGAAAAGACGAGTTAATATGGGTGCAAGTTCTGGAGCGCATTTTTTTTAGAACAATTGCTGGTATGCCATCCAGACCAGAGGACCTTTTGGTGTTAAGGGATAGAAGAGTATATCTTAATCAATAAAACATTGCATTATTTATTTATAATAATCTTTTAAATTCAATGGTTCATACATTAAGGTAAAAATAGTATCATTTTTAAGTCCGGCTGTAGATAGCCGAGTATGTCATAGACTATAAATTGCATTTTAAATAAAAGGGTATAATATATAAAATAAAAGTTTCTTAACTCCCAAAATCTAAATGTTTATAACCGAAATAGAAGAGCTTTAGTTTGTTAACCGCTGATAAGATTCAGAATTAAATATGTCCATTCCGACAACGGAATAAATCCTGACATTTAGCAAGAGGTGACAACACCATTTATTCATAACAAGCCTTTTGTTTTGTTTCATACATTGTGCGTAGTGATTGTAATCCCGCAGTGTTTTAAATCCCGCAGGGATTGGTTCTAATCCCGCGGGATCCCGCGGGATCCCTCATAGGCTTTTTAATTTAATAAAATTCGATAAATTAATGTTTATTTAATTAATTATTGAACCAACTCAAATTTTTTATCATAAAAATCAACAAATATCCGTATTTCAGTTAAAAAAATTATATAATTTAAAGTCTAGCATCTCTTAACTATACTATCATGACTATAAATCAGTCAAATGTCTTATCAATTAAAGTAACAGCTAACTTTGGGCAAACGAACTTCAAAAAATGTTAATACACGGGATCCCGCATAGGTTTTTAAATTTTATAAAATTCGATAAATTAACGTTTATTTGATTAATTGTTAAACCAACTTTAATTTTTTATTATAAATATCAAGAATTAACAGTATATATCAAAAAATCAACAGTATTTCAGTCAACAAAATTATGTAATTTAAAGTCTAGTGTCTCTTAACTATAGGTACTACTATGACTATAAATCAGTCAAATTTTTTATCAATTAAATTAACAAGTAACTTTGGGCAAGTGATAAGTTTTACTAGTTTTTATAGAAAATAACATTAGTTTGATTGTAAGGTAAGTAAGATACTTAAAATACCTAAGCAGTCTTATTAATTTTCATATTAATACCACGGATATTTGGCAGACACGTTTTCGCGTTATTGTTTAAGAGTTTACGGTTTTTTCACGGCTATGCGGATTCGCATAGCTGATGCGGGATCCCCCAGGCCGTCAAATGATGCGGGACTCCGCGGGATTGCGGGATTGCAATCCCTAATTGTGCGTGTTTAGGACAAATAAAGAGGTGAGGTCGCTAAACATCCGACCTCGCACGCCGTCGACATGTCTTTCCCAGTCGTGTGTATGTCACCGAACAAATCTGTGAGGAGACAGTTTCGGATGAAAAGAATCCATTTTCTCCACTTTTGGAACTGCCGCAGCATTTTTCAGTGTTTATGGATAAAGTCCTTTTAAGAAAAACCAAAAATTACTTCAAATTTCACTACAACATTCTAACCTGTCAAAAACGTTACACACAAAATACTACACCTTGACAATTGTTTAAGCCATGAATTTACGGGACTAGGGCACGTGGTATGGAGATAATAGGACGTTGCTACTCTCAGTCTAAATTTCGTCACCATGCAATGGAAATAAATTGCTAAAAAGTTATTATCACGAATAGTAATGGTATATTTATGGTGTATTAATATTTAGTTATATACTTTAGCCTGTGGTATTTACGACTGCATATATTAACCGATAGTGATTGGGTATAGTTTATCAATCTGAAAATATTCCATATAACTGAAAGCCTAGCAACAGCCGTTCACAAAAAGTAGGTGAGAAACAATATAGTTGGGCAGATCAAGAGTAACCCTGGAATATTTGATTGCTCTAAAATATAAATAATGGTATCTCCTTCTTGAGTCTAAATCTATGGAGTAAATGAACCTGTGACTTTCCGTTTATACTGCTAGTAGTTAAAATAGATTTAGGTTTAAATATTAATGAATCTTTTTGCAATTTGTAATTGATTTAGCAGTTGCAAAAAAATAAATTGCACAACCACTTTAAAAAAATGCTTCATGGCACAAACAATAAAGTAGTGCAGAGACAGGCTCATTTAAAAACCCATTATAAACTTTATATCGCGGCCACTTAAATTATGATAAAGTGCTTTTGTCAGTCATAGTTTAAGTTCCAGCGAAAAGTTTAAAAGACCTTTCTACAATATAAGATTTTAGCTTTTAAGCTGTAAAATATTGAGGAACTTTTTAGCGTCGCATCGTGTAATAATAAAGCTTTTGTAGTTTTGGATTAATGGGGTAATACCCAAGATTTAAAAAATAGCTGTGGATGCAATGTTTTGAACTGTCAAAATTTTTGACGTATAATCAAAACTTCTAAGATATATCGTGACAGTTGCAATTATATAAAACAAAGGGTCAATGAACCACCTACAATTTTTAATGATCTCCCTAACAATTTATTTTTTAATTTTTTAAAACCAAAAAAGAATCTTTCGTTTCAAAGTTCCATGCGAAAACTCCCCAAGAAAGAATCAAGCCAAGCCATCGTCAAAGGATATCCAAGCTTGCTCCGGGCTGGGTCATATTTTAAATTGATCTTATAGGTTTATATGGACGATATAAATTCATTAAAACTAAGAGAGAAACAGACATACGCGCTTTAGGAAGTTAAAAAGAGACACAATTGGTCGACGGCCTACCAATAATATCTGGCCACTCCCACTATGGAAATATTCTCAAACCGCCCCCTAAAATATACTATTTCAAAACATTTGGTTCGGAAGAAGAAAAACTAATTAGGTACCTAATATGCGCATTGTATTTGCATTGTATTAAAATATTAATTAGCGGTTAAGCATAAAAAATTATAAATACGATTTCTGTCAAGCCAGCGCTAGGCATCAAATTTAACGGTATCGGACCAGTTTTCTTACATAACCAGCGTAGTCAAGAGGTACACTCTCAGCGAGTTGATCAGAAGGTCGAGGGTTCGAATCTGTGTTGGGACAAGAACTTTTTTAAATTTTTTGTTATTTAAAAACTTAGCTCGGCTCTAAAAGATGTATTGGCAACAAGTTGTGCCTCGATAAAATATTTTTAAAATTGTTGGCAATCTCATATTTACTACAGCTTACAGCCTGCACGTGCGTAGACAAATATCGTATTACTATGCCTAGTCGCCAGCATTGTATTTATTAAAGAAAACGGAGTTTCGGCAGCGTTCCTAATTTTATTTTACGAATAATCATGCTTGTAGCTTAGCATTTTGTTCTGTTTATATTCTGGGCATTTAGTACAAATTAGGGTTGCCACCTTTTTAGAATTGGGAAAAAGGACTTTGGAAAAGGCGGGAAAATTCGCTTTCGCCATTTTATCAAAAACTGTATTTTTGGGTTTCCTTTTGGGGAAAATAATATACATATATTTTTTTAAATAAATATTTATTTTTGAAACTTAAATCTATATTTTTCATTTGATTTTCCAGCTTATAATATTTTTTTGTCATTCTTTATCGTATAATAATTCGTTACAGGTATCCTCAAAATTAACAGTAAAATCAAAAGTTCGGCTTTATTTAAAGTAACTATGCACCTGTTTCTTTCATCTCGCCAATTAATGCCAAAAACAGAAAAAATCGTTCTTCGATTATAGGTTGTGGTTATGTTTGTTTTGTTCTCTTCTCTCTTCGTTTTGATGATGGGGTTGGTGGACTTCAGGCGAAACGCACGCAACGTCCATCGACGCGAAAGACGAATAATGCTCTCAGCAGTGTCAGAATATTACGTAAACGTTTGAATCTCACTTTTAATTTTAGAAATTATTTTAACTGCGAAAATGCGCTAGCAAGGTCGTCCGAATATCAGTTTGGGCTTTAAAAAGGACATTTTAAGCTAAAAAAAGCAGAAAGGACAAAACTCCTTAAAAAAGGACTGTCCTTTCCAGAAAAGGACAGGTGGCAACCCTAGTACAAATGCGACATCTATTGAGGAGATGCCAAACTTATCAAAACGGAATCCGCTAAAATCTACTAATCTAGAGTATTAAAACACATAGAAAAAGCCATAAACATCTAAAGTAGTAATGTTCAATATTCTGCAGTAGGTACCTATTTTATGATTAATTGCAGTGTTTATTTGTAGGTAAATAATTTCTTGGCACATTATTAAAAACCTTTCTTAATTAAAAAAGGATATTTTGCTTGTTGCGTTGATATCACTAGTTGTCCACAAAATTTTGACCCACCTGTAAAGAAACTCACGGGCCGCGCCTGCTAATATGATAGGTAAGGTTTTAAATTAAGAAGTGTGGGTTTACAACCTTAATTCTCTAGTGTTAGCTAAGAGAGACTTAGTCAGGAATTCTGGTTTTCCAGAAAATGAAGTTAAAGATTGCATTATTATTTATAAATCTGATTATTACTTTTAGAAACTTAACACAATTTAATTGTGTTAGTCTTCACTGCTGTTTTTTTTATTAAGGGTAAAGGGTTTATTAAAGGTAAATACTAACTAATTGGTCCTAAAGTCTTGAGTTAGCAAAATCCAGGTAAGTACTCATTTATTTGTAAAATACGTATTAGGACTTTAAGCCAGTTTATTGTTAATAATTATGTTCAAATATTTGTTTCTGAAAGTAATAATCAGATTTACAAACAATAATGCAATCTTTAACTTAATTTTCTGGGAAACCAAAAAATTCTGACTTAAGCCCCTCTTATCTAACAATTATTGAGATAAACCTTTGCGTCTTTTACAAATTTATAAAGATGAGAACAATTTAGGTAGAGGAGAGTCATGCACCTTGCGCCGGCCCGAATCTGTATATGCCCACCGCATTTTTACCGACCCTAAACACGTTCAGCGCTTTAATTTGCCGAAAACACCGGAATCGAGTGATTTACCGATCATGAGGGAATTCAGCGCGCTGGTACTGAACGTGTATAGTATATCAGCATCATAATTGGTATAAGTGATAGGCTATTTATGCGGCCCGGTTCCTTTTCGAACTCGAATATAGTCTATTATTTAGATCAGTGGTCGCCAACCTTTTCAGTGTATTGAGCTACTTTTACAATTTTCGAGTAGGGAGTGAGCCACCTAAACCTGCTAAAATCAAATAATGCACAAATATTTTCGACATACATTTGTTACTATACATTACTATAATAATCGTACATGTTTTAAACATAATCACAATTTTAACGCAACGGCGTCATACATTAACAAGAAAAATAAAAGGGAATAAAAAACAAATTTACTGATATTAATATAATTTTTAGGCCTTTTAGGATATACCTGTGAGCTACCGGAATTATCCACGCGAGCTACCGGTAGTCTGCCATGCAATCGAAAAACGTATTCAAAAATTGCAATTTTAAGCAAGGCGGGTTTAAAGTTTTATTTTTGTTGTAATATTTGTTGTGGTTTTTTTAAATTTAGAGCGGTGTATAACATTTTGAGTTCCCGTAAAGCTTTTTAAGCTGTTTGGAACTATTATATCCAAATTTCCATATTATAAACAGAGAAATAATTATTTAAATTTTTGAAGTTACTAGTACTAAAACAAAACAAAAAGTTTATTAAGAAAATAACACAAATAACTCGATTGCAACAAAACAATAATATAATAACATAGGAACGTACATTTTTAAGCTGGAGATCAAAAGTAAATATAAAAAAACATTCTTTGGTAGCCTTTTCAAACAAGAAGAGTCAAAGTATGAATTCATTAATTCATTATCCCTAAAACTGAGTACTTAGTCGTCTTTTCCAAATCGTCTAGGTCATCCGAGCTTGATAAATTTAGCCAAAAAAGTTATTTACGAGGTAGCATATTCGATAATAATTCTTTACTGGTGATGTTTGTCTTATTTGTATTTAATCCTCTAGACTCTAGACTCTAGCTAATGTATGAGGTTATGGTTATGCTAGCTTAAATTTTGGATCCAAAAAAATTACCTCTGAGAATTGTTCTTTTTCAAAAGAAAACTTGTAGCAGGGCTTTTTAGATCCCTTTTTAAAATGCACTGATCTAATCTCATTGAGTGTGGGGAGAGTACCTACCACTTTTTTTCTCTGAATACAGCCGTTTTCAGATTTTTTAAAGTCCGCATGTAAGCTAATTACCGAATAATATTATTATCTATTTGACTCTTTTATTAATTTTTCTAAGTCTTCGGGATTCTGGTGTTTTATTTCATTTTTTGGCAATATTGCCATGAATAGAGTCTGCTTTCATGGTCGAATGACCCGGCTCAATATATTTGCAAAATAATGCTTTCGGGTCACTAATTTTCGTTGACGAAGATGGTGAATGCTGTAAAGAGCGTCCGATTTTTGTTCTGGGCAGTACAATTGTCTTCCCAGATCATGTAGATCATGTTTTACATTGGCTTCCAACCTTATAATTATTGTAGTGGGCCAACACTACATCTGGTGCATTTAGACCCATTTCACAGGCCTGCGATGGTAAAATTGTCTTAACAAATCTAATAGGTGAGTTTTATAGTTTTTTGGTGATGATTACGGGAAAAATAGAGAAAAAATTCCATCACGTAGGGCTTTTTTCACAATAAACGAGAGATACCGTAAAGACTTATAATAATTTTCTGTAAATTTTAATTGCTTTTTGGATCATATTTAAGTAGATTTTAGTACTCTTATTGTTAAAGAAAACCTTACGTAATGAAAAAAAAAAATGGAGGTCAGCACTACAATCAATACAAAGTTGACCTAATAAATTAAAACAATTTTCATAAAGTATATTTTTGCGGGCCTGGGATTGCCTCATGCCACAAAATACATTTGTTTTCGCCTTTTGCACGCAAGTTGGCAAATGTTTCGTGAAAAACTGAAAATGCGAGCTCTAGGCACTTGGTTCTTACAATATAGTGTATTTTTATTAGTATCTACACTTACTAGCTTTTTAAATTGCTTTTTCGGAAATGTATATTTATATTAGTAACAAAACTTCGAAAATCGTATCTAGAAAAATACACTAAATTAATAATGTAAATAGAGTTACTAGTTTTTTGTTCCGTTTTATTAAAAATATGAATATAGTAAGTCTACTTAAGTTGATTTTACTTGGGAATAAATAAAATACAAATCTTTTAACTTGATTTTCTATTTTAAAGTTGTATAGAAGTTATATAGAGGTATATATATATATATATATATATATATATATATATATATATATATATATATATATATAAATATAATAAATGTAAATGCGAAGATTTACTTCTTCGCTAGTACAGCGAAAAGGCCGTGAATGAAAAATAAAAATAATGAGGACTATCTTTGATTCTGGTCTGGGTGACCTCCTGCTATCGATTTCTGGGCCCTTACCCATCAGCGGGCAGGCTTACACCCAGACCAGAATCAAAGATAGTCCTCATTATTTTTATTTTTCATTCACGGCCTTTTCGCTGCACTAGCGAAGAAGTAAATCTTCGCATTTACATTTATTATATTACCTATAGGCCAAGAAATCTTCCATTTTTCTACTATATAAATATATATATACAGTGACCGGCAAAAAGTTCGCAACATATGGGAAAAATTTTTATTAGGTGAGTATTGGAAAAACTTTTCCGGGGGATCGGTTCTGCATGTCCGATAACCTAAAAATCGATTTTGACATACGTCACGTGACCACTGGTATAGCGTCAAATTAAAAAAAAATTGTTAATTTACAAAAAGTGAGGTTAGTTGACGAGATATCAAAAAAAGTTATTTGAAAAAATTGCTTAGAATTAAATTCTAGGTCCTTGTGCAAAATTTTAAGATTTTATTTAAAAAAATTGGAAAACTCAATTTTTTTTAAATATTTTTTTATCGATTTACAAATTTCCAGTTTTTTTCGTTTAGATAGCTTGGCTAATGTAAAGCCCATGTATCTGGATGAAAATAAACGAATGTAGTAGTTTTTTCTACAATTGACAGGACAAAATTAAAAAAAAAGGGTTTCGCCGGACGCTAGCTGTTGCAATGATTTGTATCTAGCAGCAGTGTCAAAATTTTAGAGACATTTGAATGAGATTACATTGAGAAAACCTTAATCGTCTTAAATATATCTGAAGTTCGACTTTTTGTAAAGTTAAGGGGAGTAAAATAGATAATAAACAAAATATTACCTGTTTATTTAATCGAAATTTCATAAACGAAAACCAATGTAAGAAAAACTTAAAAGTAGTCAAATTCTGTACTAACAACATAAAAAATCATTGTTTTTCCTTGGGTGCACAAAATTTAAAACTCAGTATGACCACCATTTCTCTCCATACATACTATTGTTCTCGAGCGCAACTCTCGATTAACATTTCGGAGCATTTTACGATTTATTTGCAATACACAATTTCTAATGACATTCTCTAAATTTTGTATATTCCTAAAGGGTCGATGTTTGTACACAGAGTTCTTTAGGTATCCCCACATAAAGAAATCTAACGGAGTCAGATCTGGTGATCTCGCAGGCCACGGATTTTCAGAAAACCGTCCTATCCACTGGTTTCCAAATTCTTGATCCAGCCATCTCTTCACCTCATTTGTGGAATGAATGCTAGCTCCGTCTTGTTGAAAGTATAAATTTCTTCTTTCGGCTAATGACAAATTGTCTAAAAAGTCAGATATCTCAGTTTGTAGAAATTCTAAATATCGTTCTGAATTTAAATTGTCTCTAAAGAAAAAAGGTTCCACTATTCTGAGGTTGAAAATTCCGCACCACACATTAACCTTAAAACTATATTGGTCTTTACTCTGAATTACAAAGTCTGGGTTTTCGGTGGCCCACCATCTACAGTTTTGTGAACTGACGGTTCCGTTAGAGGTAAATGTAGCTTCATCCGAGAAAAGAACGTTCTTTGGGAAATTAAAATCTTCCTCAATCATACCCTGGAACCAGGCACCAAAATCGAAGCGGGCGTCATAATCCCTATCTTTTAATACTTGTACAAATTTAGGTTTGTACGGATGAAATTTGTTTCTTTTTAATATCCTCCGCACAGATCTTTCGTGAATGTTAGTGATCTCCGATATTTGACTAACTGCTAATTGGGGTGTTTCTGTGATCGACAAACACACATCCAGAGAACCTTCGTCACCTGTTACCGGTTTTTCATGGGAAACTTTATACTGATTTTCTACCGATCCCGTTTCTTTAAATTTATTGACTAGACGAGATACTGTGGAATAATGGAGGGATTTATCGGGGTGCCTCTCATTAAAAATTGCTGCTGTTTCTCTATGGCTTTTGTAATTATCTCCAGAAATTAAAATAATTTCTATCTTTTCCTGAAGAAGGAGTGTGGGTGCCATTTTAAGGAATAAAATATTAATAAACTTATGTAAAATATCAAACTTAGTAAGATGCGAGACATAAACCAATGACATAGGTTGAAATCAAACAAATTATAATTTGTTTGACATTTTTCTGTTGTTTTTAACCTACTAGATTATTTGGTTGTTTTAATTTCAGAGCCTGCTTTGGTAGTTTTAAGTACAACTAAATAGACCTGGTTGTTAAATTTATGTGCGAAAAATCTTAATAAAATCTTGATACAGTCATTTCATTAGATTCAAACCATTGCAACAGCGAGCGTCCGGCGAACACCTATTTTTTCGAATTTGTCCTGTCAATTGTAGAATTGTAGATCTGACTCCGTTAGATTTTTTTATGTGGGGATACCTAAAGAACCCTGTGTACAAACATCGACCCTTTAGGAATATACAAAATTTAGAGAATGTCATTATAAATTGTGTATTGCAAATAAATCGTAAAATGCTCCGAAATGTTAATCGAGAGTTGCGCTCGAGAACAACAGTATGTATGGAGAGAAATGGTGGTCATACTGAGTTTTAAATTTTGTGCACCCAAGGAAAAACAATGATTTTTTGTGTTGTTAGTACAGAATTTGACTACTTTTAAGTTTTTCTTACATTGGTTTTCGTTTATAAAATTTCGATTAAATAAACAGGTAATTTTTTGTTTATTATCTATTTTAATCCCCTTAACTTTACAAAAAGTTGAACTTCAGATATATTTAAGACGATTAAGGTTTTCTCAATGTAATCTCATTGAAATGTCTCTAAAATTTTGACACTGCTGCTAGATACAAATCATTGCAACAGCTAGCGTCCGGCGAAACCCTGTTTTTTTTTAATTTTGTCCTGTCAATTGTAGAAAAAACTACTACATTCGTTTATTTTCATCCAGGTACATGGGCTTTACATTAGCCAAGCTATCTAAACAAAAAAAACCGGAAATTTGTAAATCGATAAAAAAATATTTAAAAAAAATTGAGTTTTCCAATTTTTTTAAATAAAATCTTAAAATTTTGCACAAGGACCTAGAATTTAATTCTAAGCAATTTTTTCAAATAACTTTTTTTGATATCTCGTCAACTAACCTCACTTTTTGTAAATTAACAATTTTTTTTTTAATTTGACGCTATACCAGTGGTCACGTGACGTATGTCAAAATCGATTTTTAGGTTATCGGACATGCAGAACCGATCCCCTGGGAAAGTTTTTCCGATACTCTCCTAATAAAAATTTTTCCCATATGTTGCGAACTTTTTGCCGGTCACTGTATATATATATATATATATATATATATATATATATATATATATATATATATATATATATATATATATATATATATATATATATAAGAAAAAAAAATGCTCGAAACTAGCGCGGATCGATACATAAAAAAAAAGAGGAGAATTATTGTGGGCATGTGCGCTACATGAACAGAACAAAATGAAAAGTTAGAATGGTAACCCGTACGACACGTGTTTCTGCTCATTGGTTTTATTAGGCCCACGTATGTGACCGCGCCTCCCAACATAAGTCGAGACGCACACCGTAACCTTAAAAAAAGAGAAAAATTAACAAGGACCTCAAACAGGAGCCAGTACACCCATTTGTGGCTTCAGCGAAAAGACCCCCTTTTTGGGGACAACATTTATCTAAAAACGCCACGTCAAGCACCATTTGGGTTCATTGCAGAACTGTTCTGCAATGAACCCAAATGGTGCTTGACGTGGCGTTTTTAGATACATGTTGTTAATAAATTAAATGATTTTAACTGTGATTATGTCCGTGTCACTGTCTTTTGTAAACATAATTGTTATCTACCAGTGCACCGCTGAAGGCTTCGTTCGAAGCTCTTAAGAAGATTTCTGATGAAGGTCAAAAATATGACCGAAATGTCAAATATATGTGAATAAGAACCCACAAAACTGTTATAATTTTTCCCCGGGATCCAAAACCCAATAACCTTCAAATAAAAATATATACAAGTAGGATCCAAGAAACAAATCAAACCATAAAATATATATATATATATATATATATATATATATATATATATATATATATATATATATATATATATATAAGTAAAATAGTATCTAGAAAAATACACTAAATTAATAATGTAGAGTAGGTACTAGTTTTTGTTCCGTTTTATTAAGAATATGAATATAGTAAGTCAACTTAAGTTAATTTTACTTGGGAATGAATAAAATACAAATCTTTTAACTTGATTTACTATATTTTAAAGTTGTATAGAGGTCAAAGAGACGTCAAAAATGCAAAACATCTTTAGTAACTCAATGTGTTGAATTATGTAACGTTATCGCAGTAGAGTTGCTAAAAAACGCACTACTTGTTTCTTGGTAACGAAAACAATGATTCTATTTTTTAAAATACCTACTAATGCTTTTTTTATTGCGATTTGAAATATGCAAACAAAACAAAAAGCTAGTAAGGCGATTTACTAGGTTTTTCTATTGCACGGCAGAGCTCGCTATCGATAGGTTGCGACCACTGATTTAGATTTAAAACGAGTGAATTTAAAAACTTTTTTGCATTTGATATAGGTACATTGTAAAATTAAAACAAAGGATTTTGAATCCAGTAAATATTTTATAGTCGATGTTCACACAAAATTTTTATTCAAATGACTAGTCCAACCATGTCAACCAATAGTGATCAAATTTTTCGATGACTACTAGGAAGCGGTCAGCACTTTCAAAAGGTGCTCGAAGTATTCAAGCGGGCCGCCCTTCAAATTTGAAATTGATTCGCAATGGAAGAATTGCAAAAAACCAAAGAGAAAACTTTCTTTTGTGTTAAGTAATGTCTGTAGTGCTGACTAATATATCGTTATTTTTGAAAGTAGGTAACGATTCACTTTGCGACCCGTACATGAAATATGTAGTTACATTTTAATATACTATATTTCTCTTCCATAACGTATTTCATAATTTTTTATTTACATTTCTTAACAGCAACCGTAGCCAAATGTAGAAAAAATCATTTTCTTAAAAAGTGTGAAAAATTTTACTTTATTATTATTGTAATCGTTAGGTTATGGTATATATTATTTAGTTTTCTTTTGTCTATCTGTTCTTCTACCTTGCTCCTCTGCTTGGTCTTGTACCTAGCGCAGGCGCAAGGTACAGCATTATTGTTTTTTTTTGCCTAGAAGCAAGGCAGGTGTTAAACGACACAAGATAGATCCGGAGGCTCTAAAGGCTGCTGCAGCAGCCGCTAAAAATGAAAATATGTCGCGTCGCTCCGCTGCAGAACGTTATGTTGTTGCAAGACGAACTTTAGTTAGACATTTAGAAAATTGTAAAAACGGCGCCGTTGAATATACAAATAAATAAGCAAAATAATGATGTTAACAATTTTTTCTCTAATGAACAAGAACGTTTGTATGTTGGAAAGGTATTTAATAATATCCAGCAAAATGCTTTATGGTCCTTCACGTCTGGAAGCTTAGAAATTGGTCTTTAACTTTGCTAAAGCAAATAATTTAAAGTATTGCCCATCTTGGGATAAAAATAAAAAAGAGGTAAGTCCTGATATTACTCGTTTATGTGCAGACATCGAGGAATACCATCGCTTCGAACAGCGCAAGAAGAGAGAAATACAAAAGTTTACTTGTAAAATAGCAATTTACGCCAGAAAAATATATTATGTCGACGAAAGTGAAATAACAACTGTTCATTCGCCAACTACGGTTAATGCACTAAAAGGTGCGAAACCGGTAGGTGGAATGACGTCCGGCAAAAGGGGAGTTAATACTACCATTATAGCCTATATCAATGAAGTTGAAAATTCAATCCCACCAGCACTGATTTCTCCTAGGGTGAATTCTAAGGATCATATGATCAAAGGTGCGGCTCCGGGGACTTTAGGAATGGCAAAGGTATCCGGATGGTCCAATACAAAAAAAAAGGATTTTTTAAATCATTTTATTAAACATGTTAGACCACACTAGCCATAACCACTCGATGGCGGCGTTTTCGTGTCATTCAAAAAGTTTTATAATACTGCTGCCTCTAATTGACTTCAGACACATCCTGGAAAGCCCATATCTATTTATGACATAGCAGAAATAATCGGAATTGCTTATCCACATGGATCTACCCCAGTAAATATCCAAGGGGGGTTTCGAGCTGCTGGGCTTTGGCCATTCAATGAAAATATTTTTGGTGATGATGAATTCTTTAGTGCAAATGTTACCGATCGACCGCTTGTACAAGTTACTACCGAATCAGAATGCAAACCGAGAATATCTAATGATAAATCTTCAGTACCGAAAAGTTGTCAGTCTGAATGTTTCCAAACTTCAAAACAACTTCGACCTTTTCCGAAGGCTGCACCACGGTGTACAACAAATAGAGGAAGAAAGAGCGGAAAGTCAAGAATTTTAACCAAAATTCCGGAAAAGCAAGAAATAGAGGGACAATTTGCAAAGAGACAAGCAAAAAAGGCAAAGGTACAAAAAATTACCAAGAAAATTATAACCGAAAGTTCATCATCAGAATAAACAGAAGATGAAATAGATCAGGAAAATGACCACAGTTTAAGTGATGCTGACAGGCCACTAGAAATAGAAGACCAAGAAATTGAGCATGCTAGACTATGTCAGGGGGAGTTCTGGCTAACAATATTGGAAGAAAAACGAGCTGTTTATTACTATGTTGCAGAGGTGGTGCAAATCGTCGAAGATGTCATTAAGATGAAAAGATTGATGGTTCAGAAAACAAGATTTTGTACGAATCCTACAAAATATAATAGGTGATAATGACTGTATTATTAAGCTACCTGCCCCCACAAGTGTACGTGGTTCAGCACGACAAGCGCAGCAGTTGGCGTTTTCAGTAGACTTATCATCATATAAAGTAGGATAAGGTAGAGATAAAATAAATTTAATTTTAAGTAATTAATTAATAAATTTATGTTAAAATAATGAAATATCATAGCTCTTCTTGTAACACTTCAACTGGCCTAGGTACAAGACTTACCTGCGTATGGTACAAGACAGCCCTGTACCTTGGCAAAATTGTCATTTTTTTAAATTCTATTATTAGATCCTTCAAAATTTAAATAAAATATTTATCACTATTACACAAATATTACAATGAAATGTTGTTGCATTTTCTGACCAAACTAATAAATATTTATGATTATAATTTGCAAAGAAAAAGTTATAGAGAAAAAACTGTGCGAGGTACAAGACTCTCCTCTATGAATTTTCCACAATAATGGGACTAAACTCAATTAAGCAACAAGTTATAAAATAACATTTAAACCAAGAAAATGGCTCAAATATTAAAATAACCAATAAGTTTTAAATAGCTCCTGATTAATAACAACAGGACAAAAACGTGTAAAAACCTAACAGATTACCTAGAAGATCGTAATTTAGTGCATTACCAAATCTTGGGTAAACCTTTTGAGTGAGTCCTTAGCAAAACGTTTTTGTTGGAAAAATAAGATTTTTATACTTTGCTAAAATGCAAAATATTACGTTTTAAAAACTAGATGCGTCGACCGCCGAATCTCCCCCGAGGGGGCTCTGTAAGGTGGGTAATATCATCATTGTCATGCCCTGAAAATTTCGTGTCTCTAGGCGATGTATTAAGGACGATACACTCCTTTGGACTCACGATGCAGAATAGACCGCCCTTCGTAACCGTATCGCTACATACATACAAACACCTACACATAGAAACATTTTTTCAAGGTCGTCCGCTCCCCAGACGCAACATTTTTTCAAGGTCTTCCGCTCCGCAGACAGATATGTGCCAACACAAAGACTTTTCGGACACCTTGTATACATACATACAAATAACCACACATATAAATACAAATATAGACGATTTTCTTGAAATCCGACTTAATTAAGTTGATTTTGGTACTAATAAAAGGATTTGCAAATACTAATGCTTTTCGGACACCCTGTATACATGTACAAATATAAACACATATTAATACAAATATATTCGATTTGCTTAAAATCCGACGTAATTAAGTTTATCTAAGTACTAATAGGAGTATTTGCCAATACCAAGACTTTTTGGACACCCTGTATACATACGCACTAACACCCACACGTTTAAATAGGAATATAGTTGATTTACTTAAAATCCGACCTAATTAAGTTTATCTTGGTTCTAGTAGAAGTATTTGCCCATACTAAGACTTTTCGGACACGCTGTATACATATATACAACACATATAAATACAAATGTAATCGATTTGCTTGAAATATGGTTTAATTAAGTTTATCTTGGTACTAATAGGAATATTTGCTCAAACCAAGACTTTTTGGACAGCCTGTATACAAACATATAAGTACGTATACATAGAAATGCAAATATATATGATATGCTTTAAATCGGACTCAATTAAATTTATCTTTGTTGAAATAACGGGGGTATTTGCCCATACAAAAACTTTTCAGACACCATGTATACATACATACAAACAACACCACACGACACAAGGTAATATAAATATTTTCGAGTTTCTTGAAATCCGACTCAATTAAGTGTATCTTCGTACTAACAGCAAAGATATTTGCGCATACAAAGGCTTTTCGGACATCCTGTATACATATATACAATCACCCAAATGCCGACAGATATGAAATGTATTTTCCAATCGTTCTGGTTACTTTAGAACGGTCCGAATCAATTCCTTTCCCTTAAATTAAATTAAAATTATTTAATAATAATTAATATATTGGCCCAAAGGTATACACGCTCATGGTTATAAAATGAAATGTATATTTTTGGGTAATATAACAAATTTTTCTATGCCACTGTGCTTCAGTGATGCCTTGTAGCGTCATCGAAAAATCGATTAAGACGGTATTAAATTGGAATATTATGAAATGAAATGTGTTTGTACGCAAAGTATAAGGTCCCTAAAATCCTTGCACGGTAAATTTCAAGCCGAAATTGGTCCAGAATTCTTCCAATCTTGCAACAAAAACTGGTATTTTAGCCAAATTTTGACACTTCCTATTTTAATACCTTACAAAACGTAACCAAACCGATTTTCTAAAATGCATTTGCGGAGTCTCCGAAAAATGAATAGAAAGGATATTTAAAGGGTAACACGATATATCCCGGAATCCATACTGGAAGGTCAATAAAAGCCTTGCCATGTATTTTCCAAGCTGCAATCGACCCAGAAACCTTAAAATCTCCCAACAAAAACTAGCTTTTCAGGTTATTTTGACAGGTCACCTTTTTAACCTCAATGTAACGCGCCATCTGCTGTTCAATTGTTTTTCCATGAGATGGCTTTAAAATTCGTACTTTTTAGAAAATTTTCGAGCCCCAATGCAAGCAAACCTATTTATTTATAACTTTAACGAAAAAATAAGCAATTTTAATTAGTGTGGAGTGTTATCAGATAATGAGGGAAGGAAATGAACCAAAAAAGAACTGTTAAATACGATAAATATGGAATAACACCGGCCTAAGATGAGTTTTGATGGAAAAAATAGAAAAAATGAGTTTTTACCTCCTAAATCCGGCCCTGGATCACCCATTCGGGATTCATTTTAAAGCCTGATTATATCCCCACGGGATACCATTGAACAAGTTGGAAAAAATTTGATAGAAAAAGATACAGAGTGATTAGAATGTAGAAATGTCATCAAAAAAACGTTACAAAATCGAAATTTAATCGTCGATTGTTCCCTTCCTATAAAGAATAAAGAAACCAAAAAATATAAAAATTACGTATTTCGATGAGCTCTTTCCGACCAGGTATAATATGGGGTTTTGATTTGGATCCATTTTGACCCCGAAAAAAATTTAAAACCGTCAAAAATTTTCATCAAAAATCGTAATTTCCATTTTTTCCCAAATTTTTCCAATATCCAGTCGTTTTAGGTATAAGTAAATGTATTGCAAAAAGAAAGTATTTGAGATTGTAAAGTTGTAAGCAAACCGTTTTTCTGTCCGACATTTCGTTTTCGAGCAATGTAGAACTCAATATGGGTCTGCAAGTGTCTTTTTCGACCTAAAAAAATTCAAAAGAATTACTTCTCATTTTTCGAATCCTGCCAGTTTCAATAGGGTTCTGAAGCTCCCCGTCCTCTACAACTTCCGAAAATGTAAATCGATTTAATTAAGTTTTGCGACCTGCAATCGATCCCATACGAATTCGCGGAAATTTCGACTTTGACGTTTAATAACTCCGAAACGCGATACCCTGTATAACTGAATTTTTTATCGAAGCTAGATGCACTATCCTTCTACTAACCCAGAAAATTTGATCGTACCCGCACTAACCGTTTTCGAGAACAAGAATTGAAAATGTGAATATGTCAAAATGGACGACAACAGACGAATTTTTTCACCAACGAACGGGGACGTATAGAGACCTGCCCGGCACGGGCGCTCTCAATAATGTAGCTGAAATCAATACTAGAACCCTACTAAACTAATTCTAAGGGCAAGGGCATAAATAACAGACTCGTTAGTAGCTACTCTTAAAGCTTACCCAGATCCCCAGTACTAATAAAATATTTAGACTATATTTACTCAGTTCAATCTCATTACCCGTATGAACAAGGTCTGTTAGATTAATGAAGATTAATGAGAAAAAGGAAATGTAAAAATCCATATTACAGTTTGACTTAACTAAAGGCCGTTTTCTATAGAAAATGCTTCAGTTTTTTCTATTGGTCTGAGTGTTATAAATTTGTTTATTGGCAACGCTTAAACCGATTCACTTAAATTCAGCTTATTACCGGAGCTGCAACAATGTAGCCATCTCATGTTCTTAATATCTAAAGTTTTTTTTTATAAAATATTATTAATTTTTATTTGTAACAATGTAGTTATTTACAGCCTTCTTTAACATATACCAGCCATGAAGTAGATGATCTGGCAACGCAGTGCTTCCTTAAGTTTAACGACCGCGGCGGTTTTTTAAATTAAATATATTGATTTCTATAAGCGATACTGTTGAACAATAACAATAAACATTTTTACTTTAAAGGGATTAATATAATATGTGAAGAGTGTTTGATTGATGTGCCTTCCTGAACGTTTTGCTAAGATGACGCCCGAGAAATTTGAATTTTAAACGGCTTTAAAGTGCTTAACGTTGAATACTATGTAATTATGTATGCACTGTTTTTGATTTAGACTTTTACCGCTACAGATTGTTATTTTCTCTTGGTCTAAAGTGGTCTACTTACATTGATTTTTAACATGCCGCCAAAAAAATTTTGCCTATCTGTTCGGATCAATTTCAGTTTAGAGCAGAACTATATTAACTGCACTGGAGTGCACATCGCTTAATCGTCGCAAATAAGACGATGGACATAGACTAGTTCTGTCTTGTTATCGATCATTTAGAATTGGCTTTTGTGGACATAGAATAGTTCTGATTTAATATTTTAGCGACATAGTATTATTTTTTATGGACATAGACTAGTTCTGTCTTGTTATTGGCCACTTAGAATTGCATTTTGTGGACATAGACTTATTCATATTTAAATCCAATTACATAAAATAATATTTTTGTGAGTCAGTAATTGGTGAAACATGTTTCCTTCAAGAGGACAAAAAATTGTTGATTTGATTAACAGAGACAAAACAGATGGTAAGTTTTTTTTCGAATTTTGCTATTATTTTAAAGCACAGCATAAAAACAGTTTTAGCTAAAAGTGGTTTAATTTAGTAAGTTATATTTTAATGAGTTCATTATTATTATTTTTTATTAAATTTTTTATTTTAGTTAGAAACACAAGTCCTAAAGAAAGGGTCCCTTTAAAGGAAATTAATAAACATCAAAATAATGAAAAAAAGATGCGGCTGATTTGATGGATTGTGCCAACCTGGAACCTCCCACAGATTTACTACCAAATGAGACATCCTCAATACTAAACGATGCTGTTTGGTGTTCAATTTTAATTAACGACATACAGTTTTATCAGCCAATTATCTCCCAATGTATACAATGTAAGTACAAGATAAGCAAACATTTGGCCTTTTTTCATGTTTGTACTCTCAAAAAGAAATAAATGAAATTATGTTTCTTGTTTTAGCTGAAAAAATCAAAAGACTGATACTGTATTGGCTCCCCTCACTAATAATTTAGGTGGTATGACACACATGTTTCCAGTGAAGGTGTTAGACATCCAGAAAGAAAATATATTGCCCAGTACATCACATACCTCAAATGTTACCGAATTTCAGGTAAGCGAATCGCGGAGTAAAGGGTTTTTGGTATATTTTCACTCCCCATTAGATTGTGGCAAACCAAAGATATTTTTATAGTGTATACAATATAATAGTTCTAATGGCACGATGGAGCGGTCATACCTGAATCCAAAAATGCCAGGTTAAATAACTTTACATTTTACACCTGAGAATATTGCAAAAAATGCTAGTTTTATTTAGTTCTATTTGGTAAAAAATTGCAGGGAATTTGGTTTTAATTAGTAAAAATGTAAAATACTGTACACTTTATATTTTATTTTAGGATTTTTTGAAAGAGATGTTAGCAAGCCAAAATAGAAATCATATTCCTAGTACGTCAAATGCATCAAACCTGACTGAACCTAGAGTAGGGGGCATGCCGAAAATTTCTAATACTTTGGAGGAAGATTTGCATATTTCTTCTTCGGAATCAGATCCATTTGGAGGAGATGATGAAGATAAAGACCCTGACTTTGAAATTGATTTCATTCCAAAAAAACAAGTAAACTTGCAAGATCCTCTTGCTGACAGCTCAACTTCGTCCCTGGATACAAAAGAAAAAAGGAGAGTGCGTAAACGTCTACGGAATTCAGATAACTGGCAAAGAAACAAAATCAAAAGCCTGAAAAACAGTGGAAAAGCATATACAGATTGGAAAGGGAAAAAAAAGACCTGAAAAGAAAATTAAAGCTACTTGCAAAAACTGTAGATTAGAATGTTTTGAAAAAGTGAATGAAGAACAAAGAAATTTAATTTTTAAAACTTATTGGGACTTAAAGGATATAAATGGTCAAAGGGATTACATATCAAAATATGTTCAGTGCAATAGAAAAGCAAGAAATCGACAACGTAAAACTAAAGATCAAGAGGAGCAAGATGAACAAGACAATAATAGCAGAAAATTTTTTACTTTTATTTACAATTTACAAACTGAAACATCGAAAATCCAAGTCTGCAAAACATACTTTTTAAATACTTTATCTATTAGTGCCCAAACAGTTAGAACAGTTTTTTAATAAAATGAATTCTGCTGGAAATGTCAAGGAAGACCAAAGGGGTAAAGCCTGTAAAAACTCTATGTTGGATGAGTCAGTCAAACAATCAGTTCGTGACCATATCAATATGTTTGATACCATTGATAGCCATTATTATAGACAGAAAACAGAGCGTAAATACTTGCCCCCAACACTTAATGTTTGTAAAATGTTTACGTTGTATGAGGAATACTGTCTAGAAAACAAAGTTGAAAAGAAAGCTACAGAAGGCATGTACAGACACATTTTTACGACCGAATTTAACATGTCATTTTTTTACCCAAAAAAGATCTTTGTGACGTTTGCCATAGGTATGAAAACAGTTTGCCCGAAGGAAAGTTGGAAATGGAGCAAGAATATCAACGGCATATAGAAAACAAGAGTTTAGCACGAAATCTTAAAAATGCTGATAAAGAGAAAGCCAAAGAACATGGTTCATTTTGCGCAGCAGTATTCGACTTGCAGCAGAAATTAAAGGTACTTAAGTAGATTCTTAATATGTCTATTTTTGTCAATATCAAAATTAGCATTGTCGCGTATACTCACGGCATCGCCTCGCCTCTATTGGTGACTCAAATTAAGGAAGTCAGCTGCAAATAGCTGAGTTTTAAAGGGGAAGAAAGGTTTACCAGACAACAAAATTGATGAAGATATCAAATATCACGATAATCAAGATAAAGACAAAACAGAAACATTCCCTGTTATATTAGTTAGCAAATCGGCTGAAGAGGACGCCTCGGTTTTTATTTGAGTCGCCAGTATCCCCGGTAATGCCTGTATATCGGATGAGGCGACCCTAATAGGTGATGTTTATAGGTGACCGCACTTGTTAGAAATACCAAGAGAGCAATTGAAACCACGAGTGCCGATACGATGCGAAGGTAATGCGAAGTTGATAAATGAGTGACAACCCTTAGCAATCTTAGCATGTCCACCTTAAGCAAAGCTGCGTTCCTCGATTTTTTCTATTCGCTGGAATACTGATATTGAATGCACCCAGAAATTAAAACCGCGCTTGCCCAGGCGATGAGGAGATCGTGTGGAGTTGATAAATTAGGAACAACCCATAGGCTGCTAATGACCACCTAAAATTAAACAAAGCTGCGTTCCTCAATTTTTTCTATTCGCTGAAATACTAATATTGGATGCACCCAAAAATTGAAACCACGCTTGCCGAGGCGATAATGTGTAGTTGATAAATGAGTGACAACCCTTATCCTAATAATGATGACCTGAAATTAAGAATTTTTTGAATTTTTTTATTCGCTCGGATACTAATACTGAATGCACCTAAAAATTGGAATTTATTCTAGTCCGGGTTTTTATTATTTCTGAAGTATGGACTATGAATTTCGCCGAGATATAAGATAGAAATTAATTTATTTCAGAAAATAACTACATATTACAGAAAAAGGAAATAGTTTTCACTAATCATTTAATTTGAATTTATAGGTATCTTGTTATATAAATACTTAACTAATTAACCATTGATTTGTTATACAGGAAGTAACTACTACTTAAAGAAATTAATTGTCTTCTCATTTTAAACGGTTAATCCGAGAAATACGAATCTGACATAAAATATGTATAAAACCTCTTTATAGAGACTTTAATTAGCTTGAATTTTGCAAACAGATATTGTTGAAGTAAAGTTAAAGAAGAAAATTGCCAAAAATTGATTTCTAGTAACTTTAGATCCCTGGAGGGGGGACACCGACATTGTTCGAGAGAGAAAACTTAAAGTTTGTTGGTAAAAACTCAAGAAACAATTTCATAAAATTTCTTTCCGGATTTTTTCTTAACTTCCTTCTTTAAATAACTTGGCCTCTGGTCCATATTCTAAGTTTTATTTTTTGTCTCAGCTGTTATATTATTTGTGACTATTTGCCAAGTAGTGTAATTCTGTAATTTGAGTAAAGGCTATTCTTTGCCTAAGTAATGGTAAAAATCAATAGCTATAAAAATGGATAGTAGGAAAAAAGTCGTGTATACGCCAAAATAAAGTAATATGGGAAATCCTCAGAGCCAAAATTATGCAAAATAAAAATTTAAAACAATACATGAGAAATAAAATAAATTTTATTTCCTGCTTCTTCTTGTTTAATTTTTTATGTGTAAGCTAATAAAAAGTTACAAAAGCGATTTATTTTACCAGTACTAAATCTATTAACCAGAGGAAAATTTTTAATGTCTTATTACCGCAAATTTGACTCCAAACAAAGTCTTCAACTGGAAAGACTGTTTTAATTGCAAATATAAAAACTTTTTAAACGGGCCACGGATTTTATGTATTTATGGTTAAATGAACTGTTTTCCGTTTTTTTCAATAAAAATTTATTGAACTATAAATAGAATACTATACATGGCTGGTTATCTGCATAGAAATTAAACTAGACTGCGGTGAAGTCAACTGCTTCTGATAAAAAAAAATTATTATTTTAAACAAAGTGTTTAAAATGTTGTATTTTAATAAACTGGTTTAAAAAGCGTAAAGGAGCCAGTCAGTTGCAAAAAAATCAATAAATATGCTGAAAAACAATACATCATAAGTATTTATTATGGCAATATAGGTATAGGTATCTACACAAGTATTACGTAAGTAAAATGTTGAAAATAGTATAGCTGTAGCGGCTGGTTCGTTTGTCTCTAGCTGATGAAGAATTGACCCATACCAAAGTTCTTACAATAAAGCTAATATTCAAATATTGGATATTGATGTCATAAGAATGTAATAATGTAAACTCTGTCTCATATAAGACTTTTGTGTTGGCATTCCCAGTAACCCTAAATACTAGTGATTTTTGATTTTCTAATTAAGTTGGCACAATAAAAAAAAATCAGGACCGTAAAGGATCTAAAATTTAAATTTTATCGAGAAAAAACTTTTTGTCGGTTTTAAATGTTTCTCGCAATATTATTTGTTTTGTGTACAATAACAATCTTTAGAACGCCTGGTCTCCTAACCTGAATTTTACAATATTTTTTCTCCGCTGTTCGCTGCTGGTTCTTTTTGCAGTCGAGACCCAAAAAATAAATAAAAATCTTGTTTCTGCTGCACTTTAAATTGCGTTGAAGAAAACCAATCTCTAGGGCAGTTATTATATTAGACGTTTTGTTCTAAAAAATTTTCCAAACTGGAGTCAAACAATTTTAAAAAACGTGTTTCCTAAGGTGGATCCACAAATAAAACAAAACCGTGATTTTTGTTTATTAATTTAAAATATTACTGGAATAAGATACTTAGAAATTATGACATAGGTTACCCAGAAAATACGTTTGTTAAGAATATATTCGATTAGTAACAGAACATTATCACTTGAAGCAAATTCTCGCATTTAAACCAATTTGTAGGGGGGTAAATGAATCAACCTTGACAAAATAAAAAAATTACGCCTGTCGCATGGCTAATAAGTCTCCATCGTGGTACCTAGATTTGACCTTTTATGCCTTTTTCTTCGACTTTTGAGTTGCTATTGTTTTTGTTCACTCCCAAAAGGGATTATAATATGCAGATTAACTATCTTAGGAAAGAAATGCTGATTTATGAACTTACGATTCGTGGAGTACCGGCTAGTGATGCCAATACGGTAAAAGAACTTAGTAGCGTTACGCCCAATTTTACAAACGGGAAGGAAAGGTAAAATTTTTACTCGTCTGGCCTATACTTGTGTTTTTGACGACGAATGTAATTATATAACTAGAATATTGAATTGATGTAACCTTTACTTGATGAAGATCCATTATTAAAATATTTAAAAATAACAACAAAACTGTTTCAATCTGCACTAAATTCACTAAAAAAATAAAAATTTAGTGGAGATTGAAACAATTGTGTTGTTATTTTTAAATATTTTATATAACTAGAAGTTTACAAAATATTGATGGCTCAATTAAAAATGTTTCCGGTGAATCCGCCAAAGCAAAATTTTAACGTTTACAATATCAACTTGTTCACTTATTTACACGCGTTCATCGTATTCCGGTTGCGAACCTCAGTGCCGTGGAATCGTAAACTCGATCTGATTTGTTGCTCCAAATTTTAGGCAAATTAAACGGTTTGGACAGTGCAGTAAAGCGCAACGTGTTGAAACGTGGGAAATTAAATTTACCGGCGAGGCTGGACAGATCCGTGCATAATTTCTTGGAGCGAGTTTCGGAACTACGCGACGCTCGAGGTATTTCGGAAAGGGAACTATTTATATCCGCTATCAATTTATTTACGTGTAAAGCACTAAATTGGTTTCGGGCAAATCGTCATCGCTTTTCGGACTGGTCTGGTTTGTCTGACCTTCTCTGTAAACATTTCGAATCGCCAGATTATCGTTATCGGTTATTTAAGGAGATTCTGGATGGGACTCAGAATTTGACTGAGAGTATAGTTATTTCTAATATGAGTGCGTTGTTTAGACGACATGGCTCCATCTCAGAGAACGTTCAACTTAACATCATTATACGAAACTTATCACCTTTTTGTACTACCCAACTTCCGGTAGCAAGTTGGAAGAACTGGAAGGAGAATATCTCCAGTTGGAGTTGAAGAAATATCGTGCGGAGAACTATGTTCCACCTCCTAGGTAAAGGCCTAATTTTGTAGAACCAGACATCGTGTTTATGGCTGCTGAATCATCAGGTTCGAGAGACGACGAACAGTTACCAGTCGTTGACGTAGTGACCGAATCATCTCCAACACCATCAACTTCTCGAGACGTGAGACAGTTACCAAGAGAGACAAGTCCAGCATCTTCAAGAATATCTAGATCAATCTTTTGCTGGAACTGTAATAAGCCAGGTCATCGAAATAGTCAGCGCCCTGAACAGCGCATAATCCATCGTTATCGCTGCGGTGCGCCAAATGTGACCAGTAAAAACTGCCCTAAGTGTTTATTCTCAGAGAAACGATCCTCGGGAGACCAACAACTAGCCTTCCAATAAAAACGTTTCGCTAACCGACAAATCTGTGCCCAACTCAAACCTCTTGCCGACCAATAGCTTTCTTTCCGGCGAAAACTTTTCACCAACCAGCCACTTTCTTTCCAAATAAAAAACTATTAGATTTTATCACAGCTCATGCGCATGGGGATCAGCGCCCGTATTTGGAAATTTCAATTTTAGGTTACAAGATTTTAGGCTTATTAGATTCTGGAGCATCACGCACTATTGTGGGTCAACCTGGTGTCCGAATTTTAGAAAGTTTGGGACTAAAACTTATTAAGCATCAGACTGACTGTACGGTGGTCGATATTTTAGTTCTTCCAGAACTGTCCCACCAACTGATTTTAGGTATCGATTTTTGGAGATCCATGGAAGTAATCCCCGACTTGAAGCTGGATGTCTGGCATTTTTCCACTGATGACCAACCTACGGAAATTTGTAGCATTATAGATGACGACTCTTTATCTGAAACCGACCGCGCGACAATAAATGAACTGGTTAATGAGAAAATATCAGAAATGAGTACTGGTCTTGGCTGCTGCAAAGTAGCAGAACACGTAATTGAACTTGAACCGGGCACTAGGCCAATTAAACAACGATAATACCCAGTTTCTCCATTCAAGCAAAGGATTATGGTGCAGAAAATCGGCGAAATATTGAAACTTGGCGTGATTGAGCCCTCTACAAGTCCTTGGCCCAGTCCAGTGTGTTTGGTACGCAAGAACGATGACAGCTAGGTTTTGCATAGATTTTGGAAGGCTTAATAATAAGAGTAAGTAAGATGCGTATCCTATACCTTATATCTCAGCCTTTTGGTATCGCCTCAGAGACGCCCACTACATTAGCTCCATTGACATAACATCAGCGTTCTGGCAGGTACCTCTTAGTGAGTACTCACGTGAATTAACTGCTTTCACCGTTCCAGGTAGCAATCTTTTTCATTTCCTGCGCATGCCCTTTGCCTTGACCATTGCGCCAGCCACCTGGCAACGTATAGTAGACCGTGTACTAGGCGTTGATTTGGAAAATCATGTGATGGTGTATCTTGATGATATAATTATCATCTCCAGAACCTTTCCTGAACATTAGAATACTAGGCCTAGTTTTTGACCATCTGAGAGGTGCAGGACTCATAGTTTCCGAGGAGAAATGTCACTTTGTAAGCCTGAATTAAGATACCTTGGCTACATCGTAGACGCCAAAGGTTTAAGACCAGATCCCTAAGAACAGGGTGTTCCTAAGAAGGCCCGCATACAGCTTTTTTGTAAAGGCTTTAAAACCAGGGTAAACGTATCTTTTTATTTTAAATGGCAGTTGCAACTGTTAGTCAGTTGTATAAAGTAGCCTAATCCATAATAACTAAAGCTTTTTTTCAGTGCAACCAAGAAGAAACAACAAACTTCTCTTAAGTGGGCCTTATTTGGCGCACTTACCTTATTATAGGAAGAAGTAATACTTCCAGAAAGAATGTTTTTATTCTAAATCTGCGACAATCATAACGAAATAATTAAATAATACTTACTTAAAAAGTAAAACTATCTAAATTTTCAAGGAATTTTAGATTTTTTTCATATCCGGCATCCGACCAACCTTAAGTTTAAAAGCGATTAAAAATAAGTTTATATTTAGTATGTGCGGACTATTTAGAGCATCTCTAGCACTTTGTACCTAAGCAAACAAGTAAATAACAAACAAGATTCACATCAAGAACACTTACTTCTTCTTGCATATGGTCTAACATACTCTTATAGTAGTAATAAATGGTTAGGGCCGAGTGTTTAAACACACATACTTAATTTAATAAAATGCATGCCATTTATGGTAGTATGGAGCATTTAACATAGCTTTTATAGTCACTTTCGGGCGGATGGAACTGATCCAGTGCAGCTCCATCCACTTGCGATTGAAGTTACGATCGGATGCAGCATTTCAACTCAGTTCTGCTGTGAAAGAGATTTAAATTGAATTATATCATACCCAACAAAGTTTCCGTGAGATAAACAGTGTGACTGAATAATTTAGAATTAAAATGATATTTGATATCTACAGATAAATAATGTAAATGATTTATAAAGAACATCTAATTAGGTAGAGTCGCCTTTGGCAATGACATTAGTATGTGGGCTGTCACATTATAAGGGTACAAATGCGCTCAATAAATTCAACTCAAAATAAACTGATTAATATAATTTTTTTGTGAAATATTTCTTCTTTTTTGTATAAATTGAATAAATAACAACGGCTGGGGTGTTTCGAACAGGCTTATATGCTTCTTTGAGTATAGACTGCCAAAACAAGCGAGGGCAAACACAAATCTTATCGTGCTGCTAACAAAGACTGTAACATAGGAAGATAAACTAAGTTTCTTATTTTTCATTATTTATTGAACTAACAAATTGCCATATAAAATATATAACAACGAATAACTATTGTTAATAATACTCGTTACACATGAAATATATTTGAAATTAAAATACATTTATCAAACCAAAACCTAATTATAGATTAACATTGAATTGACTCATATTTGTATAAATATTTATAAATTTTGGTAAACAAGTCATTACCTTAACCGCATGTTTTTATTAAGAAAATTAAACCATTAAATAACATTACAAGAAACAGTGTTACCTTTCTTGTCAAGTATTATGTAGTACTCCACCTTTCCTTTAGTTTGTTTATACCGAATTTACATTTGCTGATAGTAACATTTGTTGATGATTGAGAATTTTGAAGCTAGTACCACATTGGCAAAGAACTATAGAATACTTTTACTATTATCCACACGCTATGTAGATAACTTAGAGACAGATTAAATTTAGAGTTTACTTCTATTTAAGAACATTGACGACGAAGTCGTCCTTGGAGAGAGTGGAACGTTGCATCCTCTGCAAACAGTCACAAAGCACTTTAGTAGTCATCAAGACACGAACTGATTATTATTGATCGATAAGACACGAACTGATTGTTAGTGGATAAGAACTAAAACTTCTTCAAACCATTCCTTCAGTGCTCAACGTATGGCATTCAACACAACCACTACTCCACCTTGTGTGAAGCGTACTCCTTTTTGCTACCACTACTTCACCTTTATGAAGCGTGCTACCATGACTCCACCATCGTGAAGTGTAATACCACTACTCGTAGCGAAGCGTACTCCTTTTTTTGGCTCTTTCTGTTCGACTGATTTCTGCTGCATACAGTCAGCGATCACTTGATCACACTGGGTTCAAATTTCTGATTTCAATGGTTGACTAAAAGTATAGGCTAATAGTCTGTTGGTCACTCAGACCCAAACTGGATTTTTAGTCACTAGGACTCGAACTAATTTAAGTCTTGCCACATTAGCAAGACCAGAAGAACAAAGTTATTTACTAACTTCTACGAGTTGACCGCACAGTGATCAAACATCTGATTAGTTGTTTGATTAAAAGTATCGACTAGTAGTCTGTTGGTCACTCAGACCCAAACTGGATTGTAGTCACTAGGACTCGAACTAATTTAAGTCTTGCCACATTGGCAAGACCAGAAGAACAAGGTTATTCACTAACTTTTACGGGTTGACCGCACAGGGATCCAACTTCTGATTAATTGGTTGACTAAAAGTATTCACTAGCAGTCTGTTGGTCAGTCAGACCCTAACTGGATTGTAGTACTAGGACTCGAACTAATTTAGGTCTTGTCACATGTGCAAGACCAGAAGACCAAAGTTATTCACTAATTTCCACGTGTATTAACCGCACAGGGTTCAAGAATTCTGATTAATTGTTTGACTAAAAGTATCGGCGAAGAGTCTGACTAATAGTGACGTTTTTATTTCGCTTTTCACCCTTTATAGTATGCATTCTCTCTCTTCTTCACACAGCTTGCGTCACTCATTTTCTCTCTTTTAACCTTCTAGAATTTCAAAGAATACAACCGACCGAAAAGTGTATCCTACGCCATACACGACAAAATAGTACTTTCAGATTACTTGATATTTTTCCAATACACTTACAGGAGAGAGGGGCTTGATATTAAATATATCATTATAATCGTTAAGAAATGCAAAAATATTAGTTATGTGATTAAAAAATGGAATTTTTAATCCAAAATAGGGTAGGGAGCGACACCTGTGAACTAGTAGTAGACGTTTATGGCATTAGCAGGGTGTGAGAAATGCGATACGTTAGCATTGGTATCTCGGTAACCATAAGACGTAGAGAACTGGTTATTCTGAGGTAAAGTTGCGTAATTTGATGCTGGATTATAAGCTACTGAAAAACAAAAAGAATTCTGAATTATTAATTAGTCCCAAAATTCGATGTTTCATTTTTTACATATCATCATTAGGTATTATGTTTTAAATATAAACTTATATTTTTTATCGCATTTTAGTCCTAAATACTTAATATTTTATTACAGAAAAAAATTTTTCATAGGGCGTAATGAGTAAAAGATAGAATTATATAATTTCATACTTTGTAACTTATTATACAGGGTATCCGGAATAGATTTCCCTTTTCAAACTGGAATAACTTGGCAACTGTGTAACGTAGCGGGGTCGGATTAGTGGCATTCGATAGTTGATCGATGTAGATTTAATAAAAATGGAGCGATGTGCATCGCGCGTTCATTATTGATGCATACTTCAAGAGTAACGATTCCTACACAGTTGCAAGACAAAGATTTTTTGTTCACTTCAATATTAGGCGTGTGTAGGACGCCCCAAGTAAAAATTTGGTAAAATAGCGGGTGCGGAAGTTAAGAGAAACATCGTCATTAATGTTTGAAAATTAAATAATATGAGAAATAAGGTCATGCAAGTCAAGATGTATCGTTTCCATGGATAACAATATTAACAATGTTAACTTGGTAAATTTCGTAACATGAGTTGTCAATTTTGATAAACAGTAAGAATTTGTATTCAAAAATGCCTTATTCTAATCAAGAAAAGCAGTCTTGCTTTGTTTTATTTAGTTTGTTTAATTACACATGTTATGTTATTAAAAAAGAAACAAATTATGTTCAGAATTGTCCGTAGAATCCAATAATGCAACAATATATAGGCTATTCCATTAAAAAAATATCATTTTGATCTGCCACGCCTTTATGCAACACCCTGTATCAATGATAATATATTTTTCAAAAAGTCTACATTAAGCCCTACGACTTTCGCATTTAACATTTTCTTCTTAAGTGCGAAACAAAAAAGTTAAAGGGGGGTAACATTATACGCGATCACCCTGTACACACAAATTTAAGGCGAGATTTGAAGTTTCATCCATACAAGATCCAAATAGTGCAAGCCCAAATGAGTTTATAAACCGTCGTTCTTTCGCTAAACAATGTTGGACCATTTTCTTGAGAAGAACCGAATTAACAATATTCTGTTCAGTGATGAGGCACACTCTCACCTTTCAGGCGCAATTAATAAGTAAAATTATCGCTACTGGGCACCAGACAATCCAAGGCAAAAACACGAAAAACTCCTACATGGCCCAAAGGTAACTGTGTGGTGTGCGATGTCGGTCTCAGGAATTATTGGTCCGTACCGGCGCACAGTGTGGTAAATCGACCGTCTAGCGCGACATAATTATTTAAACATTGATTTAAAGTTTTTTAATTTCCTATGACATTTTTTAGGAGGGCCATGAATTTTTTTTTGCTATAAAATGTAAATAAGAAGTCAGTCATTAAAATGGCTTCAGTTTTTATTAAAAAATGTAATGTTTTATGGAACTTAATTACACAATTATTGATTTCAAAATACATGAAACATTATTTTAAACTTATTATTAAGTAATAGCTATAAGAAGCATGAAAAAATAATAATGTTACTTTTTAGATTCAGATATTACAATATTAATGAGTAAGATATTATACACTATACAGGGTATTTGAATGTACGGCTTGCTGTAAGTTTTGTAGAATTGTAAATAATAAATATCATTGTGGGTTTTAAAAACAAATTAAAGAGTTACCAACAATGTTCTATTAATAATATCATATAATTTTATTTACCACCTAAACAATGAGAACACTTTCAGACTAACTGGATTATGTGCCGAATGATGTTTTATAAAAGCATACACCTGCACCCGGACACGTGTATTTCTTAACTTTTTAGTACTGGTATGGAAAAAACACGTTTAAATATAAACTAATGAGTTGGATAAATTATGAAGACTTTTAGTGCTTAATCAATTATTGTTTTTCTCATTTACCGTATACAGGGTGTGACATTGAATTGGATTTTTAACACCCTATATATTTTTACATTTTTAGGAAATTATCTTTACAAAAATACTAGTTTTTAATGAATAAATTAACAATGTGTGAAACGTACTTAAATGTCTACGAGAGTACTATTGATGGACCCAGAATGTTTATTATTTTTGCAAACTTCAAAAAGTCATAATAATTTACCTAACTTATTGGTTTTTATTTGAAAATTTCGTTTCCCATATTAAAAGAATTAAGGTGGTTGCGTTTATAAAATTTTTATTTTTGTTTTTCTGAAAAATTGTAAATATTTCTAAGTATTTCATTGTAAGTGGTAAGAATTTCTCTACTGGGTTAAAATAGAGTAAATATTATTATTTAGGCCCGCAAATTCTGGGATTGATTCAGCAATGTCAAATATCACGCCAAGCGCCATACATACATTGTTATCAAAGCTTACTTAGTTACGAATTCTATACTGGGCAATGATGCATATAAAGCGTTTACTTACAACTTCTTTATCAAACTGAAAATGTTGCAAAAATTCTATAAATTGTAGCCACAACAGGACATACGGTAAGTTAAGGCTATGAAACAATGCTGGTATTTTATTTGGTGAGTTCTCCAAAAAAAGCACAGATTTCTTAGTTCTGTTCCGAATTCTAAAAACGAGACGTTAATTCGATTGTAAATAATTCTGAACCTTAGCCTTGGCAAAATGTTAAAGATATTTAAATTCGAAAAAATTTTACAAAGTTATGATCATCTACAAATTGTGTGGTCTTTTTGTCAAGTCGATAATAACTAAAGAGCTATTCTTAAAGCCACATAAGTCTCGAATGGGCACCTATGAGCAGAAAATTTTTTACTTTTCTATTAAAAGGGATCCTACTCTGTATTTTTTAGAGGGAAACTAAACTAAACTCCGACAAACTTTTTTGTATGCTCTACGAGTTAAAAAAAATACATAAATATAATGATACATCGAAAAACCCCAAAATTTCTAGGAGAAGGGCATTAATATTTAAAATGTTTTTATACTGTAAAACAGTTTGATTATTAACAGTATTTATGTAAAAATTTGGTAAAAAATTTGCTAAGTTCTGTGTCAAATTTTTTATTTTGAAAATGATGTACAGAAATGCGTTGATTTTAATATTAAAATAACACTAAGTTAAGCCCGCCCCCCTCCCCGAGAACTGTAAATATATTATATTTTTTGACTGCCTTTTTCTTAGTAGGACTGTTTTAAATATAGATTGCTGGACTATGTAAAGAATAATGCAAAATTACATTGGGGGCTTATGTCGTGCAAAATGGTCGATTTAACACACTGTGCGGCGTAGCCCATACTGTAAATAGTGATAGTTATTGTGCTATGCTTCGGGAATTGGTACCTTAGCTACAAGAATTTGATGGCCTTAATCAGGTTACATGGTTTCAGCAGGATAGGGCTACCGCACAGACACCCCGAGCGTGTATGGAAGTCGTTAAAGAATTATTTCTGGAAAATGTCATGTCCTGGTTTAAAGATCTAAACTGACCGGCTAGGTCTCTCGACCCATTGAACTTTTTTTTATGGAGATACCTCAAAAGTAAAGTTTATGTTGATAGACCTATCTCTTTGCAAGTATTAAAACAAAAAATACGGAAAGAAATTAATGGAATACCACCTAAGACGTGTTTAGCAGTTTTTGACCACATGAAGACGGCATTGCAAGAGTGTTTTGACCGAAATGGAACGCACCTCGAAAATCTAATTTTCAAAATATAAAATCTGCATATGTTCTGTGTATTTTTGCTTTCATAAATTATTTCTAAAGCTTCAAGAAAATTTTTAATCGGCATTCAAAATGGGAAATCCATTCCTGGGCACCTTGTATTAACACAATATTAAGTGTGATACATGGTAGAACCGAAATGGCTTTCAAAAAAATAAAGAAAAATACAGATTAAAAAATTACACGTTATGATGGTTAATAAAAAGTGAAACATCGAACTTTAAGACCAGTACCGCCATTTTATAAAGCTTAAAAAAGTGCCCTAAGAAACCACACTCTTTTTTAAAAAGAAATTTGTAACTCCAAAAATTTATATCGAAATAGAAACGAAAATATAAAATCACGCTTTTTTATATCTTTAATATTATTCGGAATACTTTTATTTCTCAGTAGCTGATCATCAAATTACGCAACTTTTCTCCAATTTAACCAGTCTCTGTCACTAACGGTTATCGAAATACTAACGCTAACGTATCGAATTTGTAGTACCCTGTATATATAAAAACTTGTTCGAAAAAAGTTGCATGTTAAAAACAAAAGCTGTGATAATATAACCGATATAGTATTTAAATAAATAATGCGATGTGTATGCAAAAATTCTACTGCAAACCGCAAAACAAATGAGTATTCTTTTGTGAAATACAATTTTCCCATTAAATAAACAAACTCATTGTTTAAAATACCTGCCGTCTGTTTGCTCCCAATTATTTATTAATTTATATGGGAGTGAAACATAGAGCGGAAGAGAAATATCGAATTCTGTATTTCCTGTGTAATTTCCAACTAGTTATTTCCTATTGTTTTTTGTTATTGTATTTTGATAGCTGAACGCTATACGTTAAAACAATATTCACTGCCAAGCGCGTGATAAAATTATAATTTTTATAATATTCGCAATAAAATATAGTGAAATTAAAACAAAAATTAATGCGTGGCAGGAAAGAAACGTCCACTAAAAATAAATAATCGCCAAGATCTCTAGATCTTTTGCCAAGTGAACATGTTTGACGGTGATAGGTATAAAACTGACAAGGTTGCTCAATCTTATACAAACTTTGGCAGTTTTCCGACATTAACTACCTGTAGCGTAGGCTGCAGAGCGCAAGAGGAAATTGATCGCATCGTCAAGTGAGCTCTACGCACAAAAATTAACAACTAGGCTGAACGAAGTGTACCGCTTAAGGAAAATCGTATCGGCCGAACGTAAAAAAATCACAGATCAAATTAGCAAACTTCTGGAAAAATACGAAATCAGGATAAGTAATTAAAACGGCTTTGCAGAGTTGGTCATTTAAAAAACCACTAATTTTGAGACGAATATCAAAAGATAAAACATTAAGCTAGGAGCTAAGCCATTAGATAAGATAACCACGTAGGTGAAAAAAAATTAGGAATTTTTGTCAAGGAAAACATTATGAAAACGGATCAGCTCCTTGTCTATATTACCATAAATATTTTAACAAAAGTTTAGCCTAAACGACTTCTTAATAAGGGCGATAACTATTCGCGGACAAAATTTTATAATTTGATTTGTTATATTTAATTTTGTCAGTCAGCTGCTTAGTCATCACACGAACCCCTAAAGTTCAGCCACTACCTTCCAAAGAGCAGTAGAGTAGGTATAGTTTAATTGCAGTTTTCCGTAATGGTTTCATAACACGTGTTCGTAAAAATGAACTGGAAATATATTATAGTGTATCAATTAGAAAAATCTCTCATGTAGGTAGGGTCTCTGTCTGGGTCCCCTGGGTCCTGCGTTTCGGTTGAGACTTGGTTTGTCTTGATAATACATATGTATACGGGGCAAGACCTAGCTGATTTGTTATACCTGTAAGGTAATTATCAACGTCGCAATCACACCTGAGAAAATCTAACACTTCGCAATCCCCACATTGCAGAGGGGGAAGGACAAGTAAGAGTCCTGAGACGTGGGCCATATTTTTTGTGTCATTTTATAAATCCCGAGGGGACGCCCATTATTTGAAAGCTTAAGCTTGTACCACTTATTGAGCCAGAACCGATCGGCAATATTGCTTAAGGAATTCAAAAGAAATTAATACAAACTTTATAAATAGTCACACTCATAAGAAAGTGTATTACAAATAATCCTTTGAGCATTTTTGTCGCCCGAATAAGTGTGTTTCAAGCTTTAAAATTTGTACAGAATGGTATGCTCATGACGCACTTAAAACTGCTGAAATTTTCGTAAAAGCTTCCCCGTGTAATAAATTCCAATAAAAATTGGGAAAAAATATTCCTAATTACTAAAGTACAAAGTTTGGACCCTAACAGCATTATCAAAAGAAAAAAAGTATTTGACGGTTTGTGATTAACAATAATGTTATGATGTTTCATCTTTTGTTAACATCCCTTTGCACTCAGTACAAATTAAAGGGTAAAAGTTTTTAAAGCGGGAAATAGTCAAATTAGGCTTAACCCGAGACTTAACCGTGATTAGCTATGGATTTACAAAAAAAACTATAGAGAAGGGTGGCTGTTTTATTATTGTAAATTACAGCTCCAAATAAAAACTCCTTGTCCTTTAAATCTTAAATTCTTTATTAATACAACAAGCTTAGCTACACCACTTGACTTCTTGCAAAACAGTTATTGAAAGAATAGATCTACAAAGATGTTTTGAAACCTTTTTAAGAAAATCGTCGTTTTCGACAGGAAAATGTTCAGAAAACACATTTTTACGAATACTCGTTCTCATCGTCGAAAATATAGGTAATTGATCGAAAATATTTTTTCGAGAACCAATTTTTTGATTTTTCTTTGGAAGCACATCGTTTTTAAAAATAAATTTTTTACAGAAATTATTTTCCACAAACTGCCTTTCGGAAAAGTACGTTATCAGATGTTCAAGTTTATAAGAATTATTTGTGAGAACAATGAATATTGGCATTGCTAACTTCGTTAAACACCAAAAAAGCATTTGAACATGGAGGTAAGGACGGGTGATACCATAAAATTTTTCTCAAAGCCAATACCACCGTCCAATACCGCCAAGGCGTCAGCTTTGCAAACACATATGTTGTTGTCGAAACAATGAGCATCGTGGTTTGACCATAATAACAATGACACATTTCCATTAATTCTATACCAAACTAGATATTGGTTATTTTTATATAATAAATTTATCATTATTATGCCCTCCTGGTAGGAATTCGCTGCAAAAAACCTTATATACATAGGTAGGTTAGTAGAACCATGGCTGAAAGAATTTCTTTCTTCTGTACACTGTGGTAGAACCATGTAGTCGACCTTTTGAAAAATTTCTTAACATAGAATTATCTAAAATGTGATAAAACGTAACTAATATTTTAAGAGTATCAGTAAGATTTTAATACTTAAATATTTTCAGTTGAGACCCTGTACGACTTTATTTTAGAAGTATGTTTTATACAATAAAAGAAAAAACTTTTGTTTTACCCACATGAGGTGGTTAAAAAAAATGTCTACACATGTGAATTATTTATATTCTAAAATTTGCATTTATTGTGTGTTAACAAGCTGTTGTGCTATAAGGGTCTAATGGAAACAACCCAAAAAACCTCATATTCATAATTTGTGCCTTAAGGTAAGAACTTAAAAAAAATTTTTGGCATAAAATTACCAAACTTTTTATTTCATATGTGAAATAAGTATACGAACTTAGTTAACAGTTTGAGGTTAGCATTGTTTGTTGTATTTGAATTGCTATTGGGATGGAGGAAACAAGCTTTTCAATTTGAAAGCAATATTTTGTTATTTAGCACTGGATTAGGTATTTCAATTTTTTATAATTTATTTTGTACCACGTAACCAAATATTCTACGAACTGCTAAAGAAGACAGCTATTGACTACATTGTTAAAAAAAAGTTAATAATTGCCATGCGCTTCGTCAGTAACAAATAAGTCAGTTGCTGGTGCTCAGTTTTCTTAAAAATTGCAGTGTTTTTGTATGCTTTAGCAGATTGTAGATTGTAGTAAATTTTTGCTGCTACAAATTCAGAAACATATACTTACTACATTAGGTATTGTTTGGTTCTCTAAGGGCTTTAGTCAGAATGATAAAATTTCAGACTCAAGAAATGGCTATTAAAAAATTATTAAATATTTCTAAAAAAACTATTATTACATTTGACTATAATTGAAAAACCATTTTTAGTAATTCGGTATTAAGATTAACTTGTTCAATATAACAAATAACTAATGAAAATTAAATGAGGTTCAACAGTTAGTGTTATGCATAAAGTATTTAAAATCCATTAACTACTTCTTTAGTTTAATTCTCATAAGAACATGCAGTGCACTGTCAGGACATTCTTTAACCAATGGGAAGTGTTTATTATTATTTATAGCAAAAAAGGCATTGCCCCTAAAAAGTTCTGCTTTATGAAGAAATAAGATTTGAACAATAAAGGTTGATGTAGTATATACAGGATGACCGAAAACTGAAATTCCTGAGGACTGCCCTTAATTTTTATTTTAGAGCATAATGTCAATAGAAAATGTTCTAATTCAGATTTGTATGGAAAATTTAACTTTTGATGGGATTGAAACAGATTTATATCTCTGTAGCAGTCGTATTAATTTCCTTGTTCTTTTCATTTAGGAAGAATATGGAAAAATTACATATTCTAAAATGAAACAAAAAAATAGATTTTTAGTATAAAATTTAGATATTTAAATTTTTTTGTTAAATTTTGTATCGATAACACCTTACAGTTTGGAGTAATATTTTCAGGTATCTTATTTAGGCCACTTGAAGATGCTGCTACTCAAAATATATACTCATAGATATAATATTAATATTCGGTACTTATCGAAAACAACATGTATATACAGCGTGTCATGAAATTCACTACATATAGTGAAACCAGTAAATCCTGACTTCAATTCAGATTGGGGAAAAATAGTCATAAATGGCGCTTCGCCATAATAAGCCAGGTCTCGCCCCTCAAAAAAAATTGTTTAATCACTGCACACCACTGGTAATAAAACACATGGCCATATAAAGAAGCTAGGTTGCTGTATTGCCTGGTCTTTTAACAATATTTCGGGTCTTGAGCAATATACGACTCCTCGAATTTTCAAAAAATACAAATTTTAATAGCTTGTCAGACCTCCGGTCGAAACGATAACGAATCGTTTGTGCACTTTATTAACACCGATGAAATGTAAACAAACTTTTTTTCCGCCTATTCAATATATTTTTGGGAAAAAAACTTTATATTATTTTATAGTAATCGTTGAGAAACTGTGAGGTAAATAGTTTGTGTGTTAAACGTTATTAAATCCCATGGGCAAATAAAAATTGTTAAGTGAAGTTTTACAACCTATAAACAATTTTTTTTTTTGGTAAAATATGGTTCATCCAACAAATTTTTGGCTTTAATGCGTTTCTTTTAAGGTAACCTTTTTAAAAAAAATCCAAAAATTTTATAAAATTCGTCGTATATTGCTCAACAACAAGTTTGAAGAAATAATATTTTTATTACATTACCTTTAAATAAAGAAATCCTAGTAACTTTCCTAAAATTCTCAATTTCAAAAAGTTAAAATCCTACCCTATAACACAAATTTAATAAAACACTCTAGAGGACAGCTGTTTAAACCAACAAATATAAATACGTATGCAAAAATTGAGAATAAATTCTCTAACCACCTGAAAATTCCTTATACAATAAGGATTTCAACAAATAATGGCAAAACAGCTATTCTCCGGGCTATATGCCCCTCCGAGCGCTGAATTACATACCAAAATTTGCCGTATTTTCTTCTAACACAGTTAGATAAGAAAATACTAATGTATCAAATGCAAGAAACTACCAGGAAGAAGGAAGCTCTTTCTTTAGTTAGAATGTCGTCACCTGCAGACCGGTTTCGAACTCGTTGGTTCTCATCAGTACAGGATAGACGAACATACCAACCTTCCGAAAAAGTAATCCCTTAAAGCTACAACTGTCGTACTGCATAAGCAGTGAGACACAGGCAGCGCCATCCATTAGCAGTTTCAAGCATTCAGAGTAGAGTTTACCGTAAGGTAAAATTATCAAACGTATGAATGAAAGTCTACTTGTCAGGGGTACATATAAATATGCAAAAATTGAGAATAAATTCTCTAACCACCTGAAAATTCCTTATACAATAAGGATTTCAACAAATAATGGCAAAACAGCTATTCTCCGGGCTATATGCCCCTCCGAGCGCTGAATTACATACCAAAATTTGCCGTATTTTCTTCTAACACAGTTAGATAAGAAAATACTAATGTATCAAATGCAAGAAACTACCAGGAAGAAGGAAGCTTTTTCTTTAGTTAGAATGTCGTCACCTGCAGACCGGTTTCGAACTCGTTGGTTCTCATCAGTACAGGATAGACGAACATACCAACCTTCCGAAAAAGTAATCCCTTAAAGCTACAACTGTCGTACTGCATAAGCAGTGAGACACAGGCAGCGCCATCCATTAGCAGTTTCAAGCATTCAGAGTAGAGTTTACCGTAAGGTAAAATTATCAAACGTATGAATGAAAGTCTACTTGTCAGGGGTACATATAAATATGCAAAAATTGAGAATAAATTCTCTAACACAGCTGTTTTTTCGGAAGGTTGGTATGTTCGTCTATCCTGTACTGATGAGAACCAACGAGTTCGAAACCGGTCTGCAGGTGACGACATTCTAACTAAAGAAAAAGCTTCCTTCTTCCTGGTAGTTTCTTGCATTTGATACATTAGTATTTTCTTATGTAACTGTGTTAGAAGAAAATACGGCAAATTTTGGTATGTAATTCAGCGCTCGGAGGGGCATATAGCCCGGAGAATAGCTGTTTTGCCATTATTTGTTGAAATCCTTATTGTATAAGGAATTTTCAGGTGGTTAGAGAATTTATTCTCAATTTTTGCATATTTATATGTACCCCTGACACGTAGACTTTCATTCATACGTTTGATAATTTTACCTTACGGTAAACTCTACTCTGAATGCTTGAAACTGCTAATGGATGGCGCTGCCTGTGTCTCACTGCTTATGCAGTACGACAGTTGTAGCTTTAAGGGATTACTTTTTCGGAAGGTTGGTATGTTCGTCTATCCTGTACTGATGAGAACCAACGAGTTCGAAACCGGTCTGCAGGTGACGACATTCTAACTAAAGAAAAAGCTTCCTTCTTCCTGGTAGTTTCTTGCATTTGATACATTAGTATTTTCTTATCTAACTGTGTTAGAAGAAAATACGGCAAATTTTGGTATGTAATTCAGCGCTCGGAGGGGCATATAGCCCGGAGAATAGCTGTTTTGCCATTATTTGTTGAAATCCTTATTGTATAAGGAATTTTCAGGTGGTTAGAGAATTTATTCTCAATTTTTGCATATTTATATGTACCCCTGACAAGTAGACTTTCATTCATACGTTTAAATATAAATACCTTAACTTCAACTAACTACCAAGGAATTAGTGTTTTACTAATTTAAAATAAACAACCGCTAACGATATTTTGTTAATATTAAATGGCTTTAACTTTTGTTAATATTTAACAGCTTTAACTTTTTCATAACGCAAGAATAATGTACACGGTATTATTAAATTCGTCAAAATGCATCTTTGGTTTGGATTAAACAGCTGCAGCTGACGTACGATTTCGGCCGGCCCACGGCATTTACCAATCAGATAGGCGCTTACTCTGCGGAATGGGGTCAACAACCCTTCAGCGTGGTTTCGGCGGCTACATAATATCTCACCGTCGAAAGACATCTATATTATTATGTATTTAAATAGAATTTGTTTTTAACAAATTTCCTTCTGTAATCAAAGAATTTGGTTAAAATTTTATAATACTGTGTACTTGTGTTCAATTAGTGTGATAGTAAGTTACGTGAAACCATTTTTGCGACTACCGTCTGTAAATGTGTTAAAATTGGTGGGATACGTTTTAATTTCTACACTTTACGCTAGTACGAATAATTCTCATCTCACTATTAACGTATCAGGTAAGCCATAATTGTTTGTGTTACCGTATAACATTGCCAATTTTATTCTGCTTGCAATATATTGCTGTTAAATTAAAATAGATATTTTTGGTAAAATTTATCTGTGGAATTAAAAATTGGATTATTTTTGGTTTTCACTAAAACTGATAACAAAATCAGATTTCACGATAACATTTAAGTTTGACAACGCTAGCTGAATCATTTGTTTTTCTTCATAATATTAGAAGATATGACGTCAGACTCTTTAGTAGCGTCGGATACGGGGGTGGTTTAGGGTATTTTTAAAATAACAAAAAGTGCGATTTGAGGGGAAAAAGTATTGGGTATGTCCGTAGACTACCACAGCAGTCACCAATTCAAATATATGTAGTGAAATTCATAACCCCCTATATCTAGATAATTTTTACCAAAAATAAAGACATTTATTATTATTATTATTATTATTATTATTATTATTATCCAATTGGATTTTTGTTGACGATTTTCAATTTGAACTTATGTTTTATATAAATTTTACTTTTTTATAACCTTTGGATTTTATTTATCCTTCCTTCATTTAAAGAGTCTTAGTTCTGTTGCACAGATAATTTGATCAAGAATTAAAGTAATTAACTAATGTGACAGCACTCTATTAATGTATCTGCTGGATTAAAAATTTTGAGAAATATGCTGCAGCTCAATATTTTTAATCAACTCATAGGTTTAATTAATGTTAAGATTTAATACTTAGTGCTGAAACATCGTTCACAATGTTTAGTTGAAATAATTCTTAGTTAAATGCATGGTAATGCTTAAAGAATCGGACTGAAATTTAGTGTGGTTCTCGAAATTCTTAATGAGTTCTAACGGCATTTTAAATGTATTACTTACTGTATGTTACAAAATAACAGATATAAGTAGTATAACATTGATAAAAATAAACATTACATATTTTTCTCTTAACTTTAGTGAATTGTTTTATCGGGTAAGTCAAAGTACTTGCTTAATTATCCCTGTTATATAAATTACTATGAGTAAGTCGAACGTTTAAGTAGGTATTTGGAGCACAATATAAATTTTGAGATCAACACTATATTTTGTGCGTTACCTTCGGTATATTTTTTAAAATTTTTAGAATGGGTTTCCCGCGCAAAGTTTTCTCAGTCGATAAAGTGGTTAGCTGTTTTGCCAGCAGTACCAAAAACTTGACGAAAGGATCTGTCATTTTGGTCGATAAAGCAGTGTTGTATTATCGGCACACTTGAAAACAGCTGATTTCGTGTTTCGACGGACATACACTGTTCCGTCTTTTCTCATTCCCTTTTATTTTCTTTGGGTAGAACTAAGGATTTGCAACTTTTATTTAATGTGGGCAAATGACGGCGATTCTGAAAGCGTATGAAAAATATCTCGGGACTAATAAACTGTCAAATCTTTGGTATTTAAAATTACCATCAGCGTTAAGTATTTTAATTTTCCTTTCCTCAAGCCCGTTATATATACACATAAGTCAGCCACGCTAGGATCACTTTCTAATAAGCCAAACGAAACCGTAAACTGTATAAATAGGTACGAATAATACATTTGTTGGATATCGCATTTTTTAATGAAATTTTGTATATACCCTAATTTTGGGCCGCAGAGCACGAATCTAAAATCATTTTTTGGCGGTCTCTTATGGTTTTTCACAAAAAAATTTCTTTTAGGTTAGGTTTTTCTATGGATTTCTTTAAATTTTGACAGTTTCACCTAAACACATCTATACAAGTCATCATACCACACTATTATTCGAAAACATATTGAAGAAAATTTATATATAAAAAAATATTAGAAAACAAAGAAAACATTAAACATTAAATAAAAATAAACATAGTCCATATTTGTCATGGAAAATGGTTGCCAAATGTACAAATCGTTTTTTCCACAAAGCTTCCATTTTCCGTTTTTGATGTTTGGCTCAGGTTTGTTATTTTGCATAGACGTATGGCATTTTCCCATGCTCGAGATTTTGAGTAGTACAAATGAGATTAGCAATTATATATAAAGCTTAACATACTAACTCGCAATGTGTCTTTTATTGTCAGTTCATTAAATAGAAAATTTCAAAATTAAAAAAAAAATAAATTTAATCGGGCATTATACACGCACACCATTAAGGCTTTAAAAGCTCATTGTCGTGCGGATAAAACTGACAATAAAAGGCCCATTCACGCGGATTAACGTCAGTTAGTGTGTTAAGTTTTATATAATTGCTAATCTCATATGTATTACTCATAATCTCGAGCGTAGGTCAAGTCATACATAGTGCCATAACCAACCTGGGCAAAAATAAGCAAAATTTCATCAACAAATTCGGTTTTTCCATTAGTCCGGGTAATTACCGGAATTGATGTTTGCTGTAGTTTAAAAATAAAGTAATTTTAGTTCGTTGTGGTTAGCTTTTATTTCTTAATTGAAATTTAAATTTTTTCAGGAAAAATAAGTAAACGTGGCAACACCGCACAAAACACTAGTCTTGACCAGGGCCGTCCTAAGACATTCAAGTGTCCTGGGCTAACAAAATCAAGCGCCCTCAGCTCACATGAGCGATGCGAGCTGAAAAGCCCTCCATTTTTTTAAAGGGAGTGTTTAACGCCGCAGCGCACAGTGTAACGGATTTGATATTTCGTGGAAATAGGGCAAAACAGCGACTATCGAATTGTAATTTGTTTTGTCTCTAAATTATTCATCAATTAATGTCTGAAGTTTGGTCGTTTACCAGTTTTTTTTTTTTAATATATCACGGTAAAATACTTCCTTTTTTGATTTTGCATTCGTTTTAAATTGTAGCAATGTTATAGTTGCTGATAACAAGAAAAGTCAGTTTTGCGTTTATTGTACTGGTAACGGGTATGTCTTCTGTGGCTCCTCGGAGAGAGTTGTTGCTACAACTATTAAGAATGGAACTGAAAGGACTTTGTCAAGAAGTTTTGTTGAAGAAAGAAAAGAAAAAACTGAATTGGATTAGGGACTTTATAAGTCGGCGAAAGCAATAGAGGCTTCATCCAGAGTTTTGAGAGGGCTTGCAGCCGAGGACCCTGCATTCTATATAAACGTATTAAGATTATCTCTTCCAAAGTTTGAGGAATTGTGAAAATTAGTTACACCAATCATAAGAAAAGGATATACTCATTTGAGACAAGCTATTCCGTGCAGAACTAAACTTGAGATTACTAAAGTATCTCGCTACTGAGGACAGCTTCAAATCACTTATGTATATGTATTTTGAATACTTATTATTTGCTTTTTTAGAGTAACGTCCAGAGTAACTTTTAAACCGGCAACATTTAAATATTAAACCATGGTACTGAGTGTTGTATGCCCGCTATCTTGTTTAATGTACTCGGGAGTGGCATCACACAACAGTCATATTTTTGATATATATTCAGGATCCGAATAATTTCATTTGAGGTCCATTTAATTCCCGTCATTTTTTATACTAGTATCAATATTATTATTCACTCGATGACTTGCAAAATAAAATCATCAGCCTCTATTGTCGCGAAAGATCACATTAGGCGATTTAAGCGCTACTAACAGCGAGAAGGGAGTCACGTGACCAGCTAACGGCTTATAAAGTTGAACAACCGCTACTCGACCAGCCGCTGGTAATTTTACTCGTTGGCTGGCGAAAGCAGTAGCTGCTGTGGGTTCACACTGTCCAACCAGCGGCTGGTAAATCAGCCTAATGTGACTCCTGATTATGTGCCTGGCGCTCAACAACCAGCTTGGCAAACGTCCGCATGCACTCGAGCACCTAGGGACATTTGACGAAGCCCTTGTAGAAGAATGGAACAGAATTCCATATTTCTTAATCGTACTGTTGATACAAAGTATATCACGGCGCGGCGTAGAAACTGTAATGTAATAAGGGCCACTAAATTTTTCAGGTGTCCTTTAATGTCAAAAATAATAAAATTTAAAAAATTTAATTATTCTTACGTTCAGATTCACTAAAAAGTTTTAGTTTAGTACTGGTTTAACTTAAGATCTTTTAGTTGATCAGTTAGCTTTTGACAGGCTGTCATTGCTAATAGGACGTCATTAAAACGTATAAGTTATTCTAATATTTAGCGACTATATAGTTTAGGTGATAATAGTGTAGCTTTGATGTCATGATTATGAATACATGGAATATAAGTTAGGTTAGGTTAGTTATATCCAGTGTTGAATCCAGACATTTTTGTCCGGGAGGGCATTTGATAATTTCGGAGGAGGGTATAATTTTCGGGGGGCACTGTGAATCTTCGGGGGAGCTGAGCTCCCCCGGAGAGATAGCTGGATTCAACACTGGGTATATCTAGAGACCGGATTTCAATATTACATGACGAAAAATCCGGGGTCGGACTCAGGTAACTAATAGAAAAGTAGGTAAATGAAATGAAATTAATATTAGATTTTGTCAGGTTGTATTTTTGAATTATTGCTCCTAAAAATATTTCAATGAACCAACTTCACAAAAGGAAAAGCTCTGAAAAGGATGAAATAATATTGTTACGAACCTATTTATTACTGCAGTTAATGGTCAACTTAATTTTGTTCATTTTTATGAACATGTTTTTTTCTTTTCAGTGCATCTATTCTTCCCCCTCCCTTAATCTTAGCTCCCCCTTTTTAAATTTGTAAGAACATATAGCATGTTATATTAAATTTTTTGACCTCAATAACCCCAAAAATGTCTAATTAGTTAACATTTTTGAAAAAATTTTCAGCCGGTCCCTTTTATCCCCCCTCCCCGACATCTGTTAGACAAAATTTCATTTTTTGACCTCAATACTCCCCGATAACGACACATTTGTTAACGTTTTGGATGTATTTGACAGCCGTTTTTTTACACCTCCCCCACACGTTAATTTTCTTGACCTTAATAGATCTTGATAATAGAATTATAAAAAATCAGATTTTCTGACATTAATTATCCCGAAAATTTTGGTACACATATTTGAAAGAAATTGTCGATCGCTTTCTTATTATCCGTTAATTTTTTTACCATCTGTTAGACTAAATTAGATTTTCGGACCTCAATAACCGCAGAAATGATACATCCAACGTTTTTGGAGCAATTTTCAGCCGCTTTTTTTATACCCCCTCCCCCTACACGTTAATTTTCTTAACATTTATTACGCAAAATTTGATTTTCTAAAAAGTTATAAAACGGGTTTAGTTTTTAGAGTAGTTTTACGTAGTTTCAAGGTAATAGAACCGTATAACAATTTTACTCCATTACAAACTCCATTAAAAACTGGAAAACACGCGTTTACACATTTATTTTTTTGAGTACTTTTATGAAGTTTGGAGTTAATAGGACAATCTAGTATTTTTCTCCACCTAAAGTTTGAACTCCTGTTTCACCCCCTTAGGGGTTGAATTTTGAAAAACCCTTTCTTAGTGCACGCCCACGCTATATAAGAAACCTCTGTGCAAAATTTCAAGTTTCTAGACCCACCGGTGTGAGCTGTGCGTTTATACCTCAGTCAATCAGTCAGTTTCCTCTTTTATATATAGAGATTTGCTTGGTTTCCAAATGATTTTCATCTTGGAACATGTTGTTAGAATGAACTTACTTTCATGATTGTGGAAAGTAGTTAATAAAATTGTCTTTTCTTTATAAATTTACGAAAAAATCCAAAAACAAATTAATGATATCAAACTAGTGTCTTATTCTTACATTTGTCAGTTTAAAACTATTGGTTGTCAAATTAGACCGATCTAGCGTTGGAGAATCTGGCCGTTAACTTTTTGCATCAAAATTTTAACTACACGTATTGTAAATAAAGTAAAAACCGCTGTTATACTAATACGGTTGTATTTCCTATAAAATAACAAATACACTAAATCAAAAAATTAAAAGTTCTACAACGATCAGGCTACAAAATTAAGTCTATTTAAATTTAATATTAGGTCATTCTACAGGGTGGCTAAAAAACAGAGAAAAAACATAACATGCCTTGATTTTACCCTGTATAATTAACGGCACTATATCGTAGTGGCATTCATAGAAGCAAGTTATTGTGAAAATATATGATATTCATCATTAGAAATTTAAACCCATTCAAAATTTCCTAAGTTTTAAAATTGTTGATTATTTTGGGCTAGCCACTTTGTTTTGTAAGTCAGTGTAAATTTTTAGTTGCTAGGGATGCTAGGGTCATATTTTAAAATTGTAAAAGAGGCGACATTTAGGTAGATAATACTAAATCAATTAGTATTGGTTTGTACGAACATCAGATAGTATGTTTTATCGAACTAGGACAAAACTCTCAAAACGATTGGTTGTAACAAACATGCGTGTTTTGCTAGAGATAAATCTTTGATTCGCTTGTATAGTATGTACTTCTCTAAATTTGTCAAGAGAGCAAATAGACCAAGAGCATTATCGAATTCAGATTAATTTTTTCCTACTACTTATTTTTAAAATACAGATTAAACAAGATATGTTGAATAGCTATTTACTTGTATGTGTCTATGTATAATTGGCAGGGACATAAATAAGAACGAAACAGAAATATCATGGGACTCATCTTTGCGTCAAATATCCACCCAGGGATTTCAGTAGTAAAATGAATTTTTCATTAAATATTTAAAATACCAAATGTCTGCAAAAACAATTTTTGCATACAACCAAATTTTGCATAAAGATGAGAATTTTTCTATTTTTTCAGATTTTAAAAGTTTAAGCGCCACGGGAATGAAATTGAATAACAGAACGATACAAATAACACGACAGAGAACGAGGGGGGGGGGGACATTATAATAAAATTTATAATTTGCAGATTTAAATAAATGCAGGGAGTGCGGGATGAAATTAGTCGATACATAAAAGTGTAGTTGAACGCAAAAAATTTACCCAACCATTCTTGCACACCACCAAAAGAAAATTTTTTAGGCTCTACCGGATGCCGTTCTCTTTTTAACTTTTTAACAAGGATTTTCACATAAGGAGAACTAAAAAAGATAAATACTTTGTGCAAGATTTTTTAATTTCATTTATTTTCCTATAAAATGACCCAAGAATTGGAAGAATTACAAAGATCTTAAATTACGGATTGCAAAGATAAATTGCAAAATAAAATTTCAATCTCTCCTGGTAATGGGGCAATTATCCTTTAAGTTCTCGTTGCACGAAAGTGTTTGGATTTTGATTTTAAAAAGGATTTGTCAAAACTATAATCGCACTAGCCTAAATGACGCCTATGTTTATAACATAAATTTATATATTTCGAAGAAGTTACTTAGCAGCAAATTACCACTTTTGGTTTACAAAGGAGAAATATTTTGTCGGTTTTTTTTATTAGTTATTCAGATTAGTCTAAAGGCATATTTAAGCGGCGTTCGGTAATTTAATTTTTTCCACCGTTTTGCTAGAAATTTTTGACAGGAACGTGGTCAGTCGTATTGATTACAACAATGAGTCATGTGCCTGTCAAAAACTCCGATGAAAAATATTGAATTGCCGAACGGCCGCTTTAGCAAAATAGAAAAAACGAAAACCACAAAGTAAAGTTGGTTAAACATAAGGTAACGACAATGCAGCGGCATTTTTATTATTTTTGTTCATATAAGTTTTGTGAAAATGTGCTACTAAAATCCCTAATACTAGTAGCTTACATAAAACTCGCTTAGTATTAAAATTCATTGTTAGCGGTGGTAGATATATAGATAAATACCGGGTGTCTAGAAACAATAATTGGGTCATGGCGAAGCAGGATAGCTGAGATCAAAATAAGGAGATTAAGATGTATAAATACGCCTTAGTAAAATGACTAAAATGTTGCTGACTAGTAAAATACAATATGTTGAACGGAACGTCAAGATTTGTTTTTGAAATTTATAACTTAAAAACTATTCATATATATTAATTACATTCCAAATTTGTAAGTAATATTATGTTATTGACGATGAGTAATAAGAAACTGTAAATATCATTAAGGTTTCCCACGATGCAAACTGCAACTTACCTGTTTAATAATAAGGAATATGCGCATATTTTTTTTATTGCATAAATCGTTTAAGGAAGCCATACAAACCCAAAAAAAATACTTTGCAGAAAATTACTAGGACAATTTAGCTACAAAAAATGTTTACTTTTCGGTATAATTTATTACAATGTAAAAAGCAGCTATTTGTCCTTAGTGGAAAGTGACGTCAGGAGATCAGCAAAAATCTACAGGTTAACGTAAAGCTCAACTTAAAGTCGAACAGGTTTGATTTTCTCGGAAACAGTCAGAGGGAGAGAAATCGATTTTTTTGGATTGATAGAGGAATAGTTCAACTAGCTTCGGTAAAAAATTCAGTTATTTCGGAGCTATTAAACGTCAAAGTCGAAATTTCCGCGATTTCCGTCGAAATCGGGTACAGGTCGCAAATGTGAATTAAATCGATGTAAATTTTCGGAGATTGTAGGGGACCCGGAGCTTCACAACTCCACTGAAACTGGTGAGGATCAGAAAATGGTAATACTTTTGAATTTTTTTAGGCCGAAAAATGCCATTTCCAGACCCCTCTTTGATACCTAATAACTCGAAAACAAAACTTCAGATCGAAAAATGGACTCATAAGTGAAACTTTAAAATCTCAAGTACTTTTTTGCAATACATTTACCTAAACCTAAAATCACTGGAAAATGGAAATATTTGGAAAATATTTCCATTTACGTCATCGGAAAGAGCTCGTCGAAGTATATGTTAACGGTATTTTTTAGTTTCGTCATTCTCTATAGGAAGGGAGCAATGCCTGATTAAATTTCGATTTTTTAACTTTTTTTGCCCTCGACATCGGAACATTTGAATCACTCTGTATTTTTTCCTATCTAATTTTTTCCCAATTTTTCAGCACTAACTTATAAAGGGATAATCACACTTTAAAATTAAAACCAAATGGGTCATCCAGGAGCGTATTTAAGGGGTAAAATTCGGATTTTCTTGAGTTTTTCCGACAAATCCTATTTTTAACCGACACTATTCCACACTATTTACCCTATTTAGTGATCCTTTTTGGGTTTATTTTATCCGTTAATTATGTAGGAATACCTTCCACTAAGTTAAGTCGCTTATTTCTTCGGTAAAGTTATAAATAAATAAGTTTATTTGCATCGGGGACATCTAAAATTTGAAAATTTTTGAATTTTCGAAGATTGCCATGAAAATAAAGAATTGCAGTTTATTTTTACTCGAAATTATTAAGATGATATGTCAAAATTTCGCAGAAATGCCAATATTTGTTGCAAAATTGAAAGGTTCCTGGACCGATTTCGGCGTGAAGTATACATCAATAAGATTTTAGGAACCTTCTACTTTAAGTGCAGGGATATTTCATTGGATGAGTTACGCATTAAATACCATTTTTATTGAGTTGTCGATGACTCTCCAACACTGAAATTCGCCATATACTCATGATGACTCATAAGTTCAGTTTTAACGACACCGCCAATGGGATCAGGTTTTACAAGTTAAATGAACAAAATAAATGAATAACATCAACTGCCATAAACATTTAATTTATGTAGAGAATATAAAAAAATATTTAAGATTTATTTGGGTCATATGCATATTCCCTATTTAGCTGTTTAATAATTCACTGCAGATTTCTCACCTGTAAGAAAATAAACACCTAGACCGATAATTAAAATATAGGAACTTATTTTAAAAAATCCTTTTCCGGATATTTTGCGAAAGTCCATCTCTTAAGAATATTGCTAATTTGACAGTAGGTCCGTGTGTAATTTTATAGGTATACAAACAAACTATACTATATAGTGATTCATGGGTGACTGTAAAACCAAAGTCGGTATAAATAGAAGTCTCAAATAGGTACGTTTTTAAGTTATTGGGTCTAGGTCGTTTAGTTAAGTTTAAAAAAAACTGTATGCGCAAAAATCTGCAGGGTGCAACTAGGGCCCTTTGAGAATAATCTTAAAATATATACATACTTTTATTTTTTGTAAAGCACATTATTTCGTCAGTTTTGAATATATCGAATAGTTTTCTAACAGCTGCCAAATTTACTTATTTTTTCATATTTAACACACTGCGTCTTATCAGTCCACATTTACCTAGGGCATATTTAACCCATTCGTTGCTGTATATTGTAGTTATTAATTTACATTCATATTAATTGAAAAACATTAGTTCGCAAGTCGCAATATTATTATAATTATTCGACAATAGAAATCTATAAAAATCGAGGAGAATCTTTCTACACTATACCTATATCGGGTCGTTTTCAGACCAGATGCTGCCAACTGACGTAAAAATTTATTTAATAGTGACATTTCATAATAAAAACAGAAAGATTGAATAAGCGGATGACGATTGTCAATGCAGCCCTCTTCGACCCTTTGGCAAATCTTTTTTAATAATTATTTGAAACATTGCAGTAGTTTAACGAGCTCAGAATATTACACTTATTTCTTACTAGAATGTAATATAAAATTTTTGCTATAGTCATTAAGTCACGGTCATTTAACGCAAGTGAAGCACTATATATTTTTTATTCATATATGGTACTGGTAAAAGACATTTAAGTAATATGTTTTCATAATATACCAAATACGAACTTCCATAATAAGGAATATGAACATATTTTTGTTATTGCATAAATCGTTTAAGGAAGTCATTACAAACCCAAAAAAAAATATTTTGAAGAAAATTGCTATGATAATTATTTAGCTACACAAAATGTTTACTTTTTGGTATAATTTATTACCATGTAAAAAGGAGCCATTTGTCCTTAGTGAAAAGTGACGTCAGGAGATCAGCAAAAATCTACAGGTTAACGTAAAGCTTAACTTAAAGTCGAACAGGTTTGATTTTCTCGGAAACAGTCAGAGAGAGATGGAACTTTTTGGATTGATAGAGGAATAGTTCAACCAGCTTCGGTAAAAAATTCAGTTATACAGGATGTTTCGTTTCGGAGCTATTAAACGTCAAAATCGAAATTTCCGCGATTTCCGTTGAAATCGGGTACAGGTCGCAAATGTGAATTAAATCGATGTAAATTTTCGGAGATTGTAGGGAATCCGGAGCTGCAGAACTCCACTGAAACTGGTGAGGATCAGAAAAAATGGCAAGTAATTCTTTTGAATTTTTTTAGGTCGAAAAATGCCATTTCCAGACCCCTCTTTGACACCTAAAAACTAGAACACAAAACGTCAGATCCAAAAACGCACTCATAAGTGAAACTTTAAAATCTCAAATAGTTTTTTGCAATACATTTACCTAATCCTAAAATCACTGGAAAATGGAAAAATTTGGAGAAAACTGGAAATTTAGATTTTTGACAAAAATATTTTACGGTTTTTAATTTTTTGTGGGGTTAAAACGGTTCAAATTAAAATCCCATATACATCATCGGAAAGAGCTCGTCGAAGTATACGGTACCCATATTTTTTAGTTTCTTCATTCTCTATAGCAAGGGAGCAATCACTGATTAAATTTCGATTTTTTAACTTTTTTTGCCCTGGACATCGGAACAAATGAATCCCTCTGTATTTTTTCCTATCTAATTTTTTCCCAATTTTTCAGCACTATCTTATAAAGGGATAATCACATTTTAAAATGAATGCCGAATGGGTCATCCAGGAGCGTATGTAAGGGGTAGAATTCGGATTCTCTTGATTTTTTCCGACAAATCCTATTTTTTACCGACATTATTCCATACTATTTACCATATTTAGTGATTCTTTTTGGGTTTATTTTATCCGTTAATTATCTAGGAATACCTTCCACTAATTTAAATCGCTTATCTTTTCGGTAAAGTTATAAATAGGTTTATTTGCATCGGGGGCATCTAAAATTTGAAAATGTTTGAATTTTCGAAAATTGCCATGAAAATAAAGAATTGCAGTTTATTTATTCGAAATTATTAAGATGATATGTCAGAATTCCGCAGAAATGCCAGTTGTCGTTGCAAAATTGAAAGGTTCCTGGACCGATTTCGTCTTGAAGTATAGGTACATGAATAAGATTTTAGGAACCTTCTACTTTAAGTGCAGGGATATTTCATTGGATGAGTTACGCATTAAATGCCATTTTTATTGAGTTGTCGATGACTCTACAACACTGGAATTCGCCATATACTCATGATGAGTCATAAGTTCAGTTTGGACGACACAGCCAATGAGATCATGTTTTATAAGTTTCGAAATTCGCGCGAAAATTTGCAGTTTTAAATCCTTTTTTTGTTAATAAAGACCAAAATAATTGAATAACAGCAACTGCCATAAACATTTAATTTGTATAGAGAATATAAAAAAAATATTTCAGATTTATTTGGGTTATATGCATATTCCCTATTTAGAAAAACATACCTATTATGTATTAAGAGGAAACTGACATCTTCCAAGCTGCCACAGTGTAAATTTGAATGGAAGTGAGTAGGTATAATTCTTTGCAGGGTTTAAAAATGAAAATGCTCGAAAACAATCTAGGCTTCGCAACTAATTTAATTTTGTTTTATCTTCTGACAGCCCACGAAGACCTAAGCCTAAGTACTATGTACCGCAGGTGTACTGGGGAAATCCGACTCACACATCCAGAGCTGGAAACATCCGTGGGGATGTCACCAGCCCTGTAAGAGGACGTGTGGGGTGGTACCACCTCGGCTGACGAGGAATTCCTCTACCACCTTCCAAAAATTAACAATCGCAGATCATCCATGGTCGAAGGGGTATTCGAACCCGCGACCCCTTGATTACAAAGCTAGCGCCGTACGAACTCGGCCACCGGAGACCCACAATTGCTCTGATCAGCACATTTCTTCATGTTCTTAGAAAGACAAAGTTTAGGTTTTATCTTTTTTGATTTTGGGTTTGTATTTTTGCAAAAACAACTCACATGAATATACTAGCAGTTAGTTTAGCAGGACATTAATGACTAGAACGATAAGGGCGAGTTCATTACATAATGGGTGTAGTAAATTAATAATATAAAAAATAGTATTTGAATGTTGATTTTTAAGTTAAACACTAACCAATAAAATAACGCGTGGTTCTTATTTCTAAGGTTTTATTGTAATTTAATATCTGCTGAAAACTATATTTCTCAAACTAATACCATATAATAACAATGGATAGGTTTTTACCATAACACACATTTGCAGATAATACTTAGCCGACAATAATATGTAATATAACTGAATTTTTAGCATCCCTATTATTTCATAAATACTTATGATTAGAAGTACGTACGTACATTAATTATTAAAACAAGTTTTTAATCTTACCGTGTTATAGAAAAGCCAAAAACCAACGATCATAGACACAGATATTTTTAAGCCCAAGTCTGTCAATATATTACTTAAGTCTTACACCACGTTGTGTTAATTCACGTCAATTCGCGTGCTACTAACTGCTTCAAACAAAATTTAGGGCAGTTTTTAGCTGTTTAGATGCTGAGTTTTCAGCCCGAACTGCATCCCTCGGCAAGTTTACAGCAGATTTCAGGAGACTGGTGGATGCTGTCG